>OX359274.1:15971376-16571376 GCA_947179155.2 Hedera helix
AAACAAGTTTTGATCGGTTAAAAATAGATTTTAACCGTTCAAAAGCTATCTAGACTACAAAAATAAAATTTAAGAAGGTTAAAGCACTTTTAAACCTTTGAGACTTGTGTGCTCTTCTTCTCCTCCTATGTCATCCACCAAGCTCAAGCACTAGCTATCTTCTCACAACTCTCAAGTGTTTCTTCCTTTTCTCTCAAAAGCTCTATATTTTCTCTCTTGTATTCTCTAGCAATTGAACTAACAAACTTGACACAAGTGTGGAGCATCTTATTTATAGCCAATTGCTAATCCTTCATTAGCTCTCTTAATTCACCAATATTGGTGAATTTAGAGCTTAATCTAGCTTACTATTGCATGGATGGACATTGTGATTGACTAGGTGATTGACTAGGGTTGTTGGCCAACCTTGTCATAGTGTAAATTAGAAGCAACATGAAAATCAAGCAACCCATGTGGGCCCCCCTTCAAATCTCGGCAAAATGACCTTTTTCAAGCCATTTTTCCTTTAATTTTTCTACTTTAATTATACATATATACATCTATATATGTATATTCATATATGTAGCAATTTTGACCAATTTTGACTTCCTATTGGGCTCCACTTTGGATTCTAGGATTAAATATATTGGGTTCATTCAATTAGATTGTTTGGGCTCAATTTAAATAACACATTGGGCTCACATTAAATATTCTAGGTTACATTTAATTAAAGCAAGCATTGGGCTTGTTTAATTAATCACATGGACTAGTAATTAAATTAATTACATGGACTACTAGGTTAATATCTTTGATCTAGTTTATCAACTCATTTGGATTTAAAATATAATCCAATTAGATTTTCTTTAATTAACTATACACCTTGCTTTAATTCTTTAAATAAATATACGCGCATACAAAAGTACATTTATTTAATTATCTAAAGTAAAATTAATTAGTACAAAAAGTTTAAATTCATTGCTAAATATTTATGAAGTATATTTACAATGACTAATGAAATTCGTGGTCATTACAATAATAATAATAATAATAATAATAATAATAATAATAATAATAATAATTGTGAGGATCCGAATTTTCAGAATTTCTTTAATAATATTAAATGAGAATTTAATTGATTAAATTATCAAGATTATTCAAATTAATTATTATTTTATGTGATTTAAGGTATGTGATGAGATTTAATTAGTAAATTAAATCTGTGCAGAGATTTTGATAAATGGTATTGAATTTAAGTAATTAAAAAGTAAATAAATTGTTTAAAAATAATTTATTAAGAATAAGAGAAATTTCAGGTAAATGTACAATAAATTGTACAATTAAATTATTGTGAAAGTGCATAAATTATGTTTTAAATGAGGTTATATGGAAATATAAGAAATATGAATTATATATGTGTAAATATGTGTTTATGCTTAATTGTTATAATTATAAATGTTATTAATTATGAAAATTAAGGGATTAATAATTAAATTAATCAGAAAAATTTATGAAAAGTTAATGAGCAAGTTAGTAAAAATTGTAATTATTGATTTTAAATTAATTATGAATTATGGAGGAAGTTTAGAAATTAATTGAGAAGAAATGTAATTATATAAATTATATAATAATAAATTATATAATTTATATAAGAAAATTAAAATATTGTATGAAGGAAATAATAATTATATAAATTATATAAGAATAATTATATAATTTATATAAGAGAATTAAATATAATTAAGAGTGGAAGAAAATTTTATAAATTGTATTTGTGTAAAATGGAAATTATTTAAAAAGGAATAATGTAATTATATAAATTATATAATATTAAATTATATAATTTATATAAGGAAAGTTATTGTGAATATTAAAGAAATTGAATTATAAATAAGAAAAAGGAATGTTTTAAGTTATTAAAAATTATATTTATGTATAATGAAATTATTATGACCTTTATGAAAAATAATATTTTAGAAACGTGAACATGTTAATGTAACATGTTGTCCAAGTAACAAAGTGAAAAATTGTGAAAAATAATTTTTATATGTTCTATGAATTATTTTATGATTTTTGGAGATATAAATTACCTCATATAATTACATGCATGGCGTTATGCGTGTACAAAATTTGTCAAATAAAATACCGAAAAAGGTATTAATATTATTTATAAATCATATTATGATTTTTAATGAATTAAAATAAATATTTTATATACATTATATAAAATATTTATTACACGATATAATTACGTAATGTATTTAAAATAATTAAGTTTGCATGTTATTGGTGATAATCCGGTTGGAAAGTTCGGGAAGCAAGAAAGGCGGTGGAATCCTTGTGTAATCCAAATTGGCTAAATGGGATATATATATATATATATATATATATATATATATATATATATATATATAGGAAAGAAAAGAAAGGAAAAAGGAGAGGAGGAAATATATATACACACACTAAACATATTAATTCTCCATACCTTCTTCTTACATCACCACCGCCGCCGCCACTCGTCCACCACCATCACCGAGAGGGAGGAGAATTTTGGAGTCATCCAAATAAAGAACAAGCCTCAAGGAAGTTTTTAAAGCTTTTTGGAAGGTATAATTTAATTGTATGTGATTTATTATAATATTTTGGTGATAAATAAATTTTATGAAAAATTTATAAATAATTCGAATAATTATTCCCAATAATTTTAGGATATATATATATGAATTATGTAATTTTTGGAATGGTTTTTGTGGAGAAATTTTGGTAGAAAAATGATATTTATTTGGGAAGTTGATACACTGTTTGCGCGAAAACTGGGGAAAAAAAGAAGAAGGGGAAAGCCGTGCATGGCGCGGCCGAAAAATTCTACAGAAGCGCGGCGTTAAACGACGCCGTTTTTGGCGTTGAGAGGGGGGCAGGCCGCGTATTGCGCGGAGCCCAGAAACGGGCTGGGAAACGACGTCGTTTTGATGGCGTCAGTGGAGGCAGGCTCCCGCATGGCGCGACCGACGGCAACGCTGGAAATTACCAGCGTACCCCTGCCCTTTTTCAGAAATACCGACCGTGTCCCTAGATGCACGGAAATTACAGATTTGCCCCTGGGCTTTCCGGAAAATTCCGGATTTGTCCCTAACGTTGCTGAAATTACGGATAAGCCCCCAGCCTTTCCGGGAAATGCCGGATATATCCTTAAGGGCTCGGAAATTACCGAAATACCCCTAGAAATGATTTTTAATTAAAATAAATGTTTAAAAATTGTTTAAAAATTATAGAAAATTACAGAAAAATACTAAAAATATAGAAATGATGTTTGAGCATTAAATTTAATATTTTTGTAAAAATATTAAATATGGGGGATTAATATTTAAATATTAATCCATTAAGTTTAAAAGTTAGAAAATGAATAAATGTAAATTCGGACAACCGAAAATGCTAAATTTTATTCGATGAGCCGGGTTGTCCGTATTGAAGGCATTGGTTATTAAGTTAAATAAATTTATTAAGGAACGAGGTTAATATAATTAACCATATTAATTAATAATTGACCCGGTACCCTAAAATAAATTGTCGGGTAGGGTTAATTACTTTAGAGATGATATTAATTAATTAAATTAATATCATAAAGAGACAAATAATTATTATCTGATTATGTTATGATTATAGGTTGATCGAATAAAAGGTTTGAGCTACCAATTTAATAAGTTGGATTTCCAGGCAAGTTCTTCAGTCCCTTTTATGTTAAATGTTGGACTGTTATGATATGTAATTCTTGTTTTAACTGTATACAAATTATGTGTTACGTGATACGTGATTAATATAACCACAATGTGTATTTTGTGCAACGATATGAATATATATGAGATATATTGTTATAGTTGAAGCACAAACACATGATATATGACACACACCAAGCATGTTAAGGTATGTGCTACGTGAAGTATGAACTGTTGAACTTGCTGAGCTGCTGTGCTCATTACTTGTTTAATAAACATTTTTGCAGGAAAGAAATGAAATTCAAGAATATTGGATTATGTTAGAGATGAATTGCCTAGAAGGTAGAAAACGTGATTGTTATATTGTTAATATTATAATTCAATGTGAGAGATTTGTTAATTTACTGTGATGAATTGTATGTATATATATAAGTTGAATATGGATATGATAGAAGTTCAATTATGAACTGTGATTGGTAAGGATAATTGTTACGGTAGAAATTATTATATGTTTGATTACGAATGACGTAACAAGGAATATTTGTATGAAAATAAATAATAGTAAAATTTAAATGATGAGTTTTATGATACGGGTAAAAGAAAGAAAAAGTTAAGGTTGCGATCCAGGGACTAGGATCGAATTTTAAGGATTTTAAATATCCAAATGATTTAATACAATGATTAAGTTGAGAAAAAGAAAAATTTATACCGAAAATTTAGTAATTGATGATTTTAAAATCAGATAATGTATCATAAATATAAAATTTAAGGGAATAAAGTTAGTCGAATTTCGGGGTCGTTACAATAATAATAATAATAATAATAATAATAATAATAATAATAATAATAATAATAATAATAATAATAATAATAGTAATAATTAATATAATAAATAATAATAATAATAATAATAATAATAATAATAATAATAATAATAATAGTAATAATAATAATAATAGTAGTAGTAGTAGTAGTAGTAGTAGTAGTAGAGTAGTAGTAGTTTCGTAGAGTTGATCACAAAAGGTTGTTGAGCAAAAAGGCAAGAGACATCACGACTCTCAGATTAGGAGCTATTTTATTCAAGCATTCAATCTTCATCAAAGTAACCAAAAAGGAAGCCTCTGCAAATCGATAAAAGTCAGAAAAGTCAGGGGACTGACCCAAGCGCACTATGGAATAGAAAGAAGACTTTCAAGGCAGAAAAGCCAGAGGACTGTGTCCTATCAGTCCTATAGTTTGGAAGGACCAAACGACTCTATGAAAGTTGGTGGGAACCTACGACTGACATATTTGTCCCAAAGGAAAAAGAAAACAACCTTCCATGGACTAACAAGTCAGATCAAATAAAATCTCATCAGAGCTTTAATGAGCTATATTAATATAATATACAACAGCTCTCCTCTGTGAGGTAACAGAAAGAAATACAAGCTCAAGCAGATGGTCTAACGGAAAGAAACACAAGCTCAAGCAGATGGTCCAACGGGAAGAAAAATGAAGCCCTAACTTCTTAAATACTAAGATCAGCAAGACAAAAAAAATATATAGCACTGCACAAAAAGAAAAATATACGCAAGAAGTGAAAAAGATCAAACTCATAAGAAAGCTTGCATTGCTACTAAGTCCTTCGAAAACTCAAGCTAATAAGCAAATTAGTAGCACATCCAAATATACATCACTCTAGAAGACTTCTTTGTGAACTAGTGTATCCAAGTCTGTTAGACTTGTAAAGTTCTTTGTGAACTAAAGTTCCAAGACTGCGGGTCTTGAAGGAATCTTTGTGATTCAGATATTGTAAAAGTGTCCTTAGTGGATTTGCTGCTGGAAGAGCAGAACAGTGGAGTATGAGTCTTGTGAGCTCTGAATCACTTAAAACCCAGAGTCTTTCTTATTGTGTCTTTCATTTGCTATATCTGCCATATAATTGCTTGTTGAATTATTACTCTAACATATCAAGAAAAGGATAACTAAATCGTATTCCGCTGTGTTAAACTTTCTATTTAAGAATTAATTAAGTAAGATCTTTTCAAATAAAAGAAATTTTTAAAAGAATCTATTCAACCCCCCCCCCCCCCTTCTAGACTTCTATCGTATCATTGGGAACTAACAATTGGTATCAGAGCAGGTTCTCACATCTAAAGCCTTACAAGCTTGAGTAGATCAAATGACACTCAACAAGAATGGATTGGAACTCGGTGGAGGTAACAGACCACCTATGTGTAATAAAGAAAAATTTGCTAACTGGAAAGTTCGTTTGCAGGCATACATGGATGCTCTAGATGATGAATTGTTCGAGACAGTGCTAAATGGGCCGATCATACCAATGAAGCTTGCACTATAAACTGAAGATCCAAGCAAGCTAGTAGCAAAGAAAAGATACGAATGGACAGACAATGAAAAGAAGGATGTTCAAAGAGACAAAAGGGCTAAGAACATCTTATTTCAATCTCTGGATGATGATATATTTGAGAACGTTGTCAACTGTAAAACAGCTTAAGAAGTCTGGCAAACTCTGTTGATCATGCATGAAGGAACAAAAGAAGTCAGAGAAAATAAGCAATCACTGCGTGTTCAACAGTATGAAATGTTCACCCACATCTCAGGTGAAAACATTACAACCACCTACGAGAGATTTAACTTGCTTCTAAACTCTCTCAGATCTTATGGAAAAATCTATCCAAACAGAGATCTTATCATTAAATTCATGAGATCTTTGCCAAGCAAATGGGATGCCAAAACCACAGCCATCCGGGAGTCAAAGAACCTGCACGAGATGACTGTACAACAGTTATATGGAAATCTTCTCACCTATGAGCTAGTGCTAAATCAAAGAGTAGAGAATCTATCTGGGGAAAGAAAGAAGGAGAAAAACATTGCTCTTAAAGCCTCAACCTCAACTCACAGAAGCAATCACAAGGATATCTCTGACTCTGACAAGGGTGAATCAAATGATGATGAAGGAGCTGCCATGCTAATCAGACACTTTAAAAGATTCATCAACAGGAACAGACCTCAGAAGTTCAGAAGCAACAGCAGCAAAGAACAACCAAATGACCTTTGCTATAATTACAAAAAGCCAGGTCATTTCATTGCTAAATGTCTAAAACCCTTAAAAGAATAGCTGAAGAGGGACAAAACGAGAGCAAATCCAAAAAGAGAATTCAAGAGCTTCCACAAACAAAAGAAGAAAGACAAAAGCTTCATAGCTGAAGGCTCCTGGAGTGACTCAGAAGAAGAACTAAATTCTGAGTCAAGTGACGATGAAGAGCCACAGAAGGCCAACCTGTGCTTAATGGCAAATGAAGAAGGAAGCAGCAAAAAGGAATTCATCATAGATGAGATATTTGATTTCTACTCTCCTGATTTAAGCATTGATGATCTTAGAGAAGGCATGCATGACTTAATGACAGAATTGCACAAATACATAAAATTGTTTAGAAGGTTATCTAAAGACTACTCTCATCTAAAAGAGGATAAAGAAAAAATAAGCATGGAATTAGAAGCCTCAGTTCAAACTGCAAAACTTTACTCTAATCTTGAGACTGAGAATGAAAGACTAAAAGAGATAAATGAGTTAAGCACTCATAAAGAATCCTCACTAGTCTCCAAGATTTAGGAAATAGAAAAGACAATTTTTATGTGGAACAAGTCTAGTTCATCTATGGACACCCTGATCTCAAGTCAAAGAGATGTGACTGATAGATCAGGATTAGGATTTGAGAATTCATTCTCAAAGCCCAATATGGAGAAGTCAATGGAAATAAATGAAGGCAAATCCTTTAATTTTAATAAAGGAATTGTGTTCATCAAATCCTCAGATTCAATATCTCCCATCAATCCACATTCTGCTAAACCTACAATCATTTTTAACAATAAAACTCGCACAGGTCTTGGATTCAGAAAATTGAAAAATAAGTCAAGCAAAACTCACTCTACGAATCATGAGAATCGTAGCGTAGTATGGAAGCAGAATGTAGATCAGCAAAAGACTATGAGAAATCATAATCCATACAAGTCCTGGACAAATAAGAAGTCACAAATACACACATATCATCATCAATATCATATCAATCATAGACACCATCATAAAAATGATAAATATTTGTTAAGATATCATAGAATGCAAGGATTTAAAATCAAACAGATTTGGGTCCCAAAAGGTACTAACAAAGCAGGATCCAAACAGATATGGGTGCCAAAATGAAGATTGATTTGTTATGCAGGTAAAGAGATCCATCTGGTATCTTGACAGTGGATGCTCACGGCACATGACAGGAGATAAGGCTCTTCTATCAAAGTTTAAAGAAAAAGATGGACCTGCTGTTATTTTTGAAGACAACAACTCGGGGAAAACCAGAGGTTATGGCTCAACTGGGAATGACGCAATATCTTTCAGTAAAGTGGCATATGTTGAGGGACTAAAGCACAACTTGCTAAGTATAAGTCAGCTCTGTGACAAAGGACATCAAGTCACCTTCCTCAACAACCAATGCCAAGTTAGAGACTTGAAAACTAACTCTCTAAAGCTAGAAGGAGTTCGAGAAGGAAATGTCTATGTGGTCAATCTTGCTAAATTAAATTCAGAACAAACTGTCTATTTTCTTGCTAAAGCCTCTGAAGATATGTGCTGGCTCTGGCATAGGAGGTTATCTCATCTTAACTTTAAGAGTATTTCAAAGCTTGCCTCCAAAGATCTAGTAAAAGGATTGCCAAAGTTAAACTTCATTAAAGAAAAACCCTACAAAGCTTGTCAGTTTGGAAAGCAAACAAAGACGTCATTCCAAAGCAAATCAGTAAACTCAAATGATAGGGCTCTTCAATTACTTCACATGGATTTATTCGGACCAGTATCAACGACCAACCTCGGAGGAAAGAGATACTCTCTAGTAGTAGTAGATGACTACACCAGATATACATGGGTATCTTTTCTAAGCTCTAAAGATGAAACCATTTCACATCTTGTCAAGCTCTTCAGACTGATCATGAATGAAAATGGCGAAAAGATCAAGGCCATCAGAAGTGATCATGGACGAGAGTTTGATTTCTCAGATATGGACCTGTTCTGTGAAGAAAATGGAATAAATCACAACTTCTCAGCCCCACGAACGCCTCAGCAAAATGGAGTAGCAGAAAGGAAGAATAGGACTCTTATTGAAGCAGGAAGAACCCTTTTAGCAGCAACTTATCTCCCTGAATATTTCTGGGCTGAAGCCATCAGTACTGCATGTTACACTCAAAACAGGTCACTCATACACTCAACATTGAAGAAGATTCCGTACGAATTATGGAAAGGAAGAAAGCCAAATATAAGTTATTTCCATGCGTTTGGTTGCCTGTGCTACGTACTCAAGAATGGCAAGAAGCATCTAACCAAATTCCAGCCAAAATCATATAAAGGAATCTTCCTTAGTTATGCAACAGATAGCAGAGCATTTAGAGTGTTCAACAAGGAGTCATTAACTATTGAAACCTCCATCCACGTCACATTCGATGAATCAGATCCTGAAAAGAAAAGATCACCATTCAACGAGTCAGCAGACACAAGCTCAACGATCGAAGAACTCAAAATCGTAGAGTCCGACTCTACGACCATGGAACCAGCGACAGAAATCGTTGAGCAAGGAGAGGAAATCGTAGAACACACCACACCAGACATTGGAACTCTACGATCAGAACCAGAAGCTGATTTAGAGGAACTCAGACAGGAAGGTACCAGAACAGACGTCCCTAGCAGAATAAAATGAACCAAAGATCAGACTCAAGATCTAATTATTGGAGATCCAAACACCGGAATCAAGACTAGAGCTGCAACCTCAAATGAATTCTTTTACCTAAGCTTTCTCTCTCAAGAGGAACCCAAGAAGATCGAAGAAGCCTTAGGAGATTCAAGTTGGATAGAGGTCATGCAAGAGGAGCTAAATCAATTTGAAAGAAGCAAGGTTTGGAGATTAGTGGCCAGGCCTCAGCATAAACCTGTCATTGGCACCAAATGAGTTTTCAGAAATAAGATGGATGAAAATGGTGTGATAACAAGGAACAAAGCAAGACTAGTGGCCAAAGGTTACTCTCAAGAAGAAGGAATTGACTACGATGAAACATATGCTCCAGTTGTCAGGTTGGAAGCCATAAGGATCTTCCTTGCCCATGTTGCTCACATGAAGTTCAAAGTCTTCCAAATGGATGTCAAGAGTGCTTTTCTAAATGGGGAACTCCAAGAAGAGGTTTACGTGGAACAACCTCCAGGTTTTATCAATCCAACTTTTTCAAATTATGTTTATAAATTAGATAAAGCATTATATGGTCTAAAACAAGCACCTAGAGCATGGTATGAAACCTTAACTAACTTTCTCATTGAAAAGGGATTCAATAGAGGAATAATAGATACTACCTTATTTTTTAAAAAACATAAGGATAAGACACTGCTAGTTCAAATTTATGTAGATGATATCATATTTGGTTCTTCTGATGAAAAATTATGTGAAAGATTTGCCAAGTTTATGCAGAGCAAATTTGAAATGAGCATGATGGGAGAACTCAACTTCTTCCTTGGACTACAAGTGAAGCAGACTGATGAAGGCATATTCATTAATCAAGCCAAATACATCAAAGACTTATTAAAGAAATATGGCATGAAATATGCATCTATCATGAAGACTCCTATGCCACCTGCCACCAAGCTTGACAAAGATGAAAATGGTAAATCCACTGAAATCACTCAGTACAGAGGTATGATAGGTTCACTATTATATCTTACTGCGAGCCGACCAGATATAATGTTTGCTACATGTATATGTGCTAGATTTAAGGCTAACCCCAAAGAGTCTCATCTATTAGCTGTGAAAAGAATTTTCAAGTATCTTAAATGAACTCCAAATTTAGGATTATGGTATCCCAAGGAGTCATCCTTTGATCTTATGGGATACTAAGATGCTGACTATGCAGGATGCAAAATAGACAGAAAGAGCACAAGTGAAACTTGCCAGATGCTTGGCAACAGACTTGTTTCTTGGTTTAGTAAAAAGCAGAACTCAGTGTCGACATCTACTGCAGAAGCTGAATATATAGCTGCAGGCAGTTGCTGTGCACAAATCCTATGGATGAAGACTCAACTTGCAGACTATGGGTTTGAGCTTAATTCTATTCCTATATACTGTGATAATACTAGTGCAATTGCTATAACTCATAATCCTGTTATGCACTCAAGAACTAAACACATAGATATAAGATATCATTTCATCAGGGATCATGTACAAAATAGAAATATATCACTTCACTACATCCCAACTGAAGATCAACTAGCAGATGTATTTACAAAACCTTTAGATGAATCAAGATTTAAAAAACTCATAAGTGAGTTAGGAATGCTAAATCTAGACCCTTAATATATATATATCATGTTTTTTTTTAAGATACTAACTTTGCAGGAATAAAAGTGAGCAAGGAAAATAAGTAAAAGACAAAATCGTGAAATACACTCAACGATCGTCAGGCAAAGGATCGTAGAGTACACTGTAGATCGTAGAGATCACTCAACGATCAACAAACCAAGAATCGTAGAACACACTACAAACCGAAGAGCTCACCTAACGGTTGGCAAGCCAAGGATCGCAGAGTATTCCTTTATCGTAAAGCTAACTCAACGAACATCAACAAAAGATTTGAAGTGACAAGAGGGATCGTAAAGCTCTAGGGGCAAAAAGGTCATCAACCAAATGAGATGCTCCTATCAGAACATGACACGCATCTCAGCAAACATAGAGGAAAGTTTTAAATACTTTGAAAACTGCACGTCGTTTATTTCTTCAAATCAAAAATCTATCATTCATATCCATCTCTCTCAATCCAAAACCCTAAGTTTCCAATACTCAGATAAATCGTTCCTACTATTTCAGGAAAACTATCAAATGGCACCTGTTCAAGTCATTTCTGGAAACGAGCTCAACTTCGAAGTCTTCACATCGACAGATAAGCATTTCAAAAGGATAATCCAGTTGCTAGAAAAGGTGGGTCTGCGAGAAGCTCTGGGAACTAATACGAGGATTCTGTCAAAGCTTATCCGAGAGTTCTACATAAATGGATCCTATGCAAATGGAACTCTAACCACTACTGTAAGAGGAGTGCAGCTCCACCTCACTGTGGAAGAATTTAATCTTGCCCTAGGATTCAAGCAAGGAGGTCTCACATCTCTAAATATGGTGAATACCGAAGAAGGCCTGAGAAGAATGCACCACCAAAAGAATCCAGGACTGAAAGGTTTAAAGAAGAAAGAATTTCCTCAGAAATATGAGTTCCTGGCAGATGTGGTTGCTAAATGCCTACTATGCAAAGACTCGGCTCATGACTCAGTCAGTGAGGTGCAGCTGAAATTGATGACAGTTATAGTCAAGAAGATAAACATCAACTATGGCTCTTTGCTGATGGAATGGATAGGGAACTGGATCCAGAATACGGAGAAAGCAAAGGGGACCAGAAAAATGTTCTATGGGAGATTCATCAGCATTTTCCTTAGATCATCTTTGGGGGATCTGATTTAGCTTGACGAAGGAGAAGCCCTAAATACTAACAAAAAAATCACCCAGAGAATCTTCGACAACTTGAGGAGGAATCCAGTTGAAAACAAGAAACTATCCCGGTCAGGGGATAGTGAAGGAACGCAGAGTGGGGCAGGGTCGTCTCTATTAAAGAACACTCCTGCAGAAGAAGAATCTCAAGAAGTTAGCAAACAATCTCAGGGTCTTATCAGAAAGAGAAAAGGAAAGAAAGCCCTTGAGATTGAAGAACCTCATGGCTCATCTAATGAGGCTCCTGATGCTGCTCCTGAAGAAAAGGCTGCATCAGAGGATGAAGATTCTAATCTGCGAAGGGAAACTCGCAGCAAGTATGAAGCTGAAGAGGCAACCCCAAAAGAGCCAAAAAGAAAGAGAAGAAGGCTAGTTAAATTAGTCGACAAAGACTCAGTAGCTAAGGGGGAGTTACTTGAAAAAGCTGTCATTTCTCCAGTTAAGAAGGAGTCATCTAAAGCAGCTGAGCCTATGGATGCTCAAACTGAAGGGGAGCCACCAGTAGTTTCTAAGCCAACAGATGCTCTGGCTGAGGGGGAGATTCACGAAGGTACTTCAGTCCCTTCAGCTACAATGAATAATGATGAAGAGGATGACATCGAAATAGTGGCCGTTGGAAGAGATGAGCAAAGGCATCTGAACTACCACTGCCTGCTGAAATTTTTGCCACTGATGCCATTCCACCGAGCTCTGGTGCACAATGCATGGGATCAGGTCTTCTGGACGTTCAAAGCTTACCCAAATGTGGTGATTATAGCTCAAGGCTATCATCGGAATCTATTTTATGCCCAGAAGCTCATTTCTTGCAGCCCCTTCTCACATTCTTTAGGGCAAAAGGTACATTTTATTCCTCTAGCCCTCATTCAAATTCATACACCCTCATCAATGTTTAATAAATTTGAGGAGTCCCCAAATATCAACTCTGCATCAAACTCTACGATCAACACTTCCCCGATCGTAAAGTCACCACTCTCTACAACTGGTGGTCAAGAAAGCCTAAATAATCAAAACGTAGAGTGCCTTCCAGACTCTCCTGAAATTCTGCCTACTCAGCAAACAATGCCTCCGGTTCCATCTTCAAGACTCCTCTTAACCAACGAGGATATTCCCTCCACCTCTGGTCACGAATACTTTCACATTCCAAGCTCTACGGCTGACCAGGGACAATCATCTCAACTCCTCCAGCAAATTTTAGATAAGGTATCTCGGCTTCCTACAACTGAGGGCTTAACTCACTTGACAAGCCATATCCATACAGAGATACAAAATGACCTGGCATCGAAATTCCACAACCTTCAACGTAGAATGGACGATGTCATTGATGCTGCCAATGGTCTCTCTACCAGCCTGAATAAACAATTCTCCACAAGATTAAGGCAGTTAACGGCAGCAGTCTCTGAAAATCTCCAAGAAAGGGATAAAAATTTTCTGGAAGCCTTGAACAAACATCAGCAAGGCGTTGTTATTCTTCAAGAAACCAATGACAAATCTATCACTCTCCTCAATAATGAGATCATTGCCTTGAAGACCTCTCTCACAGAACAAAAACATCGGTCGAATGACACTTTGTCATTGGTGGAGCAAAAATAAATCATGGCTGACGAACGACTCCAAGCCCACTAAGATGATGTCGCTGCCACTAAGACTCAACTTCAAGAAATTATTCAGGGCATACAGCAGCTTTCAGAACAGGTAGCAACAATTAATGATGCCAATAAGGGGGAGAAGAAACTGAGCACAACAGAACAAACAAGAACGAGCTCAGACTACAACAGAAGAGGAAGAGCACCTTAAGGGATGAGGATGGTTCAAACTTCAATACACCCTCCTAGATTCGAAGCAGTACCATCTCGTCCCAGACAGGAGGTGACAGCAAGAACTTCTTCCTCAACTATGAGACCATCTAGCTCACAAGAATGGTTTCAAATTAAAGAAGAATAAGCTGTGCTGAGGGAAGAAGAACTGAGAAAAGCTGAAGAAGAAAGGAGAGCATTCTTCAGGCAGAGGGAAGAAGAAAGCATAAGACCTCCTAGCAGAAGGAGATAAGTTTTTTTTCTCTTTTTCTGTTGTTTTCTCAATTGTATCATCTGACAAAAACATCAATAAAATTCATATTTTTCTCTAGAAAATACAGCTGCTCACTGTATGATTAGGCATTCAATTAATCTTGTATTTTGCCTATTTTAATGTGTTCAAATCACTATCTGTTAATTATGTTGTCATCATCAAATTGGGGGAGATTAAACATTGAATGGTTAAATTTGATGATAAGAAATAATGTACAAGGGCTGTATTAGATAAGATCAAAACTATTAGGTTGATCTCTTGATATAAATGTATAAAAGTCTTTTGTGTTGTACTAAGACTTAGATAGATCAAAACTGTTAGGTTGATCTGTTGGTGTAATAAAATCGTAGAATGAACTCTACGATTTCTGTCAAGGAAACTCTACGATTTGAACAGACTCTACGATCAAGGCAACCAATCGTAGAATGGACTCTACGATTTTGGTTCAGAAGACTCTACGACCAAACAGACCATATTCTTAACGAGAAACCTTAAATCGAACTCTACGATCAACAGTCTAACAGTTGAGTAAACTCTACGATGATAGTAAGAGATGATCCTTTACAGATCAATCACGTCAGCAAGGATATTCGTAGAGTTGATCACAAAAGGTTGTTGAGCAAAAAGGCAAGAGACATCACGACTCTCAGATCATGAGCTATTCTATTCAAGCATTCAATCTTCATCAAAGTAACCAAAAAGGAAGCCTCTGCAAATCGATAAAAGTCAGAAAAGTCAGGGGACTGACCCAAGCGCACTATGGAACAGAAAGAAGACTTTCAAGGCAGAAAAGTTAGAGGACTGTGTCCTATCAGTCCTATAGTTTGGAAGGACCAAACGACTCTATGAAAGTTGGTGGGAACCTACGACTGACATATTTGTCCCAAAGGAAAAAGAAAACAACCTTCCATGGACTAACAAGTCAGATCAAACAAAATCTCATCAGAGGTTTAATGAGCTATATTAATATAATATACAACAGCTCTCATCTGTGAGGTAACGGAAAGAAATACAAGCTCAAGCAGATGGTCTAACGGAAAGAAACACAAGCTCAAGCAGATGGTCCAACGGGAAGAAAAATGAAGCCCTAACTTCTTAAATACTAAGATCAGCAAGCCAAAAAAAAAATATTGCACTGCACAAAAAGAAAAATATACGTAAGAAGTGAAAAAGATCAAACTCATAAGAAAGCTTGCATTGCTACTAAGTCCTTCGAAAACTCAAGCTAATAAGCAACTTAGTAGCACATCCAAATATACATCACTCCAGAAGACTTCTTTGTGAACTAGTGTATCCAAGTCTGTTAGACTTGTAAAGTTCTTTGTGAACTAAAGTTCCAAGACTGCGGGTCTTGAAGGAATCTTAGTGATTCAGATATTGTAAAAGTATCCTTAGTGGATTTGCTGCTGGAAGAGCAGAACAGTGGAGTAGGAGTCTTGCGAGCTCTGAACCACGTAAAACCCATAGTCTTTCTTATTGTGTCTTTCATTTGCTATATCTGCCATATAATTGCTTGTTGAATTATTACTCTAACATATCAAGAAAATGATAACGAAATCATATTCCGTTGTGTTAAATTTTCTGTTTAAGTATTAATTAAGTAAGATCTTTTCAAATAAAAGAAATTTTTAAAAGAATCTATTTAACCCCCCTCCCCCCTTCTAGATTTCTATCATGTCATTGAGAACTAACAATAGTAATAATAATAGTAATAGTAATAATTAATATAATAACAACAACAACAATAATAATAATAATAATAATAATAATAATAATAATAATAATAATAATAATAAGAGTAGCAGCAGTAGCAGCAGCAGCAGCAGCAGCAGCAGTAGTAGTAGTAATAATAATAATAATAATAATAATAATAATAATAATAATAATAATAATAATAATAGTAATAACAATAATAATAATAATAACAATAATAATAATAATAACAATAATAATAATAATAATAGTAATAATAATAATAATAATAATAATAATAATAATAATAATAGTAATAGTAATAATAAAAGTAATAATAATAATAATAATAATAATAATAATAATAATAATAATAATAATAATAATAATAATAATAATAATAATAATAATAATAATTATAATAATAGTAATAATAATAATAATAATAATACTAATTAATATAAAAATAATAATAATAATTAATATAATAATAATAACAATAAAAATAATAATAATAATAATAATAATAATAATAATAATAATAATAATAATAATAATAATAATAGTAATAGTAATAGTAATAGTAATAGTAATAGTAATAGTAGTAGTAGTAGTAGTAGTAGTAGTAGTAGTAGTAGTAGTAGTAGTAGTAGTAGTAATAATAATAATAATAATAATAAGAATAAGAATAAGAATAATACTAATAATAATAATAATAATAATAATAATAATAATAATAATAAAATAACAATAATAATAATAATAATAATAATAATAATAATAATAATAATAATAATAATAATAATAATAATAATAATAATAATAATAATAATAATAATAATAATAATAATAATAAGAGTAATAGTAATAGTAATAGTAATAGTAATAGTAGTAGTAGTAGTAGTAGTAGTAGTAGTAGTAGTAATAAGAATAATAATAATAATAATAATAATAATAATAATAATAATAATAATAATAATAACAATAACAATAATAATAATAATAATAATAATAATAATAATAATAGTAGTAGTAGTAGAAGTAATAATAATAATAATAATAATAATAATAATAATAATAATAATAATAATAATAATAGTAATAGTAATAGTAATAGTAATAGTAATAATAGTAGTAGTAGTAGTAGTAGTAGTAGTAGTAGTAGTAGTAGTAGTAATAATAATAATAATAATAATAATAATAATAATAATAATAATAAATATAATAACAATAACAATAATAATAATAATAATAATAATAATAATAATAATAATAATAATAATAGTTGTGACGACCCTAAATCCGGGTTCCATAATCTCGAGTTTGGTTCTCACTATTCAACACATTACTAACAATTAAATACATACATTGCATTTAAAAATCGCGGAATAATACATATTGGTTCCCTTTAAAAGGTTACAATATCAGGGTCTATCAACCTTAACATAAAAACAGTTTCTATCATAAGGGATTACAAAAGGTTTAACAATCGTAAATACATAATTAAAGATCTAATTAGCATGCATAAGCTAACTTAAGCTCTGGTTTTTCCTTTTCCCTTATCCTTCTTTGAGCAATCGGGTATATCTGAAAAATAGTTCATGATATAGCAAGAATGAGCAACTAGTTTGCTCAGCAAGTTTAGAACAATCATAGAGATTTAATATATCATGAATGAATGAGAAATGTCATCAATGGTTCAACAATAAATATAACAATTGTGAATGAAACAGGATTCAAATTTTAATAAACAGAAGATTTGAATCTTAAAATGCTGAGTGGTCACTAAGGACCCTGAACTAACGAGGGTGTAATAGGGTTTCCTCTGACCCTTTGAGTTGTTTGGTTTTTAAGGGGATCAGCCTATTCAACCCGCTGTATATGCATTACATTTAGTCACTGGCGCCCAAAGTCGGTTTCCCGACACAAATTCCCTAATTTAGGGTTGTTAAATTCTCAGACTTAATATAAGAAATCCGCACCCAACAATGGTTTGGATAAACTTTTAAAAGTATTCAAGTATTGAATTTATAAACGTAATGTCTAGCTGAACTATTAGCTTTTGACATTTTTAATACAGTTCATGAATCAAGAACTAATAAGCTTCAAGTGCACTAAGTGCGATTTTATAAACAATATGGATGTGGGATAATTTTAAATAATTAAACCACTTCAAGCTTTGACAATAAATACAAGTATAGAAACTTGTTCAACAATAAATGAGTAGGGTTAGAGAACTTGCCTGTCTGTTCAGCTACAATAAATGTCTAGCTTTAACTAACTTGCTTTGAAAGACCTAACATTAATAAAGTCGGTCTAATAATTAGTACGGCGTATTTGCATAACTATACGCTTAATAATGAACTTATTTACCACACATAAGTACTAACACATAATTTACATTAGTCAAAACAATATTATTAACCTTATAGACCCTTAATCATTTTAGGTTAATAATTTAATAAGTTAGAAAATATTTTTCTTAAGTGTTGGACACTTATTAAACCCTTAAACAACTTATTACAATTGTTTAATTAAAGCATAATTAAATTTAATTTATATTATTAACTCAATCTCTATTTAATTACTATTTAATCTTGGTTAAATAGTAATTAATTAATTAACTCTAGTTATTATTTAAAATAAATAATAACTAATTGTACTTACTTATTATTTAATAATAATTAAATAATAAATAATTATTGACTTGATTTTAACCTTCTTTAATTTAATATTAATCAACCAATAATTAACTAAATAATTAACTTTACTTATTATTTAATTTAAGGAAATTAAATAATATTTTACTAATTTCAATCCTCTTTAATTATTATTTAATGTCAATCAAATAATAATTAATTATTTAATTAATTTTAATTATTATTTAAGGTTAAATAATAATCAATTCATTCTTAATTTCCATTAATCGTTATTTAATGCTAATTAAATAATAATTAATTACTTAATTATCCTTATTTATTATTTAATAATATTTAAATAATAACTAATTAATTTATAAATTTTATCTCTCTTTAATTATTATTTAATAGGAATTAAATAATAATTGCTAATTTATCACCTTTATTTATTATTAACATTTAAAATAAAAAATAAATAATAAATTTATTTAACTTAACCATGATTAGCTAACTAGATTAATATTTAAAATATTTAAATATTAAACTTAGTGAAAAATATTCTCCCCAATATTATTTTTGTATTATTATTATTTTTGTTATAATTTTAAATTAATTTTCAAATATTTAAATTAATTAAAATTAACCCGAATGGCATTTCCGTAAATAAGTTGAAAACTGATCCGAGGGCAAAATGGTACTTTCGCCCAGAAAAATACGGAGGGGCAGAATTGTAATTTCCGCCAAAAACCATTACCGCGCATTGCGCGTGCATCACTGATGCGGCTCAAAACGGTGTCGTTTTGAGAAGCCGAAGACGGCTTCCGCGCGTACGCGCGTGGAGTAACTTTACCGGCACCAAACGATGTCGTTTGGCTCCGCGTTTTTCAGTGAACAGTGGTCCGCGCATTGCGCGGAAACTTTAATTTTTTTTCCCTTTGTAGAATGTGAACAGTGTTCCGGCAATACCCATTTTAAATAAAAATATACCATCAAGTAAGCTTTAAATCCTCAATAAAAATCCAAAAAAATTATCAATCACTTAATATCAATTTATAACATGAAAATTTAATTTTTCATGATTTAATATCATTCTTTTTTTATAAAAAAATTTACATCAAATAAACTACCATAAATCATAACTTTTTGTATATAACTCCATTTTGAGTGATTCAAACTTTGTTTTTCTCATGATTTAATGTTCTATAATATTAGAACATTAAATCTAAATATTATCAAAAATTATCTTTAATCATTATTTTGAGATTTATTTTCACACCACCAAATACATGTATTTCATTCATTAAAACTCATAAAACATAAGTTAAACACATGATCAACTATATAAACATACTGATGAGTGAGTTTTATACCTACGAATTGAATACATTTAAGCTTGATAATTTGTGGTTCTTTAAGTGTTTTATGTGATTTTATATGTGTTTTTATGTTATTGTATAATATGGTGTATTATATTATTTTTAAGTATTTTATGTAATCTATGTTGTTTTTGTGTAATTCATTCGTATTATATATGTTAAGTGTTTGTTTAGTTGTATGTGTTTTTATACCACATTGTATAGGATGTGGTGTTATATTGTTTTTATGTGTTTCTATTTCATTTTGTAGGAATTATAATAAGGGCTTGGTGGATCAAGGCTTGGAATTGTCCGACTCGCATTTTCTGCGCTCCGTTTACGCAGCAGTCACTTGAAGCTCAATTTGGGCCGTGATCCAGTCATTATCTCTCAATTCATCCAACATGAAAGTTGTAGATATACTTCTCATCTTTCCAAAACATCTTAAATCAACTCAATCGGAGGTCGGATGAGAGAGTTATGACCAAAACACGGAAGGAGGCTGCGGCAGTCAAAAAAGGAACATTTCTGGGAATTTTGTACTAGCGCCGCAGCGGTGGTTTCCACCGCCGCAGCAGTGGTACAAACCCAGATTTTAGCAGAATGTTTGACCGCCGCGGCGGTGCCTTTGACCGCCGCGGCGGTGCACTGTTCATACGCGCAGAATCAGTTTTAAAAAGGAAAAACTGCAGCCCTAAACATTTTAATCTCATTTCTTCTTCTTTGGGAGGCGGCTAGAGGCGATCTTGGAGGCCAAAGGATGAAGAGAGCCACCTTCCATGGAGGTTAGGAATAAAATGCAACATCTAAGGAAGCTATGGATTGAATGCTTGGAGCTTGGAGATGGGTAACAACTATCTTCTTCTTCTTTCCTTTAATTTGTATTTCCGTTGTTGTTGATTACTTTTTGGAACAAATATGGATTAATATCTATCCATTGATCTTGTATCTATGTTGGCTATTGAATCTATAACATGTTTAGCCATTGTGATTTGTGTTTGCTCTCATTTAGCTATGTGTATGTTGTATGCATGCTGGATGTGGTTTTACTCATTTGCTATGGCTTGAGCATGGAATTTATGATTGTGTTGGGTGGCTAATGCTTAGTTTAATTAAATCTCTCTTTCTTATTTGGTTGTTGTTGTATTTGTGAGTTCTTTGAGAGAAGGATTTCCTTGTGCACGCCAAGTGTTCGACAAAATGCCTAAGTGAAGTTTGTTTTGTATTTGGCTTATTGTTTTGCTTCGTTGGCTTAGGTTTGTAGTCTCTTGGATGGCACCATATGAATTGGGTTATGACATTTAGTTTTTCATGTTTAATTGCTTGGCAAGTGGTTAATTTTTTAACCTATATGAAATTGGAAAACGGATTATAGTGTTTTGACCCGAATGTGATAACATGTGTTATGCTATGTGTTCTTAGGAGCGTATGCATAATTTGTGCGTATGATAGACATATACCTATGTGCCACATGTAACCAATGTGAGAATACGTGCTTCAAATCCTTGCGTTGCTATTTCTCATAGACATATAGTGAAATGCTTAGCTTGGGTGTCCTTGTCTGAATTCTGTCGAATGGGATAGGTTTAGATTTGGTTTGTTTATATGTCCTTCAAAAGAAGCGTGTAAATACTTTTGTATTCTCGGTTAACCAGTCATCGTGACCGCAAGACCAAATAGGGAGAGTGAGGAGATTTAAATGAAGTATTGGAAGAAAACGTAATCATAGGTTCATCTATCTTTACCGTTTTAGTAGTTTAAATGTTAATTTGCATTATGTCCATTTACATTCCACTTCCTTCATTCAATCAAATGTTTGAACTAAGATTGACTTAGATGCAATCGGTATTTGGAACTCGTTAGAACTAATTCCTCGTGGGATCGATACTTTACTTTCACTTTATTACTTGTTGACCGCGTATGCTTGCGCGTTATTGTTCATTCAAACGAACTCGATGTCGGAACTTTACTACTAAATAAACCGTTCCGATTTTGGCTCAACAAGTTTTTGGCGCCGTTGCCGGGGAATTAGTTTCTGATTGCTTTTTATTATTGATTTCAATTAAGTTGAACTTTGTTTAAACTTAAATTACTGTTTTACTTTTTGTTGGGACTCTTGATCGTGTTCGCGACATTTTCAAGGTTCGAAATAAGAAATAATGAAGTCGGGCTGTTGACTATAAAACAAGCGCTAACTGGGAGACAACCCAGGTTTACTTAATGTTTTGTTTAGTTTTTTTTTTCATACACAGGTCATATCTTAGCAAATCGCAAGAGCCGGTTGCGGAAGGCGACAGTTGACAAATTGACCCAATTTTTTAGGGAAGTCCCTTGTTTTTAATTCTTTCATTGTATATTGTGAGGACGTTGTCAATTCCGAGTTTGGGGGTCTTCTGCGTTTTGTTTTGGATATGATTTGTGTTGCTTTAGTTATTTTGTTGTGTTTTCAGATTTTGTATTTAGTTTTATTAATTTTTGTTGCTTTAAGTTTTATTTTAAGTTTTGAATTTTGTGGGTATATTCTCTGCAAACCCTCACGAGACAAAACTCGTCCTCTTGGGCAACCTTGGGGTTTAACGGCTTGTTGCACGCGCTAAGTGCAACCGTGTTTCCTACGAAAATGGATTTATATGTGTTATTTTTGTTTTATTTTCGTCGATTTATGTTATTTTGTTTGTTTTATGTTCGTTTGTTTTTGTTTTTGTTTTATTTTCTTGTGTTTTTGTTTTTGAGTCGTTGTAGTTTAGGTTTGAGTCTCTTGAGCGTTGAGTTAATCTGAATTGAACCATAATCGAGGATCAGGCAAATGATTATTTGAGTTATAACTCATAGAAAATTGATTAGTGTCGCTTCGTCTGTGTGCTTGACTTACTGTTGATTTTTACATTACTTGCGATCCCTTTTTCTTTGAGCACATATCCATTTCTAATGAATTGATTATTTGCTTAGAGGCGGTGTATTTGACTGCATGCTTATTGAGATAATCTTTTACTTTAAAACTCGTATATGCATCACTCGAAACGATTTCTCATGTTTGATTTGTCTATAGCGTGAGATGGAGCGTAAAACGCACTCACATATATAAAAAAAAAAAAAAAAAAAAAAAAAAAAAGAAAAAGAAAAAGAAAGATGTTAATAAATATAAAACATTACTTGACTAGTCGAGTTTTGTGGCCTTTGTTGCTCGAGTTAATAGGCTCTTAGGGGTGTCTTTACACCTAATGCCCTAAAGCCAACTGGTTTGGGAGTCATTAGCCAAACGCTCGTTAAATGGGTAACTCTGTAGAGCCTAATGGAACGAGACATTGCACATGTCAAGTTTAGTTTTTGTTATGACTTATCTGCTGGGACTAGTGTAGAGTGATGTATTATGCGTGTTGTTTTAAGTTTTAGATTTCTTTGTTAAGGTAATTTGTCTACAAGAACCCCTCTGGGTGATGATTGGTTTGTTGTAAATGGTTCACACACACACGGGGGTCATTAGTATAGTATGTCTAATATGTGAGTTAAAATTCTAGACTCTGCAATGTTTTGAAATTTTCTAGTAATTATAACTTGAAATAATCCATGAGGTCAAATTTGGTTATCTTATTAACTCTCTGCTCACGTTTATTGTTTTTGTTTGTATAGTTAGTATTGTTTTGCTTGAGGGCAAGCAAAGATTTAAGTTTGTGGGTACTTTGGTTATTTAATGTTATATGTATGTTTAGAGTACTCCTGACCTTGATAATTTGTGATTCTTCAAGTAATTTCCTGTGATTTTTAATTAGTAGATTTTTTTTAAATTTATTTTGATCTATTTATTTAGTTATTTTGCTTTATTTAGTTGGTCTTTGTTTTGCTTGAGGACAAACAAATGTTTAAGTTTGGGGGTATTTGATGAGTGAGTTTTATACCTACGAATTGAATACATTTAAGCTTGATAATTTGTGGTTCTTTAAGTGTTTTATGTGATTTTATATGTGTTTTTATGTTATTGTATAATGTATTATATTATTTTAAAGTAGTTTATGTAATCTATGTCGTTTTTGTGTAATTCATTCGTATTATATATGTTAAGTGTTTGTTTAGTTGTATGTGTTTTTATACCACATTGTATAGGATGTGGTGTTATATTGTTTTTATGTGTTTCTATTTCATTTTGTAGGAATTATAATAAGGGCTTGGTGGATCAAGGCTTGGAATTGTCCGACTCGCATTTTCTGCGCTCCGTTTACGCAGCAGTCACTTGAAGCTCAATTTGGGCCGTGATCCAGTCATTATCTCTCAATTCATCCAACATGAAAGTTGTAGATATACTTCTCAGCTTTCCAAAACATCTTAAATCAACTCAATCGGAGGTCGGATGAGAGAGTTATGACCAAAACACGGAAGGAGGCTGCGGCAGTCAAAAAAGGAACATTTCTGAGAATTTTGTACTAGCGCCGCAGCGGTGGTTTCCACCGCCGCAGCGGTGGTACAAACCCAGATTTTAGCAGAATGTTTGACCGCCGCGGCGGTGCACTGTTCATACGCGCAGAATCAGTTTTAAAAAGGAAAAACTGCAGCCCTAAACATTTTAATCTCATTTCTTCTTCTTTGGGAGGCGGCTAGAGGCGATCTTGGAGGCCAAAGGATGAAGAGAGCCACCTTCCATGGAGGTTAGGAATGAAATGCAACATCTAAGGAAGCTATGGATTGAATGCTTGGAGCTTGGAGATGGGTGACAACTATCTTCTTCTTCTTTCCTTTAATTTGTATTTCCATTGTTGTTGATTACTTTTTGGAACAAATATGGATTAATATCTATCCATTGATCTTGTATCTATGTTAGGTATTGAATCTATAACATGTTTAGCCATTGTGATTTGTGTTTGCTCTCATTTAGCTATGTGTATGTTGTATGCATGTTGGATGTGGTTTTACCCATTTGCTATGGCTTGAGCATGGAATTTATGATTGTGTTGGGTGTCTAATGCTTAGTTTAATTGAATCTCTCTTTCTTATTTGGTTGTTGTTGTATTTGTGAGTTCTTTGAGAGAAGGATTTCATTGTGCACGCCAAGTGTTCGACAAAATGCCTAAGTGAAGTTTGTTTTGTATTTGGCTTATCGTTTTGCTTCGTTGGCTTAGGTTTGTAGTCTCTTGGATGGCACCATATGAATTGGGTTATCACATTTAGTTTTTCATGTTTAATTGCTTGGACAAGTGGTTAATTTGGTAACCTATATGAAATTGGAAAACGGATTATAGTGTTTTGACCCGAATGTGATAACATGTGTTATGCTATGTGTTCTTAAGAGCGTATGCATAATTTGTGCGTAGGATAGACATATACCTATGTGCCACATGTAACCAATGTGAGAATACGTGCTTCAAATCCTTGCGTTGCTATTTCTCATAGACATATAGTGAAATGCTTAGCTTGGGTGTCCTTGTCTGAATTCTGTCGAATGGGATAGGTTTAGATTTGGTTTGTTTATATGTCCTTCAAAAGAGGCGTGTAAATACTTTTGTATTCTCGGTTAACCAGTCATCGTGACCGCAAGACCAAATAGGGAGAGTGAGGAGATTTAAATGAAGTATTGGAAGAAAACGTAATCATAGGTTCATCTATCTTTACCGTTTTAGTAGTTTAAATGTTAATTTGCATTATGTCCATTTACATTCCACTTCCTTCATTCAATCAAATGTTTGAACTAAGATTGACTTAGATGCAATCGGTATTTGGAACTCGTTAGAACTAATTCCTCGTGGGATCGATACTTTACTTTCACTTTATTACTTGTTGACCGCGTATGCTTGCGCGTTATTGTTCATTCAAACGAACTCGATGTCGGAACTTTACTACTAAATAAACCGTTCCGATTTTGGCTCAACACATACATAGCATGATATTAACCATAAAAATTATTACACTAATATTTATAGCATAACTTGAAAGAAAAACAAGATTAGGGTTTAAAAATAACTACCTTGTTTTGATAGCTATTCTCCTATTCTTTCCAAAATATGTCGTGAAGGAGGATGGCATGAACTAACTTAGGATTTCTTCTTCTTCCTTGATCTCTCAAATATTATGCTCTCACTTAAAGTTTTTTCCCAACTCTCTTTTGCTTGAAAAATAAAATGAAGTGTATCTACCATTTCAATTATACTTGAAAAATTAATAGATACACATAATGTATCTAATAATCTAGACCATCATGCACCTATATGGATACTTACACAAGAAAGCTAGCTATGACTTAGTTGGTGAAAAGAGGCATGGTTTCATGTACTAAAAAAAATAAAACAAGCAACCCTTTATTAAATAAATGAAAAATCAAAAATACAAACAAAATATTAATTTTCTCTCTCCTCTCCTAGCATGATTCGGCTGATGCACTCCTTCATGTCCCAAAATTGAGTCACTTTCCACTTTTTAAATAATTAATAAGTTATATAATTGTTTTTCCAAGTGGGCCAATTATTGGGCTTTATTTAAAATACCAATTGAGCTTCTATTAAATTTTTTGGGCTACTAATTTGTCAAATTTTATTATTCTCCACTTGGGCTACTAATTGACCCATGTTGGGCTAATTTAATAATTTACACATTAATTATTCAATCCATGATTAAATAAATAATTAGATTGAATAAATAATTAAATATTCTAACCCATAAGTATTAAATTACTAAATGGACTAATAAATATTATTATTAATATTTCACATTATTTACATTAATTAATAATCATATTAATTAATTTATTATATTTAATTCACTCATTATATTCAATTTAATTTAATATTTAATTAATAGTAAACTTATAAATTATTTTGATATTAAAACTTTAGGGTTTGTTCACTAATTTAATAACATATTAGTGACCCCATTTAATTAATTTTAGTAATTAATTACATAATTATATAATCACATAATTAATTAATCACATAAAAAGATTTAAATAATCTCATAAAACTAACTCGTTGTAAATTAAATTAATAATTTAATTAATAAAGACGTGAAAATTCTAGGACATTACAGTAGTAGTAGTAGTAGTAGTAGTAGTAGTAGTAGTAGTAATAATAATAATAATAATAATAATAATAATAATAATAATAATTATAATAATAATAATAATAATAATAATAATAATAATAATAATAATAATAATAATTATAATAATAGTAATTATAATAATAATAATAGTAATAATAATAATAATAATAATAATAATAATAGTAATAATAATAATAGTAATAATAATAATAATAGTAATAATAGTAAATAATAATAATATAAATAATAATTATAATAATAGTAATAATAATAATAATTATAATATTAATAATAATAACAATAATAATAATAATAATTATTATTATTACTATTATTATAATAATAGTTATAATAATAATAATAATGATTGTAATAATAATAATAAATATAATTATAATTATTATAATAATAATAAATAAATAAATTTGCACGTAAACAACATATGTCACCCTTTTAGCATTGATGTCATTTCTCTGTTTGTCGAGTATTACGGTCGTTATGTTTCCACATGCAAATTGATTTGGGCAGAAAATCACGGAAATAATTCAGATTCATTCTAATTGATTTGTAAGTTATTTTATGTTGCAAAGAGTCTTTAGGTAATAGAGTATTTTTAAAATTTTAATCTACGTCGTGTCTTTAGGCACGGACAATTACGTATCATCTTTTTTGTGTTTTTGCGGGCTATATCGAAAGCAACTATTGTAGTAAGTTCTGACTTATGCTATGAAAATCTTTTGTCCAATTTCAAGAAAGAATATGGAGAAAAAAGTGTTATGCTGATGCGATTTAGTTGGTGTTATGACAATATTTTTTTATTAGGACTTAGAGAGCTCATTTTATACTTTTGGGTATATATGCAAAAGTCTTTATTTTAAATTTTTACATCTTTTTTTTCCCTAATTGGATCTCACGAAATAGCTTGCAGTACTAAAAATTTTTCACAGAAAAAATTGTTCATGGATCATATTGATCGATTGTTAGATATACTAGAAGCAAATAAATGTTGCCAAACTTCTCATTCTGTTTTATCAATAAAGGAAAGGTGTGTAGGATACTCGAAAATACTATATTACACAAATTTGAGTCCGCTATCGTCAATCAATTAATTGCTTAAACATGTTAAGAACTAATTTTAAGTTGGGAATGAGTAGCACATTAATGTTTGTCTCAAAAAGAAACTATGACTGGATTGAGTATTAATCTTTTTGTATTAATAGTTGGCCACAACAGTTTTAGATTTTTCAATTTAGAAATATTGAATACAGTACTCAATTGTTATATTAGTTGCACCGTGCCTTCAGACACGGGTTATCCCTAGTATATATATATATATATATATATCAAGAATGAACACTTGCCCCTTGCCTACATGTGCATCCGCCATTGGGTAACAAGGCGTGAAAAAGGAAGACGACATGTCATCGAAAGAGAACTAGTTGAAAACCAAACAACCCTCCCCTAAATTTCTCTTTTATATGATCCAACTTAGATTATTTTTTTCTGTTTAATTCTTTGATATTTCAAACTATTTTGTGCTTGAGTTTCTTCAATTTGTATAAAAAAAAAATGTTTCATTAAAACGATTGTAATGACCACGAATTTCATTAGTCATTGTAAATATACTTAATAAATATTTAGCAATGAATTTAAATTTTTCCCATTAATTAATTGTGCATTAGATAATTAAATAAATGTACTTATGTGTTTGTATGTTTATTTAAAGGATTAAAGCAAAGTGTATAATTAATTTAAGCAAATCTAATTGGATTATATTTTAAATCCAAATAAGTTGATAAACTAGGTTAAAGATATTAACCTAGTAGCCCATGTAATTAATTTAATTACTAGCCCATGTAATTAATTAAACAAGTCCAATGCTTGATTTAATTAAATGTAACCTAGACTATTTAAAATAAGCCCAATGTGTTATTTAAATTGAGCCCAAACAATTTAATTGAATGAGCCCAATAGAAGTTATTCCCAAGCCCAATGTGAAGTCCAATAAGGGTCAAACTTTGGTCAATATATATATAGATGTATATATGCACATTTTTGCATTAAAAATAAAGGAAAAATGGCTTGGAAAAAGCCATTTTGCTGATTTTTGTGAGGGACCCACTTGATGTTGCTTGATTTGCTAGATGGCTTCTCTTTTACACTAGATCAAAGTTGGCCAACAACCTTAGTCATTCCATGAGTCAATCACCAAGTCATTCAATCAAATAGTAAGCATACTTAGCATTTAATTTGACCGACATAGATGAATTACAGAGTTAATGGTGTGTTAGTGGTTGACTATAAAAGAAACACTCCACACTTGTTCTAGGTTGGTTAGTTCATTTCTAGAGAATTTCCTAGAGAGCAAAGTGTGAGTTTTTGAGAGAAAACACATAAGTGTTGAGAGAAAAAGCTAGAGCTTGAGCTTGGTGGATGTCCAACAATCTCATCACATATTTTGGAAGGAGGATAAGGAGAGCACACAAAACCTCAAGGTTTAAAAGTTCTCAAATCCTTTCTTATTTCGTTTTTATAGCCTATATGCGTTTTAATCGGTTAAAATCTATTTTTAACCGATCAAAACTCATTTTGATGGTCTAGATGTATGTAACTATGTAATATATGTATATTTATAGATCTATGTGTTTATAACATGATTTGGTAGGTTAGAAATGCAAAGAAGTTAAAGAAATATGTGTAACACAATTTTACCGGTAAACCCTAACCATGCATACTATGTTTGATGTTGTATTTTGAAATGTACAAATCGGAAATTGGATTTTTATGGCTAGAAAACTAGATCTATGAGTTTTAAAGATAAAACCTTTTTGAACCTTTCAAAAATATTGAATAACAAAGAAGTTATAGCTTTTACCACAAATGATGTCGTTTTTAAACCCTAAGTGGATCCGTAATTTTTTTGTAAAACGTTTTCAAAAATGTGATTGAACCATGAAATGTTGTAAAATAAGAAGTTATAAAGACAACAACACTTAGTTGATATCATTTGGATGTGTAGAGTTTATTTATTTCAAGTTTGAACCAATAAAATCAATGATTTGTGAAGTTAGTTTTTCACTTTGTCATTGGAAGCAGTTTTTAGTCCAGTTCTGTTTGGAATTTGGATTTGTGATACAAAGAGAAATTGTAGATAATGAAATTCTAATGAATTTAGACTCAAAAATCACCTCAAAAGGTTTCCGTATGAAAACGTTATGGCAGTTTTTCGAAAGGAGGTCCGGACAGCCAAAGTGAGCGCCGCCAGCGCTCGGACATTCTGTTTTGAGCGCTGGCAACTCTCAAATAAGCCTATGGCCAGCGCCGCCAGCGCTGGCCCAGTTTTAAAAAAGTCAAATTTTGATATTTTAAAGTTTTATCAAGTTAGAACTCCGGTTTAACTTGTCGGTTAATGAAAAGTCTAAACAAAACACCGTTAGGGACTTAAAACCTAAGATAAACTTGTAAAATGAAAGTGTTTGAATATTAAATCAATATATATATAAAGTCTATTAGTGACTAATTGGTAGTTAAATGTATAAAATAAAGACAATAGTTAAAAACTATTAAAAAGTTAATTATTGGTATGATTTGAGGATTGTTAAATATTGTCAAAGAATTAAATATGTATGTAACTAAAATGTTATGAAATGTGTAATAACATTAGTATATGATGAAAATGTTATCAAATAATTAATGACATTAGTAAGTGATTAAAATATTATTAAATGGTTAATAATATTAATAAATGATTAAAATATTATTAAATGGTTAATAATATTAATAAGTGATATTAAATGATTAATAATATTAATAAGTGATTAAAATATTATTAAATGGTTAATAATATTAATAAATAATTAAAATATTATTAAATAATTAATAATATTAATAAGATATTAAAATATTATTAAATGATTAATAATATTGGATAATTAATAAAATATTATTAAATAATTAATAATATTATTAAATGATTAATAATATTAGATACTTAATAAAATATTATTAAATGATTAATAATATTAGATACTTAATAAAATATTGTTAAATGATTAATAATATTAGATATTTATTTTGAACTATATTAAACAATTAATATAAGTTCTTTGTGTTTGAAATATTATCAAATAATGATAATATTTCCTAAGTGTTTAATTACCCAAAATTAATCAATTATGTGGTTCGTAAGGTTTATAAAGATTATTATACGTACAAGTATATGATACTAATTTAAGATCAAATTGATTTAATTGTTAGGTCTGTTCAAGGATTGTTAAATTAATTTGGTTAGCAGTAAACAACGCACGAGGCAAGTTTTCTAACTTTAGCTTGTAATTTCTATTGCAAGTCTTCTACCCTTAACTTGTACTTATTGTTGCAATTATTATTCAACTTTAATTACTTTGAGCAATTCAATTATTGTTGAGCAAGTATCTACACTCGTAGATATTTGACAGACCTTTGAGTGAATTAATTATCGAAAATTACTTCACATCGTTATTGATTTATTGCATTCGCACATAGTGCTTTTGCAAACTGTTTAAGAACGTCTAAGCTAATTGTTTCGGCTAGACAAATGCATGTTAAATTCATTTAGTTGAATATTATAAAAGCTTATCCAAACCATTGGCTGGTGCAGATTCTTACAGTAAGACTGAGATAGAACAACCCTAGTTAAAGAGGATTTTTATTTGTCGAAGACCCGACAGCGCGCAAGAAAACTAAATGTGATGCATATACATAGGACATGAGAGGACTGATCCCCTCAAGTGTCCCGTTATTTTAACAAGGAGTCAGACATTGTATGTCTGTTCTACCTTAGTAGCAGTTCATGGTCATTAAAGACCACTCAGCAGTAAAGAGTCAATTCCTTCTTTTATTGAACATTGATTCTTGTTATCTTTGACAATTGCTATTATTGAAACCTTGAAGTTATTTCCCTTCATCATGATATATCGTATGATTGTTGTTTATAAACTTGCTGAGCCATTTAGTTGCTTATTCTTGCTATATCATGACTATATTTCAGCCATTCCCGAAAGCTCTAAATCGGACAAAGGCAAGGGGAAAGCGAATGCTTAGTTTTAGTAATTGCATGCTAGTTTATATTACTGTTATGTAATTACTGTTGTAAATCTTTTGTATTTCCCTTAAGATATGTAATGTTTAAGATTAAGGTAATAGACCTTGGGAAGTTGTAGCCTTTTGATTAAGGAACCTTTTGTATTATTGTGCGAAGTTGAATACAATTTATGTATTTCATTATGGTTAAGTATTGTACAGTGAGAACCAAACCCGAGGTTAAAGAACCCGGATTTGGGGTCGTCACAGGTTGGTATCAGAGCTGTAGGTTAGAAACGCTAGGATTTGCGAAACCTAGATTATAACCTTAGTACTAAACTCTTATTGAGTGCGTTAGGAGATGAATCGGGGAGATTCATCATGATGTGTATTTTTGGAGATGGATTAAGAAAATCCATCGAGCCGAGATGTACGTGATAAAATATCATTTCATTTCATCAATGAATATATTTTATTGTTGTACTAACATGTGTTATTTATGTTATTGTAGGATGGCAGAGATAGGACAGACGAGCACTGCTGTAGAGGAGGTGATTTTTACTGATATCCACATGGATACAGTACAGTCACGGGTGGCTGCACCTGTCGAGGAGCCAGAGACGGATCCCGAAGAGGGAGATAGAGAGGACGCTGTCTAGGGCGGAGTTATGGGACAGTACAGTGAGGAGGAGGCTGATACTGATGATGATGAGGATGAGGAGCCAGCGGAGTATATTGATGGCATGGGCACTGTCGCAAGTGACATCATTGATACTCTCACTACGGCTAACGATGAGCTAGAGGAGAGGGTTCAGCACCTTGAGGAGCAGAACCAGATCCACCAGCAGACAGAGCAGCAGTACAGAGATACAGCTTATATGTTCTCTGGCGAGAACATAGAGCTGAAGGCGAGGATGACCGAGATGGAGGCCAAGTTAGTAGCCGCTGAGCTGAAGATTCAGCAGACACAGGCAGAGAGGGAGGCCATGAGGGGCCAGATGCAGCAGGCCGTTGAGGCGAGGTTAGATATGGAGTTTCAGCGTGATGCAGCTCACGGGCAGATGATGGAGCTGGATGAGGAGGTTAGGGAGAAGAAGGTGAGGATAGATAGACTCAGTTACGTCTATCGCACATCAGTTGGTAGGATCCAGAGTAGGGTGCACTATTACCCTGCCGAGGAAGGCCAGACCTTGCACACCATCAGTAGGGGTGTGGTCAGGGCTATTGGAGATGAGGAGTACGACGATGCGGTTCGTCGAGGGATGCGCCGTTAGTTGTATTTTCTTTATTTATGATGTATGTACATAGATGCAGTAGAAACCCAACTTTTGTTTTGATAGAGGGTTAGTATGTTGTAAATCCCAACTATATGAAGTTGTGGGATATGTTAGATCCCGTCTTTTGTTTTAACTATCGGGGTTAGCAGCGTTTATAGCAGTATGCTTATGATGTAAAAGTGCTACACACTGTATTTTAGCATATGAATATAAATGCATTTTCGTTTATGTTTATATGTGTCAAGATGATTATTTGTGCTTTAGTTTAAAATACCTAAGCTACAAAACGAAAGTAAAAAGATTGAAACAACTTTAATTAATTAAATTTTCTTTATACAGAAAATGCCGCCACAGAGAAGAAATCAACGACTACCCCCACCACCACCCGAAGAGTCAGTAAATGCCGGCGGGGTACCACCCAACCCTGTCCAAGAGTTCGTGGAAATGCTAATGGGAGCATTCCGCGGACGCAACGCAGAGGCTACTGGAGCAACAAACCCTGCCGCTCCACTAGCAACCTTTAAGGATTTCAAATTAATAGGACCACCCGAGTTCAAAGGGACCACGGATCCTATAGAAGCACAGACCTGGATAGAGGAGATGGAAAATGTCTTCGAGATCGCACGAGTATCGGAGGAGTAAATGACCTCATTTGCTACCTTCATGATGAGAGGGGAGGCCAGCCACTGTTGGAAGGTCAATAAGAATAGAGCAGGGGAGGGAACGATCGCGTGGACGCGATTCAAGGAGGTATTTTTGGAAAACTATTTTCCAGAAAGTACAAAGGCTAGGATGGAAATCAAATTCCTAGAACTAAAGCAGGGTAACATGTCGGTATCCGAATATGCCGACAAGTTCAATGAATTGGCAAGATTTGCTACACATCGGTGGACACGGAGGCAAGACGCGCCAGACGATTCGAACAGGGGATGAAACCATGGGTTTACAGTCGGGTAGCTGTTCTCCAGATCACAAATTTTGCAACACTGCTGGAGAAAGCTATCATAGCTGAGGGTGGAAATGAAGCTTTGAATAAGCACAATCAAGAACGGAACAAGAAGAGAAGCGATGGGGGAAACAGAGAGGGTAGCAGCGGGGGGCAGCAACTCGAACAAACGCAAGTGGAATAACAACAGCGGTTCGGGGACACCCCAGGGCAGTGAGTCAAAGAAAGCAAGCAAATGCAGTCAATGCGGGAAGAATCACTCAGGGGAGTGCATGAAGGGAAGGAATGTCTGTTACAACTGTGGGCAAGAGGGGCACATCGCTCCTAATTGTCCCACACCAAAAATGAAGGAGGTTGTTTCGCCTGCGAGGCCATGGACCATCAGTTTAAAGATTGTCCGAAGAAGAAGAACACCGGAGGGAGTTCAGGCTTTAGGGGAAGCAACAACAACAACAACGCCAAACTGACCATTGGAGGGCCGGTGCCACAGAACAAACCAACGGCACAGACTTTCAACATGACGGTGCAGGACGCCGTCGAATCAAAAGACGTGGTGTCAGGTATTATTCCGATCAATGAGATAAATGCTTACGTATTATTTGATTCGGGTGCTACCTGTTCATTTGTGTCTGATGAATTCGCTAGACGGTTAGAATTGCCTAGACAAAAACTAGAGAAACCACTGAACATAGAAGTTGCAAATAAAGAAGTGATTCCTGTAGAGTATGTACATAGAAACTGTTGTACTGAAATCAGGGGTCAGAAGTTGAGGGTAGATTTAATTCCGATACGTTTGGGGGAGTTTGACGTTATACTTGGAATGGATTGGTTGTTTAACCATGGAGCTGTAATTGATTGTCAAAGGAAGTGTATACACCTTAAGACACCAAACAGGTCAAAGGTCGTATTTTATGGCAGCAAGTCGTCTAGACAATCAACATGTCTGACGATGATGCAGGCCAAGAAACTGTTGAAGAAAGGTTGTGTAGGGTATTTAGCTCACATAGTGGACACACAAATGGTGAATCCCGAGATGGAGCAAATACCAGTAGTGAGGGAGTTCATGGACGTGTTTTCAAACGAGCTGCCAGGTTTACCGCCAGATAGGGAGATAGAATTTGTAATTGATTTGGTACCGGGGACAGCACCAATATCAAAGGCACCATATAGGATGGCTCCGGTAGAAATGAAGGAGTTAATGATCCAACTACAGGAGTTGTTGGATAATAAGTACATTCAGCCAAGTGTTTCTCCATGGGGAGCACCTGTGTTGTTTGTAAAGAAGAAGGATGGATCGATGAGGTTATGTATGGATTACAGAGAGCTGAATAAGGTGACAATTAAGAACAAGTACTCGTTGCCACGAATTGACGATCTTTTCGATCAATTGAAAAGGGCGAAGTACTTTTCAAAGATTGACTTGAGGACTGGTTATCATCAGTTGAAAGTCAGGAAGGAGGATGTACCCAAGACGGCATTCAGAACTCGATATGGGCATTATGAGTTTCTGGTGATGTCGTTTGGACTGACGAATGCGCCAGCCGCATTTATGGACATGATGAACAGAATATTCAAGCAGTACTTGGATAAATTTGTTGTTGTGTTCATTGACGATATTCTGGTGTATTCTAAAATGGAGGAAGAGCATGCTGAACACCTAAGATTGGTGTTGGAGATTTTACGGAAGGAGCAGTTGTATGCTAAATTTTCGAAGTGTGAATTCTGGTTGGAGAGAGTTCAATTTTTAGGTCATGTCATTGACAAGGAGGGAGTTTCAGTAGATCCAACAAAGGTGGAAGCGGTGATGAATTGGGAACAACCAAGAACGCCGACGGAGGTAAGAAGTTTCTTGGGGTTAGCGGGTTACTATCGGAGATTTATTCAAGATTTTTCAAAGATAGCAACACCACTGACCAATCTAACGAGGAAGACGGTGAAATACGTATGGACGGAGAAGTGTGAGGAGAGTTTTCAGGAGCTAAAGAAGAGACTTAATGAAGCACCTGTATTGACTTTACCGGACGATACGGGGGGTTTTACGGTCTACAGTGATGCATCGCACAAGGGACTTGGCTGTGTGCTTATGCAAAACGGCAAGGTCGTTGCGTATGCGTCCAGACAGTTGAAGGATTACGAGAAGGGATACCCTACCCACGACTTGGAGCTGGCTGCGGTAGTGTTTGCCCTTAAAATCTGGAGACATTATTTATATGGAGAGAAATGTGAGATATTCACGGACCACAAAAGTCTGAAGTATATCTTCACACAGAAGGAGTTAAATATGAGGCAACGGAGATGGTTAGAATTGATCAAGGACTATGATTGTGAAATTCTATATCATCCCGGCAAGACCAACGTAGTAGCAGATGCTCTAAGCAGAAAGAGCAGGGAGAAATTGTTCATCTTGACAGATCAGGAACAATTGGTTCAAGAGATGGCTCGAATGGAGTTGGAGGTAAGAAATCCAAATGAGTCAATGGAAGTGGAAGCGAGCCCAACCCTGTTAGATCGGGTAAAAGAGGCTCAAGACAAAGACGAAGAATGTGTCAGAATAAGGATGAGAATGACCAAAGGGGAAGAGGTCAAGTTCAAGGAAGATAGCATGGGATTGCTAAGATTTGAAAATCGTGTTTGGGTGCCGCTAGTGCCTGAACTACGAGAAGAGATCTTGCAAGAGGCCCACAGTACGAGATACTCGATACATTCGGGAAGTACGAAGATGTATCAGGATCTGCGTCAGCATTTTTGGTGGCCGAATTTAAAAAGGGAGGTCGCAGAATGTGTCAGCCGATGTCTAACTTGTCAAAGGGTAAAGGCTGAACATCAGAGACCAAGTGGATTACTACAGCCGTTAGAGATCCCTGAGTGGAAATGGGAGCATATCACAATGGATTTTGTGGTAGGACTTCCAACAACACAGAAGGGATTTGACGCAATATGGGTGATTGTAGATCGACTAACAAAGTCAGCGCACTTTTTGCCGATCAAGATTAAGTTCAGTTTGGATCAGTTGGCTAAACTGTACATCAAAGAGATAGTTTCGAGACATGGGGTGCCGGTATCGATTGTGTCAGACAGAGATCCGCGCTTCACGTCAAAATTTTGGAGAAGTCTTCAGGAGAGATTGGGGACACAGTTGAGAATGAGTACAGCATATCATCCACAGACCGATGGGCAAAGTGAAAGAACAATACAGACATTGGAAGATATGCTCAGGGCCTGTGTGATGGATTTCAAGGGCAGTTGGGAGAACCATCTACCATTAGTTGAGTTTGCATACAACAATAGTTATCATGCAAGCATAGGCATGCCGCCTTACGAAGCATTGTACGGAAGGAAGTGCAGAACACCTCTATGTTGGGATGAGGTAGGAGAACGCCGATTGTTGGGGCCGGAATTGGTTCAACAAACGGTAGAGATTATTAAGGTAATAAGAGTTCGGCTAGTAGCAGCTCAGGACCGTCAGAAGAAATACGCCGATTTACATCGACAGAAGCGAGACTTCGAAGTTGGAAGTTTTGTGTTCATGAAGGTATCTCCCTGGAAGGGGAAGATCCGATTTGGAAAGAAAGTGAAGCTGAGTCCGAGGTTCATAGGACCGTTCGAGATATTAAAGAGAGTGGGCGAAGTGGCGTACGAGGTAGCTTTACCTCCTGAACTTGAGCATATTCACAATGTGTTTCATGTGTCAGTGCTGCGACCATACAAGCCAGACCACAAACATGTCATATCCTATGAGCCAATACAAGTCGAGAAAGACTTATCATACGAGGAAATTCCTGTCCAGATACTAGATAGGAAAGAGCAGAAATTACGGAATAAGGTTATACATTCTGTCAAAGTCCTTTGGAGGAACCACAAAGCTGAGGAAGCTACGTGGGAGCTTGAAGAAAAAATGAGGGCTAACTATCCGAATCTTTTTGAGTAGTTTAAATTTGTAATTCCGGGGACGGAATTCTTATAAGGGGGGGAGAATGTAATGACCACGAATTTCATTAGTCATTGTAAATATACTTAATAAATATTTAGCAATGAATTTAAAATTTTCCCATTAATTAATTGTGCATTAGATAATTAAATAAATGTACTTATGTGCTTGTATGTTTATTTAAAGGATTAAAGCAAAGTGTATAATTAATTTAAGCAAATCTAATTGGATTATATTTTAAATCCAAATAAGTTGATAAACTAGGTTAAAGATATTAACCTAGTAGCTTATGTAATTAATTTAATTACTAGCCCATGTAATTAATTAAACAAGCCCAATGCTTGATTTAATTAAATGTAACCTAGACTATTTAAAATAAGCCCAATGTGTTATTTAAATTGAGCCCAAACAATTTAATTGAATGAGCCCAATAAAAGTTATTCCCAAGCCCAATGTGAAGTCCAATAAGGGTCAAACTTTGGTCAATATATATATAGATGTATATATGCATATTTTTGCATTAAAAATAAAGGAAAAATGGCTTGGAAAATCCATTTTACTGATTTTTGTGAGGGACCCACTTGATGTTGCTTGATTTGCTAGATGGCTTCTCTTTTACACTAGATCAAAGTTGGCCAACAACCCTAGTCATTCCATAAGTCAATCACCAAGTCATTCAATCAAATAGTAAGCATACTTAGCATTTAATTTGACCGACATAGATGAATTAGAGAGTTAATGGTGTGCTAGTGGTTGACTATAGAAGAAACACTCCACACTTGTTCTAGGTTGGTTAGTTCATTTCTAGAGAATTTCCTAGAGAGCAAAGTGTGAGTTTTTGAGAGAAAACACATAAGTGTTGAGAGAGAAAGCTAGAGCTTGAGCTTGGTGGATGTCCAACAATCTCATCACATATTTCGGAAGGAGGAGAACGAGAGCACACAAAACCTCAAGGTTTAAAAGTTCTCAAATCCTTTCTTATTTCGTTTTTATAGCCTATATGCGTTTTAATCGGTTAAAATCTATTTTTAACCGATCAAAACTCATTTTGATGGTCTAGATGTATGTAACTATGTAATATATGTATATTCATAGATCTATGTGTTTATAACATGATTTGGTAGGTTAGAAATGCATAGAAGTTAAAGAAATATGTGTAACACAATTTTACCGGTAAACCCTAACCATGCATACTATGTTTGATGTTGTATTTTGAAATGTACAAATCGGAAATTGGATTTTTATGGCTAGAAAACTAGATCTATGAGTTTTAAAGATAAAACATTTTTGAACCTTTCAAAAATATTGAATAACAAAGAAGTTATAGCTTTTACCACAAAGGATGTCGTTTTTAAACCCTATGTGGTTCGATCCGTAATTTTTTTGTAAAACGTTTTCAAAAATGTGATTGAACCATGAAATGTTGTAAAATAAGAAGTTACAAAGACAACAACACTTAGTTGATGTCATTTGGATGTGTAGAGTTTATTTATTTCAAGCTTGAACCAATAAAATCAATGATTTGTGAAGTTAGTTTTTCACTTTGTCATTGTAAGCAGTTTTTAGTCCAGTTCCGTTTGGAATTTGGATTTGTGATACAAAGAGAAATTGTAGATCATGAAATTCGAATGAATTTAGACTCAAAAATCACCTCAAAAGGTGTGACGCCCCCAAATCTAGGCCCACACAGCCCAAACTTGAGTCGTCAAAAGACTACAACAAAATTATTACAACAAAGCACAACGTACAACAATACAGTGTATAATAATACACAACTAAGTCTTCACTATTATTGCCACACTATTTTACAACACGTGAAGACTAGGATAACTATTCTTCGGACTCTCACTCCATCCCCCGGCTAGACCCCGTTACGTTTTCATCTCCTGTTGAAAAACAATGGAACAAAAGAAAGGGTGAGCTCAAATAGCCCAGTAAGAAATATCATGACTAAGATAATGACGAATAAATTATCATTAGCCTTCAACAGTTGAGTTCTTGATAGAATACAATAGACTACAAGGTTTATATCAAAAACTGTAGTTAAATTCTTAAACAACGTTTAGATCAATAATAGCAGCGGAATAAGCAATCTATTAGAAGAATAATGCAGACTATAATGTCCACTCGCTTCTCTTTTTAGTAAAAATATCATCAACTTTTATCATCTGAAATACCATTAGTCAAAATAATACAACTTCAAAGTTCCTGGTCATAATTATGCAGATCAACAGTTTATCTTTGCACTACGGGCCAAAGACATTCAATATAACACCAACGGTCATGATTATACCAGATTCAGCCTTTGGTCATAATCATACCAATCAACAGTTCATCTTTGCACTACGGGCCAAAGACATTCAATATAACACCAACGGTCATGATTATACCAGATTCAGCCTTTGGTCATAATCATACCAATCAACAGTTCATCTTTGCACTACGGGCCAAAGAGAACATTAACCACGTGCCATAAAAGACACCGAACAGATGTATCGCCTTTAACCTAGTATATCGCCTTTAACCTATCATCTGTTCAACAATTATATCACATCTGTGCCCCCGGCCACAGATATTCACAACAGCTTGATTCTTGATGATTAATACAAATAACAGTGATACAAATGATGAACAGAAGAACAGGATAAACAATAAGTATCGGAAGTTTACTTTGTGCAGATTCAAATAATGTCCAAATTGCCAACATGATGTGGAGTGAAATTTAAAAATGATATTCAAGATCCACAGTTCAGAATAACGATTATAGTTTAACAGAAATGTTCAGAAAATAGGAAGGTTCAGTTGAAATAATGAAATTCAACTATTATGGAACATATAATATTTTCAGGAATTATAGAAGCAATAGTTCCATAATAAGTTTCGATTTAGGTGTATGAAAGAAAATAATATCCCTTACCGTAGCAGGTTTGATTAACAAAAGGTGAAGGGAATTAATATCCCTTACCATAGTAAGTTTGAATAACGGAAGATGAAAAAGATGGTATCCCTTATGAGTATAAAGGAAAATGATATCACTTACGAATATGGAATAAAAGTGTCATGTGATAATTCGTGTAGACAAATTATTTTCACAGGAGACAAATAAAAAGGGTTATTCACCAACAGGCGATAATCCGCACCGTAAGGTTATTCCCATCAATTTGAATACGAATAGTTATTCACCAAACAGACGATAATCCGCGCCGTAAGGTTATTCCCATCAATTTGAATACGAAGAGTTATTCACCAAACAGGCGATAATCCGCACCGTAAGGTTATTCTCAAAGATTAATAAGGAATGAATACAAAAGGTTATTCACCAACAGGCGGTAAACCGCGCCGTAAGGTTATTCCCACAATTTAATACATGGAAACAAATGGCACAAGAAAGAAACGATATTATTTTCGAGAATCAAAGAATGATAATATTTTCAAGTAAGAAAGAAAATAATATCCATTTATGATGATGAAAAGAGTGATACCCCTTACCATAGTAAGTTAGAATATGAAAGAAGATAATATTCCTTACCACAGTAAATTTAAGAGTTTGAAATGAATGGTATTCCTTACCTTAACACGTGACTGGATATTGATTTAAATGAGATTGATCAACCTATATATTTTTAATATAATTAGTAATTACCACATATAAATTTCAAAGTGTATGATAACTCGTATATTATGAACTATCAAAATTATATATATTTAACATAATTTTTGTAGTATAATATAACAACTTTAAAATAGTTTTTAAAATAATATTCCAAAATAAATCTTCCAAAGAAAGCTTTTAAAAATGAATCTTCTCAAAGAAGAGTCTTCTAAAGGAAGATTTGTGAATACCGTGAAAAATAGAAATTTATGAGATTACTACTCTTTAATAAAACACTTACTTGAAAAATTCCTGCACTCCTTTTGGCTTTCAAACTCTCAAAATAACCTTACTATTCTCAGAGAAAACTCATAAAATTCTTATAGAAAAATTTTATGTTTTAGGTGTGATTTTTCTATTCAGCTGAGCAAGCTATTTATAGGAGAAAATAAGTTACTATGCGTGGTAGGTGAACAGAAAAAAAATTCAGCAGAGGCTGCTGCGCAGCCTCCACCAACTCTTCAGCAAATTCTCACATTTCTCACATTTCATGTGAGCCCCACAATGGGTCCCACATGTTTCTTACTATTCACGTCACTATTCACGTCACTATTCACGTTACTATTTCAAATAGTAAAATTAATTATTTTATTTTTTATTTATTTTTTATTTATTTATTTATTCTTCCTGTGAGTCCAACATATAAAATAATGTTACCACAATAATGTAAGAAACACGTTACATATTATTATTAATTTAATAATATAAATTACAGTATATTTCCAACTGTGACAATTATTAGGTTCAATAATTTTAAAAACAGTGCAGCAACAATTATTGAGTCGATGATATGAAATACAGTGTAATGACAATTATTGAATCAATAATGCAAAATACTGTGTAATAACACTTATTAAATTGATAACATAAAATATTATGCAGTGACAATTATTGATGAAATGATGCGCAACAGTTACGGTGTCAATTATCAGACCAATAATACGAGACACTGTGCAATACCGTGTGCTACGGTAGAATACCGTGTGCTATACTGAAATACCATAAATTATCGTATACTACTATTCTTTTATCACCAGTATTTAAACAGTTAACACCGTTGACTATTTTTATTTAAAAAGGTTACTTCTGTCGTTTTCTATATCCGACAATTATTCCGTTGTGGGGTCCACAAATAATTTGTTATTTCGGCGCCGTCGTACGGCACGAATATTCCCCGACCAAACGAATACTCCCCGACAAAATAAAATTTGCACATAACATCCTTAACTTTCAATTTTGTCAATTTAACCATTTACTGTTTCAGGAAAAATATATATGCAGAAAAATTAAATTTTGTATTTCATAAATTCGGGGTCTTACAACCTCCCCTCCTTATGAAATTTCGTCCCCGAAATTGACGTACCTGGCATTTCGAAGAGGTATGGATACCTAGACTTCATTTAAGATTCTAGCTCCCAGGTCATTTCCTCAATATCTTGGTTCCTCCATAAAACCTTAACTTGAGGTATAACCTTTGAGCGTAAGATCTGCTCCTTCTTGTCTAGGATCCTAACAGGTACCTCCTCATACGTTAAATCTTCTGCTATAACGTCTGGTTCTAACTCAATGACGTGGTTTGGGTCCTTCACATATTTACGTAACATAGATATGTGAAAAACGTTATGGATGCGAGACATACTTGGTGGTAGGGCTAGTCTGTAGGCTACGGATCCTACTCGATCGAGGATTTCAAATGGGCCAATAAATCGAGGGTTAAGCTTTCCTTTCTTTCCGAATCTCGTAACTCCTTTCCATGGAGAAACACGTAAGAATACATGATCTCCGATGTTAAATCTTTCATCTCTCCGATGAAGATCCGCATAACTCTTTTGTCGTTCTTGCGCTGTCTGTATTCGTTGTTGGATCATTTGGATCTTTTCGGTCGTCAAGCGTACCAACTCGGGTCCCAACAGTTTTGCTTCTCCTACCTCATTCCAACATACTAGAGAACGACACTTGCGTCCATATAAAGCCTCGAATGGAGCCATACCTATACTTGCTTGGTAACTGTTATTGTAGGAAAATTCCACCAATGGCAAGTACTTATCCCAACTTCCTTTGAAATCTAGTACGCAAAGTCTCAAAAGATCTTCGAGGGTCTGGATCGTCCTTTCCGATTGTCCGTCCGTCTGAGGATGGTATGCAGAACTGAATCGTAGCTCAGTGCCCATAGCTTTTTGTAGACTGATCCAAAAGCGTGAAGTGAATCTAGGATCTCGATCAGAAACTATGGAAACTGGCATGCCATGCAATCTCATAATCTCATTTATGTATATACCGGCAAGACGTTCAAGTGAAAAGTTTTCTCGTATAGGCAAAAAATGAGCAGATTTGGTCAATCTATCTACGATCACCCAAATTGCATCTAAGCATTGAGAAACTTTGGGAAGACCCGTTACGAAGTCCATATTGATGTGTTCCCACTTCCATTCGGGAACTTCAAGTGGTTGTAATGGACCTTTAGGTACTTGATGTTCTGCCTTGACACGTTGACAAGTTAGGCACCTTGAGATAAACTCTGCAATCTCTCTTTTCATATTGTTCCACCAAAATGTATGTCGAAGATCTTGATACATCTTGGTACCTCCTGGGTGGATTGCAAACGGCGTGTTGTGTGCCTCCATCATGATTTTATGCTTTAATTCAGGATCGTTAGGAACACAGAGTCGAGAGTTGACTCGAAGTATTCCTTTCTCGTCAATTCTTGCTTCGGGAATGGCACCTTCTTGTACTTTCTTCATCATGTTCATCAGTTCCGGATCGGTAGCTTGCGCAGCTTTAATTTTATCGATTAAAGTCGGTTCTACTCGCACGTGAGCAATCTTCGAGTGGGTCCCTGGTGTCTTTAGCTCTATCTCCATCTTTTGCAAGTCGTACAAAATACGCTTTTGTGTTGTCAGCAGTGCACTTGTACTCGCATAAGATTTTCTGCTCAAAGCGTCAGCTACAACGTTCGCCTTTCCCGGGTGATACTGGATTGTGTGATCATAATCCTTCAACAGCTCAAGCCAACGTCGTTGTCGCATGTTAAGTTCCTTCTGGGTGAAGAAATACTTGAGACTTTTATGATCCGTATAGATATCCACTTTCTCTCCGTACAAGTAGTGTCTCCAGATCTTCAACGCGAAAACGACTGCTGCCAACTCTAAATCATGAGTAGGATAATTTTTCTCATAATCTTTGAGCTGTCGAGAGGCATAGGCTATAACCTTTCCATGTTGCATAAGGACACAGCCTAGACCTTTGCCTGAAGCATCGCTATATATGACAAATTCTCCCGATCCTGATGGAATGGTCAGAATAGGAGCTGAAACAAGTCTCCTCTTAAGCTCTTGAAAACTTTTCTCGCATTGCTCGCTCCATATGAATTTTGTGCTTTTCCGAGTAAGCTGAGTTAATGGAGTGGCGATTCGAGAAAATCCTTCTACGAATCTCCGATAATAACCAGCTAGGCCCAGAAAACTTCGGACTTCGGTTACTGTCTTGGGTTGTTCCCAATTTAGTACCGTTTCAATCTTCGCAGGATCGACTGATATTCCTTGACTAGAAATCACATGCCCAAGAAACGTGACCTCCTCAAGCCAGAACTCACATTTCTTCAACTTGGCATATAATTTGTTCTCACGGAGCTTTTGGAGTATCAATCTCAGGTGTTGTTCATGATCCTCACGATTTTTGGAGTATATGAGGATGTCATCAATAAAGACAACCACAAAATGATCCAAATATTCCTTGAATATTCGGTTCATCATGTCCATGAAAGCTGCAGGAGCATTGGTTAGTCCAAAAGGCATGACTAAAAACTCATAATGCCCATAACGAGTTCTGAAAGCAGTCTTTGGAATGTCCTCAGCTTTAACCTTTAACTGATGATATCCAGAACAGAGATCAATCTTTGAGAAATGTTGAGCACCTTATAATTGATCAAACATGTCATCAATTCGAGGTAACGGATACCTGTTTTTGATGGTGACATGGTTCAATTCTCGGTAGTCAATGCACAATCTCATACTCCCGTCTTTTTTCTTCACAAATAGAACAGGAGCACCCCAAGGTGATGTACTCGGACGAATGAAACCAGTATCCAACAATTCCTGTAGTTGGACTTTTAACTCTTGAAGTTCAATGGGAACCATTCAGTATGGAGTTTTGGAAATGGGCTTAGTACCGGGTTCAAGATCGATACAGAATTCAATTTCTCGGTTTGGGGGTAAGCCAGGAAGTTCCTCCGGAAAAACGTCAGGAAACTCATTAACAATGGGAATATCATTCAAGTTTGACGTATTTTTGTTCAAATCAGTGACATAAGCTAAAAAGGCTTGACATCCGTTTTTCAATAAACGAATGGCTTTATGGCTAGAAATAACAGTTATAGATTTCAATGGTTTAGTTGCTTGAATTTGCATGACAGGTTGATTAGGAATATGAAAACTAATAATCTTATGAAAACAATCAATTTTAGCATGATGGGTAGTCAACCAATCAATTCCTAAAATCACATCAAATTCATGCATCTCCAAAAAAATAAGGTCAACAAGTAATGTGAGGTTGTTGATTTGAACTAGGCAAGATTTATAGACAGTAGATGTAATGGTCATTTCTCCTAACGGGGTTTCAACTGATAAGTCAAAGTCCAAATTTTCAGGAGTTAAGTTTAAACGCTGAGCACATGCAGGTGAGATAAAAGAATGGGTAGAGCCAGTATCTAACAAAGCGTAGACTTCACGAGAATTTATGAATAGCTTACCGGTTATCACCTCGTTCGAGTTTCGTGCCATTTGGGATGTCACAACAAAAGCTCTCCCTTGAACTACAGATTTTCCCTTATCCGCGCTAGCTTTTGGTATCATCACTGCAGCTGGACTTGATTTTGTGGCAGGACAAAACCGCGCAAGATGACCCTCTTTCCCACAACTGTAGCACTTTTTGGACTGCAGTGTACAGTTTGGGCTGATGTGACCTTCCTGACCACACCTATAGCATCTCACTGGTGGTCGATCTTCTCCCCTTGAAACTGGGGTCGGTGCTGGTGCTGGTACTGGTGCCCTTCCATAATTATTATGGAATCTCTTTCTTTTGAAATTGTTCCCACTGGATTCTCCTCTTCTGTTATTTGATGTGGAATTACCACCGAAGTGTTGGTTACCTCCTCGATGGTTCTCGTTCCTGTGGTTGTTATCATTTCTCTGATCATTGACTCTTGGCTGTAATTTTTCATCTGTTTGCTCCACCCTTTGAGCCCTATCAACAACATCTGAATACAAACTAAATTTATGAGAGCTAAGTTGTTGACGGATTTCGAATCTTAGACCACGTAAGAACATCCGACTCATCCGTGCTTCGTCATCTACTAGATGAGTCGCAAAACGAGACAGTTCAGTAAACTTAGCTTCATATTGAGAAACTGTCATGTTTCCCTGCTCCAGCTTAATGAATTCCACTTCCTTCATATGGCGGATGCTTTCTGGGAAGTACTTTTCATTAAATAGCTCTTGGAATTCTGTCCAAGACATCTCAAGTGCTAAAGGGTGGATACGTTTTACCGCTTCCCACCAGTGATCCGCCTCACCTCGAAACATAAAAGTAGCAAAGGGCACCTTCTGATCATCAGCGCATTGTAGGACATCAAGTATTTTTGTCGTCTGCTTCAGCCATGCCTCCGCTTTGAGTGGGTCAGGCTTCCCGTGGAATTCAGGTGGTCCCAATTCTTTAAATTGCTTGACAGTGACCATCCTCAAATTACCAGCGTTTCTACCGTTATTGTTAACTGGATTTCCTCTTGCCTGATTCTGCATGAACTGCATGAAATTCCTAAAGAATCCATCATTCATCATGTTATCAGGAATATTATTTCCTGAGTTGGCAGGAGGATTGTTTGTGGCTTCTTGATTTTCGGCTACATTCGCTTCGGGTATTTCATAGTTAACCTCTTGATTTCCAGATGCCATACTAAACTGTTGTCACAAAGTAAATGTTAGTTTAAACAAACTGACTCATCACTTCATGTCCCTATATTCAAATCAACTCATTAGATAATAAAATCTAATTTAGGTAGGACACACTAGTGACTGATTCTATTCGTCTCTCCCCTCCTAGTTCTAACCCCAGATGTCCATTAAAGACCATATCCCTAAGCTCTGATGCCAACTGTGATGCCCCCAAATCTAGGCCCACACAGCCCAAACTTGAGTCGTCAAAAGACTACAACAAAATTATTACAACAAAGCACAACGTACAACAATACAGTGTATAATAATACACAACTAAGTCTTCACTATTATTGTCACACTATTTTACAACACGTGAAGACTAGGATAACTATTCTTCGGACTCTCACTCCATCCCCCGGCTAGACCACGTTACGTTTTCATCTCCTGTTGAAAAACAATGGAACAAAAGAAAGGGTGAGCTCAAATAGCCCAGTAAGAAATATCATGACTAAGATAATGACGAATAAATTATCATTAGCCTTCAACAGTTGAGTTCTTGATAGAATACAATAGACTACAAGGTTTATATCAAAAACTGTAGTTAAATTCTTAAACAACGTTTAGATCAATAATAGCAGCGGAATAAGCAATCTATTAGAAGAATAATGCAGACTATAATGTCCACTCGCTTCTCTTTTTAGTAAAAATATCATCAACTTTTATCATCTGAAATACCATTAGTCAAAATAATACAACTTCACAGTTCCTGGTCATAATTATGCAGATCAACAGTTCATCTTTGCACTACGGGCCAAAGACATTCAATATAACACCAACGGTCATGATTATACCAGATTCAGCCTTTGGTCATAATCATACCAATCAACAGTTCATCTTTGCACTACGGGCCAAAGACATTCAATATAACACCAACGGTCATGATTATACCAGATTCAGCCTTTGGTCATAATCATACCAATCAACAGTTCATCTTTGCACTACGGGCCAAAGAGAACATTAACCACGTGCCATAAAAGACACCGAACAGATGTATCGCCTTTAACCTAGTATATCGCCTTTAACCTATCATCTGTTCAACAATTATATCACATCTGTGCCCCCGGCCACAGATATTCACAACAGCTTGATTCTTGATGATTAATACAAATAACAGTGATACAAATGATGAACAGAAGAACAGGATAAACAATAAGTATCGGAAGTTTACTTTGTGCAGATTCAAATAATGTCCAAATTGCCAACATGATGTGGAGTGAAATTTAAAAATGATATTCAAGATCCACAGTTCAGAATAACGATTATAGTTTAACAGAAAGGTTCAGAAAATAGGAAGGTTCAGTTGAAATAATGAAGTTCAACTATTATGGAACATATAATATTTTCAGGAATTATAGAAGCAATAGTTCCATAATAAGTTTCGATTTAGGTGTATGAAAGAAAATAATATCCCTTACCGTAGCAGGTTTGATTAACAAAAGGTGAAGGGAATTAATATCCCTTACCATAGTAAGTTTGAATAACGGAAGATGAAAAAGATGGTATCCCTTATGAGTATAAAGGAAAATGATATCACTTACGAATATGGAATAAAAGTGTCATGTGATAATTCGTGTAGACAAATTATTTTCACAGGAGACAAATAAAAAGGGTTATTCACCAACAGGCGATAATCCGCACCGTAAGGTTATTCCCATCAATTTGAATACGAATAGTTATTCACCAAACAGGCGATAATCCGCGCCGTAAGGTTATTCCCATCAATTTGAATACGAAGAGTTATTCACCAAACAGGCGATAATCCGCACCGTAAGGTTATTCTCAAAGATTAATAAGGAATGAATACAAAAGGTTATTCACCAACAGGCGGTAAACCGCGCCGTAAGGTTATTCCCACAATTTAATACATGGAAACAAATGGCACAAGAAAGAAACGATATTATTTTCGAGAATCAAAGAATGATAATATTTTCAAGTAAGAAAGAAAATAATATCCATTTATGATGATGAAAAGAGTGATACCCCTTACCATAGTAAGTTAGAATATGAAAGAAGATAATATTCCTTACCACAGTAAATTTAAGAGTTTGAAATGAATGGTATTCCTTACCTTAACACGTGACTGGATATTGATTTAAATGAGATTGATCAACCTATATATTTTTAATATAATTAGTAATTACCACATATAAATTTCAAAGTGTATGATAACTCGTATATTATGAACTATCAAAATTATATATATTTAACATAATTTTTGTAGTATAATATAACAACTTTAAAATAGTTTTTAAAATAATATTCCAAAATAAATCTTCCAAAGAAAGCTTTTAAAAATGAATCTTCTCAAAGAAGAGTCTTCTAAAGGAAGATTTGTGAATACCGTGAAAAATAGAAATTTATGAGATTACTACTCTTTAATAAAACACTTACTTGAAAAATTCCTGCACTCCTTTTGGCTTTCAAACTCTCAAAATAACCTTACTATTCTCAGAGAAAACTCATAAAATTCTTATAGAAAAATTTTATGTTTTAGGTGTGATTTTTCTATTCAGCTGAGCAAGCTATTTATAGGAGAAAATAAGTTACTATGCGTGGTAGGTGAACAGAAAAAAAATTCAGCAGAGGCTGCTGCGCAGCCTCCACCAACTCTTCAGCAAATTCTCACATTTCTCACATTTCATGTGGGCCCCACAATGGGTCCCACATGTTTCTTACTATTCACGTACTATTCACGTCACTATTCACGTCACTATTCACGTTACTATTTCAAATAGTAAAATTAATTATTTTATTTTTTATTTATTTTTTATTTATTTATTTATTCTTCCTGTGAGTCCAACATATAAAATAATGTTACCACAATAATGTAAGAAACACGTTACATATTATTATTAATTTAATAATATAAATTACAGTATATTTCCAACTGTGACAATTATTAGGTTCAATAATTTTAAAAACAGTGCAGCAACAATTATTGAGTCGATGATATGAAATACAGTGTAATGACAATTATTGAATCAATAATGCAAAATACTATGTAATAACACTTATTAAATTGATAACATAAAATATTATGCAGTGACAATTATTGATGAAATGATGCGCAACAGTTACGGTGTCAATTATCAGACCAATAATACGAGACACTGTGCAATACCGTGTGCTACTGTAGAATACCGTGTGCTATACTGAAATACCATAAATTACCGTATACTACTATTCTTTTATCACCAGTATTTAAACAGTTAACACCGTTGACTATTTTTATTTAAAAAGGTTACTTCTGTCGTTTTCTATATCCGACAATTATTCCGTTGTGGGGTCCACAAATAATTTGTTATTTCGGCGCCGTCGTACGGCACGAATATTCCCCGACCAAACGAATATTCCCCGACAAAATAAAATTTGCACATAACATCCTTAACTTTCAATTTTGTCAATTTAACCATTTACTGTTTCAGGAAAAATATATATGCAGAAAAATTAAATTTTGTATTTCATAAATTCGACGTCTTACAAAAGGTTTCCGTATGAAAAAGTTATGGCAGTTTTTCGAAATGAGGTCCGGACAGCCAAAGTGAGCGCCGCCAGCGCTCGGACATTCTGTTTTGAGCGCTGACAGCTCTCAAATAAGCCTATGGCCAGCGCCGCCAGCGCTGGCCCAGTTTTAAAAAAGTCTAATTTTGATATTTTAAAGTTTTATCAAGTTAGAACTCCGGTTTAACTTGTCGGTTAATGAAAAGTCTAAACAAAACACCGTTAGGGACTTAAAACCTAAGATAAACTTGTAAAATGAAAGTGTTTGAATATTAAATCAATATATATATAAAGTCTATTAGTGACTAATTGGTAGTTAAATGTATAAAATAAAGACAATAGTTAAAAACTATTAAAAAGTTAATTATTGGTATGATTTGAGGATTGTTAAATATTGTCAAAGAATTAAATATGTATGTAACTAAAATGTTATGAAATGTGTAATAACATTAGTATATGATGAAAATGTTATCAAATAATTAATGACATTAGTAAGTGATTAAAATATTATTAAATGGTTAATAATATTAATAAATGATTAAAATATTATTAAATGGTTAATAATATTAATAAGTGATATTAAATGATTAATAATATTAATAAGTGATTAAAATATTATTAAATGGTTAATAATATTAATAAATAATTAAAATATTATTAAATAATTAATATTATTAATAAGATATTAAAATATTATTAAATGATTAATAATATTGGATAATTAATAAAATATTATTAAATAATTAATAATATTATTAAATGATTAATAATATTAGATACTTAATAAAATATTATTAAATGATTAATAATATTAGATACTTAATAAAATATTGTTAAATGATTAATAATATTAGATATTTATTTTGAACTATATTAAACAATTAATATAAGTTCTTTGTGTTTGAAATATTATCAAATAATGATAATATTTCCTAAGTGTTTAATTACCCATAATTAATCAATTATGTGGTTCGTAAGGTTTATAAAGATTATTATACTTACAAGTATATGATACTAATTTAAGATCAAATTGATTTAATTGTTAGGTCCGTTCAAAGATTGTTAAATTAATTTGGTTAGCAGTAAACAACGCACGAGGCAAGTTTTCTAACTTTAGCTTGTAATTTCTATTGCAAGTCTTCTACCCTTAACTTATACTTATTGTTGCAATTATTATTCAACTTTAATTACTTTGAGCAATTCAATTATTGTTGAGCAAGTATCTACACTCGTAGATATTTGACAGACCTTTGAGTGAATTAATTATCGAAAATTACTTCACATCGTTATTGATTTATTGTATTCGCACATAGTGCTTTTGTAAACTGTTTAAGAACGTCTAAGCTAATTGTTTCGGCTAGACAAATGCATGTTAAATTCATTTAGTTGAATCTTATAAAAGTTTATCCAAACCATTGGCTGGTGCGGATTCTTACAGTAAGACTGAGATAGAACAACCCTAGTTAAAGGGGATTTTTATTTGTCGGAGACCCGACAGCGCGCAAGAAAACTAAATGTGATGCATATACATAGGACATGAGAGGACTGATCCCCTCAAGTGTCCCGTTATTTTAACAAGGAGTCAGGCATTGTATGTCTGTTCTACCTTAGTAGCAGTTCATGGTCATTAAAGACCACTCAGCAGTAAAGAGTCAATTCCTTCTTTTATTGAACATTGATTCTTGTTATCTTTCACAATTGCTATTGTTGAAACCTTGAAGTTATTTCCCTTCATCATGATATATCGTATGATTGTTGTTTATAAACTTGCTGAGCCATTTAGTTGCTCATTCTTGCTATATCATGACTATATTTCAGCCATTCCCGAAAGCTCTAAATCGGACAAAGGCAAGGGGAAAGCGAATGCTTAGTTTTAGTAATTGCATGCTAGTTTATATTACTGTTATGTAATTACTGTTGTAAATCTTTTGTATTTCCCTTAAGATATTTAATGTTTAAGATTAAGGTAATAGACCTTGGGAAGTTGTAGCCTTTTGATTAAGGAACCTTTTGTATTATTGCGCGAAGTTGAATACAATTTATGTATTTCATTATGGTTAAGTATTGTACAGTGAGAACCAAACCCGAGGTTAAAGAACCCGGATTTGGGGTCGTCACAACGATAACTACTAATTTTTTTTTAAAACAACATTTAAAAATAGAGAATTAATATTTTTATATGTTAATTTGATATTTTTATAAGTAGGTCTTATTTAATTTTTTAAAAATATCAATAAAACTCGTGAAAATATCAATTTTATATAAAAATTAATATTTTTATAATTTAATTTGATATTTTTATAAATAATTCTTATTTAATCTTATAAAAATATTAAATTAATTTATAAAAATATTAATTCTTTAAAAATAAATTTTTTTTTCGTGGGAGGAACAATAGGAGCAGGCATTATTAACTAAAGATATTTTAGTCAAGATGTGACCTCACATTTTATGATTCCACACTTTATGTGTTCATTGTACCATACGCACCCATATAAAGTTTTTTTTTACCATAAGCACGCATAATAATGCACCTAAATGTGGGATAGCATCTATAGTTTATAACGTTAAATTGGAAAAAGACTTTTGTATTGATCATCTTTTTATCTTCTTGCGATTGTGCGTGTAATACTACTTTATGTGGTGATAGGAAATCATGAATAGGCTTGGATGGCATAAATCACTTCACCTGATTTCTCAAGCTTTTTCCTTCTTCTTCATCTTTACATAACTAGACAAACCCCCTTATTCAACACAACACCACCTTTAGTCTATAGTTTTACCTCTTAGTTGAGTGAAATTCCACGTCACAAATATCTAAGCTATTATTTTTAGTTTAAAAATTAATTTAAGAAGCCAATTCAATATAAAATATATGAAAATAAATTTTCTCTTGACTTAATTGATTAACTGAAAAAATTTGAATTTAATTATTTAAAACAGAAAATAAATGTAAGTTCGCTAGTTTTTAACGTCATTTACCCTATTTTAAATTAAATGAAGTTGACTAAAAGTGAATATATAACATTTAAATAATTAAAATTCTAACTTGATTCAATTACAAATATTAAGATTTAAGAATTAACTACAATATCAAAAAAATATAATAATAATAATAAGACATAATATTATGTGAACCATGTCTCCGCCCATCCAAACTCCAACTTGAACGGTTTAAAAGAGAGGATAATGACATCAGTTGGGCTAAATAAAGGAGGTAACGTGTGATACGCAATTGATAACATAAATATCCAATTATTTTACATATAGAAAGGGTTCCTGGGAGTTCAATAATCTATTAATTAATGATTAATAATTTTATTTTACATGTTGTATTTTGTATATATAGAATTTGTACATTTTTTACGTTGTGCATAACTAATACACACAATGTACATTATTAATTTTTATTTTTTTTTATCAGAAATTGTTGAACTCATGTTTTCTCACATATAAATTATAAACTTAAAAATAAAAATGTAAGAAAAGAAAGTAACCCAATTTGGAGGTGTTGATGTAGACTTTAGAACCAGAGATTCCAACCCAATAAAAACAAAAATAATTGGTCACCTATATGATGGAGTGTTTTGACTATAATATTGCAACAAAAATAAAAGAGGAGTAAAAAAATTGTACTTTGGAGAAGGGACCCTGCAACTTGAGTTCCATGATTCATTGCTTTCTCCCACAGTGAAAGTTTAGGCAGAGGGTGGGGGGTTAGGAATGGGTTGCATCACTAATTATTAATTACTCCGTTCTCTATTTCTAAAAGCGTCTTGTCCTTGCTAATTTATCATCCTAATTCTCATCCCCTTACACACTTGGGCCCTTCCTTTTGTCATAGGGCCCACTCAAACTTTTAAATATTATGTGTGTGTGTGTGTGTGTGTGTGTGTGTGTATTTGGTCCAAATTTAAATTTGACCCTAAAATAAGGTACAGGAACTAAACCAATGTTGTATATCTCTTCTATCTCAAAATCTCGATCCCATTAAAAATATGATTAATATATTTAAAAGGAAAATAAATTATATAATAATAATTTGTAAAATTAGTGTTTATATCATTAAATAATAATACATAATTAAACAATTTAATTAAACTCAATCAATAAATAAGAATTATTAACCATTAAAATCAATTAGAAATTAATAATAAATTTCAGTCATACGTAATTAATAATGTTTCATCTTACACTTCAGAAAATAAATTTAGCAATACATAATTAAATCAAAAGCAAAAATAGAGTAATAAATCATCATGATTATGTGCACTATTGCAGTTCCGCTGTGATGTTGCTACTTTTGTTGTTCCTTGGTGATAATTTATGTAAGCTTCTGAACTCCTTTATGCCACGTGAATGATGCCAAACTCCTTGGTGATGATTTATGTTATGGTTTCTCGATTTTCGTGCATTGCTTGAATGAACTTTTTGTTGCTTTTGTTGTGCGTGATTGCTTCCGTTCATTCCCCTTTGATGCAAACAACTGAATTCTTTTATAACCCATCCTGATTAAGTGTTGCAACTTACTGGGAAACTTATTTTGACTTATCCTTCTCTTTCATTTGCTTTATTTTTTTTTTTATCCCTTTTGTAGAGTCAAACCCACCTTACAATACTCAACTCTTGGAACTCTCGTGAGACCCCCATGGCAAAGAATTAAACTTGCAATGGGACTCCTAATTTGAGCTTTTGAATTTCACAGCACCTTATTCACCAAAAATGAATCCAATTAGTATAAAATTAATTTAAAATTAATTTGAAATTAAGAGATAAATCTATTTTTTAAGGGAAATAAATATATATAAAATATGTCCATCAAATACTCCCAAACCTAGATTTTTGCTAGTACTCAAGCAAAAGAAAAATTAAGAAAACAAATAAGTAAAATAAAATCTTAACCAAATCTAAGCCATTTTCGTAGGGAACATGATAGTATTTAGCGAAGGTTTCCGCATTTTCACAACAATTTTTATTGTACCTTTACTTGAAATTTCTTTTATTCCTCATAAATTATTTTTTAAACAATTTATTTACTTTTCAATTATTTTAATTCAACACAAATCATCACTACCTTTGTACAGATTTAATTTACTAATTAAATCTCTTCAAGGATTTGCAGTGAATATACCCACAAAATTCAAAAATAAAATCTTTTTGAGTTTAACTATTTATGAAATTGAAATAAAACTTCCTAAATATCCATGGACATTAAACATAAGCAAGATCAAATTCAAAATAACGATTTCATCTTATCAAAAATACTTCATCTTCATTTTAAGACACCATCATTCAAAAAATTAATTTCACATAACGCATGCATGTGTATGTGATGTAACTCTTAGTAGGGACTTTAACCATGAAAATTAAGCAAACTCTTTTTTTTTTCTTTTTCTATTTTTTATTTTTGACTTGTGCAATGTCTCTTTTTCTTATGTTTTTTAGAGTTATTCATATAACGAGCGTTTGACTAATGACTCCCAAATTAGTTGGTTTTAGGGCACTAGGTGTAAAGACACCCCTAAGGGCTTACTAACTCAAATAACAAAGGTCACAAAAATAGACTAATTAAGCTGCTTATATCCATCATACTTTTCATTGTTATTTTTTTAATTCGATTGGCATCGAAGCAGTATTTTATTTATTTTTCAATTTTTTTTCTTTTTTTACAATAAGTGTGTTTTACGCTTCATCTCGTTACATTATTTTTCTCCTTTTTTTTAAGATTGCTTGACTCATAGTTTATACCCCACAACTAAGAATTAGTGCGAACGTGAAGTGTAAAAATGCATATGAATTTTAATTTTATTTAAGATGGCGTTCCAAACTAAGATTTTGTATCTTATCAAAGGTTCAAGAGTTCTAAATCTTTTAATCATACTCAACGTTTTTACTCCACGGACACTTGTTAGAATTAATTCTGTGAGGACCCGAATTTTCGGGATTTCTTTAATAAAAATTAAATAAGAATTTAATTGATAAAAATATGAAGGTTGTTTAAATTAATTATTATTTTAAGTGATTTAAAGTGTTTGAAGAGATTTAATTAGTAAATTAAATCTGTACAAAGATAGTGATGATTTGTGTTGAATTAAAATAATTGAAAAGTAAATAAATTGTTTAAAAAATAATTTATAAGGAATAAAAGAAATTTCAAGTAAAGGTACAATAAATTGTACAATAAAAATTGTTGTGAAAATACGAAAATTATTATTTAAATTATGTTATGTGGTAATGTGAAATATATGATTTAGATATGTATATATATACATTTGTATATATATAAGTGTGCATGTTTAATTGACATGTTTAATCGATAATTGTAAATGTTATAAATTATGAAAAATTAAGGGATTAATAATTAAATTAATCCAGAAATTTATGAAAAGTTAATGAGAGAGTTGGTATAATGGTAATTATTGATTTTAGATTTAATCAAGAATTATGGAGGAAGTTTAGAAATTAATTGAGAAGAAAAGTAATTATATAAATTATAATAAATTATATAATTTATATAAGAAAATTAAAGTGAGGTATGGAGGAAATTATAATTATATAAATTATATAGGAATAATTATATAATTTATATAAGAGAATTTAGTTGAATAAGGATGGAAGAAATTTTTTATAAATTGTATTTTGTGTAAAATGGAAATTATTTAAAAAGGGATAATGTAATTATATAAATTATATAATAATAAATTATATAATTTATATAAGGAAAGTTAATGTATATAGTAAGGAAATGAAAATAAATGAGAAAAAGGAAGGTTTTAAATTATTAAAAATTATGTTTATATATAATGGAATTTTTATGATTTTTATGAGGAATAATATTTTGGAAACGCAAACATATGGAACATGTTATCCATGTAACGAAGTGAAAAATTACGAAAAATAATTTCTATATGTTATGTGAATTATTTTATGAATTTTGGAGGTGTAAATTACCTTATATAAGTACATCTGCATACTCTTTTACAACGGGTATCTGACCCAATTCTGATCCTTCTATACGTGTATCAATCACATGAGCTAAATACCCTATGCACCCCTTCCTCAATAGCTTTCCGGCCTGCAACATCGTCAGACAACAAGATTGTCCAGGCGATTTGCTACCATAGAATACTACCTTAGACTTGGTAGGAGTCTGAAGGTTTACACATTTACTCTGGCAGTCGATCACTGCCCCACAGCTATACAACCAATCCATTCCCAGTATCACATCAAATTCTCCTAACCGAATCAGAATTAAATCTACTAACAGTTTATGTCCCCTTATCGTTAGACAACAACCTCGACAAATATTCTCTACCCGGATCACTTCCTTATTGGCTACTTCTATATTCAAGGCATTTTCTAACTTTACTTGTGACAGGTTCAATTTCTTAACAAATTCATCAGAAATAAAAGAACATGTAGCACCCGAATCGAACAATACATATGCATTTACGTCATTAATAGGGATGATACCTGACACCACGTCTTTTGATGCCACCGCGTCTTGCACTGTCATGTTAAATGTTCGGGCTGTCGGCCTTCCTGGTGGTGTAGGTCCAGTAATTGCCAATTTTCCACTAGTAGTTCCTCTACTTCCGCTTCCTCCATCTACTTTCTTCTTCGGGCAATCTTTTATCTGATGTCCTGCCTCTCCACAGTAAAAGCATCCTTTGCTCATTCTAGGGTTTGGACAATTCGGTGCCATGTGTCCTTCCTTTCCACATTTAAAACACACATTCTTTCCTTTCAAACATACACCTGTGTGTCCCTTTCCACAATTAGGACACGGTTCTACTTTCTTCTTCTGTTCACCTTGCTTCACTGTAGCTGTATTACTGTCTCCTCCCCATTTTCGTTTATTAAAATTACTTCCTCCACTGCTGCTCTCCTTCCTAGAACCATCAACTTTCTTCTTGCCATACTGCTCTTGTTTAAACTTTGCCAAGGCATCACTGCCTCCTTCCGCCAAAATAGCTTTTTCCATTATCCCAGCGAAAGTTCCAAGCTGAAACATTGAAACTTTGTCGTAGAGCCACGGTTTCAATCCCCGTTCAAAACGCCTTGCTCTCCTCTGCTCTGTATCTACTTGGTGTGATGCAAACCTTGCTAGTTCATTAAACTTTGCTGCGTATTCGGCCACCGTCATATTTCCTTGTTTTAATTCCAGAAATTGCACCTCCATCATGTCCTGAGTTACTGGAGGGAAATACGCCTCAAAGAAAATCTCTTTAAACTTCTCCCATGGTGCAACACCTGTTCCCAATCTTCCTTTATTGGCCACCCACCAATAATTTGCTTCCCCCTTTAGCATAAAAGTGGCGAAGGCAGTCTTTTGTTCTGCTGCTACATTAGCTACTTCAAAAACCTTCTCTATCTCAATAATCCAATTCTGGGCCTCCACTGGGTTCATTGTCCCCTTAAACTCCGGGGGTCCTACCGCTTTGAAGTCTTTAAAAGTAGCGACCCTAGCAGTTACCGGTTGATCACCTACTGGAGTTACATTTCTATTTTGAAAAGCTCCCATCAACAGGTCCACAAACTGCTGCATGGGATTAACCGGCTCCTCAGGAGCATTAACCGATTCTTCTGGAGGAGGTTGAACATTTGCTCTACGTCTAGGCGGCATTTCTGTTTAACAATTTAGTTTATGGTCAAAACATAACATTTACATACCACGTTCTCATAACTTTACACACATAGTCGTGACAACACACGTTTCATAACTAAATTATATTCATAAACAACTTGTCTGATGCTTCACATATTACATCACATGTAGCACATGAGTTAAAATACATATAACTTTACACAACACTAATACTTCCCTTCTTACAAGCAAAGAGGGTACATGCTGCTTAATATCCCTTTTTATAACAAAACTTAGGGATTACACTATATACACACATAATTATTCATTCATAACTATACATACATTACTATGTACATATTTATTATAACTCCCTACAGAAGCATCCCACGTCTAACAGCATCCTCGTATTCTTCATTCATGATAGCCACCATTTTCCATCGGCTCAAGATGTCCCTTGATTGATTATATTCCACCGGGTAATAGTGTACCCTATCTTGCGCTCTTCCAAATGCTGTGCGAAATGCATAGCTCATGTCCTCCATCTTTGCACCCATGTTATCCATTCTAGCTTTTTTAGATCTCACCTCATCTTCCAACAAATCTATTCTCCTTAGTGCGTTAGCCCCAGCACGCTCACTCATCGCTATCTCAGCATTCGCATCCCTAAGCTTAGTCTCCAAGACTTCCTTATCATTCCTCAGCTCCTGTATCTTTCGTTCGGCTTGCACTAATTTATCCTTCAACTCCCTATTTTCATTAGTCAATTCCTGAGTTGTTGCCTCATTTAGATCCACAGTTATCTGTCGTTTAGCTGCCTGAGTTTCTAGTTCCAAAATCCTATCGACAAACTCACTGTTTTGTTGTATCAGACCGGTTACCCATTCCCGATCTGCTTCTCTCTGCTCAGATGAAGCATTCTCTGGTATTGCCCCATCCGAGTCTCCCTCTAACTCATCTGGATCCTCCTCCTGTTCACTACCGTCAGCTGGTACTATTGCCATAGCTGGTACTCTCGTCATCACATCTATTTGGATGTCTCTAGGTTCCTCTTCTCCTGCAGCCCGACTGGATTCTCCAATCTCTGGCATACTATAAAATCACAAGAAAAACTATTTCGGTTCACTGCAATTTTCCTTATTCTTAAAGCACATAACATGTAGCACATAACATATTACACATATTGCGGAAATTGTAACCTTAACAACTCCCACCATTCGCTTCTTAAAACTCTAAATGAGTTTTACTATATTCCTTAAGGTCATATTCCTAAGGTTTCCCCACCTAAGGTTTATAACCTATATGCTCTGATACCAACTTGTAACGCCCCCAAATCCGGGTCCCTTGAACCACGGGCTTGGTGCGCACGTGACTATCTACCCTGTCATTTCATCCATCCAATCTGAATAAAATAAAGATAATAAGAACTTAGTTTACATTTATCCATAACTAATCCCAGGTTCTATGTACCTCTATACATACAGTCTGTCATATCTGACATATTACAACATATAATAATAATTACACGATAATTACAATATTAATACATCTATTGCTGATTGGCTTTTCCTTTACCCTTGTCTACTCCAGACCCCTCGGTCTTCTCTGGCTTAGCTGAAATATCATGAATGAAAGCAAGAGTGAGCTTAAAATAGCTCAGCAAGTAATTAAACATGAGATAACATGATATTTCAGAATGATGAATATAACTCGTTTATAATGAAATTTAGGAATGCGTCTCAACATGGACTTGTAACAATTTAATAGATGCTGATAGGATCATAACATAAGCTGAACATGAATGTCTGAGAACATGGAATTTTTAATTGCTGTATGGTCACAAGACCAAGAACACGTTAAGAACAATATCAATCTTTAAGATCGACACTGTCCAAATAAGATTTTAATACGTTAAGAACAATCTCAATCACAAAGACTGACATTGCCCACAAGGTAATAATAACAGTTTCGATGCGTACTCTGGGTGATCAGCCCATCGTACTTTATATTGTGCACAACAACATCTAACAACGCAACCACGTCATAATTAATTCATTTCCTTTAGCCTTTATTCCCCCTTGTTAATAGGGTTGTTCTGTTACAGCATAACAAAGAGTCCGCACCACCACAATGTGGATTGGAGAACATAACAATCAATAACTGGATTTAACATGAAACATACATGTGTCTAGCCAGAACCAAAATTGGCATCGACGTTTTCAAGAAAGTTCGATAAGAAATGAACTCTACATAATAACATAAATGTACAACATGAATGTCTGTTCAAGAATCTGAAATTAAAAGCTTAGTCAGAAAACTTGCCTTGGTCCTCGTCTATCACAATCGGTATAATATTATCCTGTCTATAACCAACATGACCACAATATTGGTTCATGCATTAGTTACATACACATGCATGCCATAACTTGCTAAACAAGCTACCCATTAACTATACATAACCCTAATCACATAACATATTGCTCAAATATATCTTAACGTCTACCATATTGATTATTTTTATCAAATTATGGTTTACATATGTGTTCCTATCATTTAATATTAAAACATTTCATTTTAGAATTAAAATAAATTATTTTTCAAAAATTGGTCAACTGCGCCCCGGCGAAAACACTGCACTGGCCGCGAGATTGCCTCGGCTGACGGCGCCCCGGCGAGCTCTGGTCTCGCCCCCAGTGGAAACCTTGCAGCCAACCTGCGCCCCGGCGCAGTCTCCAGCACAAAAACTCGCACCCCGGCGCCATGCTGCAGAATCAGAAAAATTTTTCTTTCCAAAAATCAAGCTAGCTTTGGCCCTAATGTGAATTTACCAATTCCAACATTTCATATAGCACGTATAACACATAATTGACTCGCGTGGGTTTTCGAAACATTTAAAAATCATTATTTGAACCTATTTTCCAAAGATTTCATTTTAGTCGTATTTTAACGTTTTAAATCGTTTAAAACGGTCGTTTATCGCCATAAGTGTCAACTTGCTTCCAATTCGATTCTATCATGTGCACATACATAAAACTTACATGCTTGGCCTAATTTGAACCTCCATAACCCAAAATGGCCAAAAATCACCGATTGGTTGCATTTCTACCAATTTACAAAACTCTCTTAAAAACCAACTTTGGGATTCTTGTACTTTAACCACATATATGTCAACACATACTTATTTGGCAACTTGATATACTCACATAGCTTATATATGTTCCTTCCAATGCACTTTACAGATTATAATTTCATTTAGGCAAAAAGTATAGCCTAGTATTCATTCCCTATTCACAAAGCTTGCTTTGGACATCATTAATGCTTCTATAATACTCCATAACATGTAATAATGCATGTAACTCATTTCTTTTACCTCTCAAGCTAGGTTTCATCATGTCTAGCAACTTAAAACACACAATCAAGACTTAGATCATAACTTTAATCTTAGCTATTCATGTAAATAGTACACCACCTTTGCTATACACAACTCAATCACTAGGTTTTCATGATCTAGCCAACTTGAAGCACATGTATCACATAATATACACATATGACCAAAGACTCATGCATGGCTTCATCTATTTCAACTTATAAACACATAATCTTTGAATTTCATAACTTAAACTCTTTCATACCTTTTTCTAGCTTTACTTCTTCTAGCTAAAAACCTTGCCAAGCTTTGATTCTCCACCTTGATCACTTACTTTGCTTGTCTAGAACACTTTTCTCTTGAGTTCTCTTTGAGTTTCTTCAAACCCTAGCTCCTAGCTCTCTCTTCTCTCTTATCTTGCAAGCTTCGAATGAACTTGGATAATAGCAACTAGAATGCTGAAAATTGGTTTGCATGTATGCTTATAACAAATGTCTAGCAACTAACCATGGTTGGTACACTTAACTTAGCATGGTCAAGGTTAAATGAGTCTTTTTCCATGATTAACTAAGGATATCTTGGACATTTAGCTAACTTGGGATACAATTGCCATAACATAACTTGTTAACATTCCCTTAGTCATTTAACCAATTCCTAGCAATTCAATTTCTATGAATTTTCCTTAAAATACAAGATTTGCTCATTTTAATTTCCAATTCTCATCCATTAAATTCCAAATTTATTTCATAATTCTTGTATTTCATTCCCCTATTTAGTGACTCATAATACCCTTGTCCCAAATTACATGTCACACCTCTAAATATTTTATTTCTATTAATAACTTATTCAAAAGAATTTAATATCCATTTATAAATTAGAACTTTATATATATCAAAAATACGTATCGTTACATTAACTGTTGAACTTGCTGAGCCGTTGTGCTCATTCCTTGCATAAAATAAACTTTTGCAGGTAAAGAAACAAAGTTCTGGAATAACGGATTTTGTTAGAGAGATTAATCTGGAAGGTTGTAAATGTAATTGCCATGTTTTCATGTGATAAATTTACATCGATGGATTGTATGTACATATAAATTGGATCCGGATAGGACTGATAACGTTAAATTATGAACTGTGATAGTTCAATATAATGGTTACGATAGAGACTATTATATGTCTAATTATGAATTACGAAACAAGAATACTGTATGGATATAAATGACATTAAATTATGAATGTTGAGCTTTATGACACTGGTAATAGAAAGAAAAAGTAAAGGTTGCGATCCTAAGACTAGGATCAAGATGTAAGGATTTTAAATATTCAAATATTTTAACACAATGATTGAATTGAGAAAAAAGAAAAAAAATTATACCGAAAAATTGGTACTTGAGGATTTTGAAATCAATTAATGGATCAATTAAAGTGATTAAAGATTTATTAACGGACCGAAATATGGACGTTAAGAAAATAATGAATAATAAACATGAAATTAAGGTAATAAGGTTGGTCGAATTTCAGGGTCGTTACAAATTCAACTCATAAAAAGTTAAACAATTTTTTAATTTTTAGTTTTTTTTAATTTTTAAAAATTTTAAATTTCTAGTTTCCTAAAAAGAAGAATAAATAAATAAATAAATAAAAATCTAATAAAAAAAATACAAAATTAACAAAAATGTAAAAAACTCTTTCCATACTTAAATCATGCATTGTCCTCAATGTTTCCTTACATACTATCCAAAAATGAACATGTATAAATTCACATATAAAATAAATAAGTGACAATATCAAATAGTAAGAGAAAGATCACACCTGGTTGGTTTCGCACTGCACTTCAAAATAAAATCATTAACACGTTAAAATAACATTAGTACTCAAAGAGAATAATGAACATAACTAACTAAACAAGACTGACACACTAAAAAGATACAAATAAAATAAAATAAACCTACACTAGACACAATTAAAAAGAAAAAAATCATAAACTAACAATGTTAATCTTGATAAACAGGATCTTCTAGTAATGTTTCCTCCACCTCTTGACTCCTTAATTCTAAAAATGATTTTAACCCTTGACCATTGACTTTAAAAACATCACCATTCTCAGGATTACTTATTTCAATAGCTCCATGAGGAAAAACAGTGTGAACAATGAATGAGCCTGACCATTTAGAGCGTAATTTTTCAGGAAATAAATGCAAACGAGAATTATATAACATGACCTTTTGACCAAGTGTAAATGATTTTCTAAGAATATTATTATCATGAAAATTTTTCATTTGGTCCTTGTATCGCTTAGCACTTTCATAAGCATTATTCCTAATTTCCTCTAATTCATTAATTTGTAATTTCCTAAGAGTACCTACTTTGTTACAATCAAAATTTAACTTTTTAATGACCCAAAAAGCTCTATTCTCTAACTCTACAGGTAAGTAACAATCCTTGCCATAAACTAGTCGATAAGGAGACATTCCAATAGGGATTTTGAAAGTAGTACGGTAAGCCCACAATACATCACAAAGTTTCAAAGACCATTTTTTTGTAGTTGGGTTAACCGTTTTTTGAAGAATATTTTTAATCTCCCTATTAGAAGTCTCAACTTGTCCACTAGTTTGTGGATGGTGGGGTGTGACAACTTTGTGTATAATACCATATTTTTTCATTAATTGTTCAAAAGGCTTATTACAAAAATATTTTTCTCCATCACTAATGATCGCACAAGGTATACCAAAATGAGAAAATATGTTTTCTTTTAAAAAATTTACCACCACCTGGTGATCATTAGTTTTAGAGGAAATTGCTTCCACCCATTTAGACACATAATCCATAGCGACAATGATGTACAACTTGTCAAAGGAATTAGGAAATGGACCCATAAAATCAATACCCCACACATCAAATAATTCAGCAATAAGAATATGATGTAAATGCATCATATTTCTACGAGTTATACTTCCTAATTTTTGACATCTCTCACAAGAACTGCAATATGCATGTGTATCTTTAAATACAGTTGGCCAATAAAAACACATTGTAGAATTGTTGAACCGTTTTCTTTGAACTACAATGACCTCCACATGCGTGATCATGACAAAAAGAGATAACATCGTTTTGCTCACTTTTAGGAATACATCTCCTAATGATTTGGTCAGGACAATATTTGAATAGGTAAGGATCTTACCAAAAGAAATGTTTAACCTTGGATAAAAATTTAATACGATCTTGTTTAGTCCAATGTGTGGGCATTTGTCCTATGACAAGATAGTTAACAATATCAGCATACTAAGGTACTTAGGAAATAACCATAAGTTGTTCATCAGGGAAGGACTCTCTAATAGGTAATGACTCATCTATGGACTCCACATTTAACCTTGACAAATGATCAGCCATAACATTTTCAAATCCTTTCTTGTCCCTAATTTCAAGGTTAAACTCTTGTAATAACAATATCCATCTAATAAGGCGAGGCTTGGCATCTTTCTTACTCAATACATATTTCAATGCAGCATGATCAGAATAGATTATAACCCTAGACCCAATCAAGTAAGACCTAAACTTATCTAGCATAAAAACTACAACCAACAACTCTTTTTTCGTGGTGGAATAATTGAGTTATGCATCATTAAGGGTCTTACTAGCATAGTAAATCACATAAGGTAGTCTATCAATATGCTGCCCTAAAACAGCCCCCATAGCGTAATCCAAAGCATCATACATAATCTCGAATGGAACACTCCACTCGGGTGGTCTAATGATGGGTGCAGATGTCCATAAAGTCTTAAGCTTGTTAAAAGCTTGTAGGCATTCATTGTCAAAGTAGAAAGAGACATCTTTAGCAAGCAAGTTACACAGAGGCCTATATATCGTACTAAAATCCTTAATGAACCTACGATAAAATCCTGTAGACCTAAGAAAGACCTTATTTCTCTAACTGTCTTAGGAGGTGGGAGACTAGAAATTACATCAATTTTTGCCTTATCTACCTTAATTCCCTCGTGGGACACCACATGTCCTAAAACTATCCATTTCCTAATCATGAAGTGACATTTTTCCCAGTTAAATACAAGATTTTTTTTCTTTACACCTAATTAACAATAGGGTTAAATGGTGTAGACACTCATCAAAGCTAGATCCAAATACGAAAAAGTCATCCATGGACACCTCTAGGAAATGCTCTACCATGTCAAAAAATATGCTCATCATACATCGCTGGAATGTAGTAGGTGCATTACATAACCCAAAAGACATGTGACGGTAGGCAAAAGTACCAAAAGGACAAGTGAATGTTATGTTTTCTTGGTCCTTAGGCGCTATAGGAATTTGGTTATAACCAGAATAACCATCAAGAAAACAATAATATGCATGTCCGGCTAACCTTTCTAACATCTGGTCAATGAAAGGGAGTGAAAAATGATCTTTTCTAGTGGAGGCATTCAACTTACAGTAATTAATGCACACACGTCAATCCATTTGCATTCAAGTGGGGACTAACTCATTATTATCATTATTGACTATCGTAATTCTTGACTTTTAGGGACTACATGAACATGACTAACCCAGGAACTATAAGAGATTGGGTAAATGACTTCCATATCTAAAAGCTTAATCACTTCAGCTCTTACCACCTCTTTCATTGCAGGGTTGAGTCTCATTTGGGACTCATAAGATGGTTTGACATTATCTTCTAGGTGAATCCTATGCATACACACCGATGGACTAATACCCTTAATGTCTGCAATTGTCCAACTTATAGTTTCTCTATGTTCCTTAAGCACATTAATGAGTTTATTTTCTGGCTCTTTATCTAATTTGGATGCTATGATAGCAGGAAAGGTTTCAAATTGACCTAAAAATGTGTATTTTAGTATCTCGGGAAGATGTTTCAAATCAAGCTTCGGTGGTTTATCAACAGATGGAAGTGGTATAAATTCAGAAGGTGAAAGAGGTTCAATTTTGGCTTTACACTTGATAGTATTCATTAATGGGGCAGATTCTAACAAAGAGTTCACCTAACTAATTGCAGTATCATCATCAAAACCTATGCCAAAATGAGTGAAATAACTCTCTAATGGGTCATTATAGGATAACTATCTAAAGGAATCATGGACAACACTCTCAAAAAAATTAACCTCATAGAGATCATCATGATCAAGAGGTTGTTGACAAACGCTAAACACATTGAGTTCTACAGTTATGTTTCCAAAAGACAATTTCATAACCCCATTGTGACAATTGATTATCGCGTTGAAGGTGGTCAAGAAAGGTCGTCCTAAAATTACAGGAATCTAAGCATTAACATTCTCTACAGGTTGAGTATCTATAACAATAAAGTCCACGGGAAAGTAAAACTTATCAACATTAATCAAGACATCATCTATGGTACCCCTATAAACTTTGACAGACCTATCAGCTAACTGAAGTCTAACAGAAGTGGGTCTAAGTTCTCCTAATTCTAATTGGGCATACACATAATATGGCAATAGATTGACACTCGCACCTAAATCAAGTAAGACCCTATCAATCACATGGTCACCTATAACACAAGAAATGGTAGGACATCTAGGATCCTTATACTTGACAGGAATTATGGAACTAACTTGCTCGGTCAAGCATGTTTTTTTAAGGACATTTGTTTCTCTTTTCTGTGTACATAGATCTTTTAAGAATTTGGCATAAGGGGGCACTTGCTGAATGACATCAAGGAATGGGATGTTTATGCGAACTTGCTTAAACACTTCTAAAATATTACTGTATGGTGTGCCTTTCATTAATGGGTCAAGTCTATATGGAAAAGGAGCCTTAGGGACATAAGGCGCAATAGGTGTTTCGGGCTCTTTTAATTCTTTAAGAGTAGTTTTCTCATCTATTTTTTTTCACTAGACCCATTCGCATGATTATCTACTTTTTGACCAGACCTTAGGGTAGTGATGGACTTCGCTTCCTTAAGACTCCTAGAAGGATTGGTAACTTCATACTAGCCTTTGAGGTTAGGAACAGGTTGACTAGGCAACTTCCCTTTCTCTCTCTCACCTAAGGCAGTGGCTAATTGCCCTATTTGAGCTTCAAGCTTCAAAATAGTCTGTTGGGTACCAAGAAAAGACTGCTGAGTGGTTTGCATAAATTATTGCAAAGTGTCTACTAAGGAAGGTTTTCTTTGAGGGGCAACAAACTGAAATTGTGACTGGAAACCTAGAGGATGTGATGGATTCAGGGCTACATAGAGGCTGCTGGTTTTGCCTCCAAGACAAGCTTGGGTGATTCCTCTAATTAGGGTTGTATGTGGTAGAAAATGGACTATCAGATGATCTTCCATAAGAATTTAGAGCATTTGCTTGGTCAACATAGCTATTTGGAGAGGTATAAGGTGAATTGACAAATGATGTACACCCCTCATTCTTAGCACTCATCGCGGAATTCATATTTTGACTTAAGGCTAGGGCTTCTACCTTCTTAGTAAGGTTTCCTAAGGCATTTTTTACATCAAAATTGTCTATTACCTCATATAATCCCCATTTCCTAGGCTTCTATATCTCATTAGAAAAATTCCATTGCTGAGAATTTTCGGACAAGGTTTTAAGGAATCGCCAGGCATCAGCGCTACTTAAATTCAAGAATTTTCCTTTATTCATAGACTCAATCATGTGACGATTTGACATGGTCAAAGCGTTATAAAAATATTGTACGAGTCTTCATAATTCAAAACCATGATGTGGACATCTTAAAAGTAAGTCATTAAATCTCTCCCTACACAAATAAAATAGCTCACCCTCGATTTGATGAAAATCTACAATTTCTCTTCTAAGGGCATTTATTTTAGACATTAGGAATTTTTTTGATAAGAATTTACTAATTAACTGGTCTCAACCAGTGATTGAATTAGAAGAAAGTGAGTTTAACCATGCCTTAGCCCTATCTTTTAGAGAGAATGGAAATAGACGAAGCCTCACAGATTCATCTGAACAATTTTGAAATCGGAAGGTTATGCATATGTCTAAAAATTCATTAACATGATTGTAAGGGTCCTCTCTATCTAACCCATAGAATGAGTTGTATTACACTAGGTTTAAACTCAAAGTGTGTCATTCGAGTTTATGGTAACATAATTGAAATTTAGATAAGGCACACTTAGAAGGGGGGTTAAATAAGTGTGAGAACAAACTATGAAAAACTCTTTTGTTTTTCCGAATTCATTTTACTGTTTTAATGAATACAGCTTGCTGTATTAATATGGTCTACCGAATTGAAAACTTTCTTTTAAATCAATGAAAATTTCTTGGCTGAAAATATCACTTAAAGAAAATACACGGTGTAAATAAATTATCTGTGAATATTTCAGATTTTATTGTTTGAGATAATCAATTATATAGTGTGAAAAACAATAACAAGTAATAAAATCAACACCAGGATTTTTACGTGGTTCAGCTATTACCCTCTATAATAATAGCCTACTCCACGTCCAATACCAACAAGTATTGGAGACTCACTTTATATATATTTCTCTCAATTACAAAGTGACACCTTTTACAAAACAGGTTAAATGAATTCTTAAATTCTCTTGAGCATTTTTGCTCCTTGTGCACCTATGCACTCTTCAAGCACCTCTGCTTCCTTAACTTTGTTTGTAAAACAATTCTTAACCCACACTTGGATTAAATTCCTTTAGACAAACACTTAGTCTAAATAAACAAAAATCAAATAGATACAAATTTAGAGGTCTAGTGATCAAAGCAAATAATCAATTTAACAATATAAGGCCCAGTTAATGTATGCAATGATCAATTAATAATAAAAAGATATTACCAATTTAAATCTCACAGAAATATGCTTGATCAGAATTTCCAATAGCCCAAACAGCAGTTTGCACAAAAATGATTTTTCCAATATGTAATTAGTGTTCTGTTAAAATCATCTATCGGTAGAAAAATCCATATGCAATTTATAGCCATATGAAATAATACCGTTACTGCTTAGAGAGATATCAATTCCGTTATTCATAAACCTTATCTCATAAAGAGATAAAACTTATTAGCACAATATCCGGTCAAAACATATCTCAATAATATAACCCTGGCATTTGAATAACAATATCCAGTCAAAACATGTCTCAACAATACTTTTTACTTGGAAAGACAAAATGTACACATACACGGTACATTTAAAAATGTTCAGCATATCTGTAACAAGTAATCATGACCCCTTTTAGTAGATATCATCATTATCATATACACTAATATCAAGATTTGTACTTTTCAAAATATTATGCACGAAGTACAAAGTAACTCAAGCTTTATATCCACTGATACCCATTTAAATATTTGGACAACATTATTCATACTAACCCATAAGATAAACATGAATATTCGTTAGCATTAAGACCAGTAAACATATGATATGCACACATAACAAAATGTCCTAGAGCCTTAAATTGAAAAATTAAATATTTGTAATGACTTTACATAAAATTCTTAAAGCTCAAATCCATTCTTCAATTTTCTTGAACACTTCAACAAGTATTCCTTGAGATAATTCCCTGAAATTCACAATAAAGAATTTAGTATCCATAATAAATCATCATCAAAACATTAGGTTTAGAATATGACAAAGTCAACAATAATGCAAGAAGGGTGATTAGGTGTGACGGGTAAAAAGTACTCCCTAAGTGATCTCTCCTCAGGTGCTAAATGCTCCACTACTTCATTGTTATTATTATCGTCAGCCATTTAAATTTTTTTTCTTTCTAATTATGTGAGCAAAAAAGCACACAATGACAAAGAAGAGAAAATAAATAAAAATAAACAAAATAAAATTCATTCTAAGGTTAACCTAAATAAAATCTAGACAGCTCCTAACTGTTCCAAGTTTCTCTTTAAGGTCCACCAAATTCGAAATTAATCAACCACTAGCCAGGTAAGTGTAAGAACAAGGGAGTCTCTCCGTAAATACGGTGACTAATTAAATAACTACGCGTTCTTTAGGCGTTTACCTTTTGAAGCCTAGACACCAATAGTTTGATTAATTTAAAATTTAGACTCCTCTTAGATTCACTTGTCCTAATTAAGCTCGAGAGTCCTAGGGACCAACGTCTATTTGATTTTATTTGGTCAGTTATGCAAAGTGTGGTTGTTTGTGGGCTAAGAAACGATGATGAAATCTCCACCTTATCTTGTTATGGGTTTTTACCCTTAATGTTATATTAAAGTTAAAAATGCACAGTTAAAATAAAAATGGTAAGTACATAAAATGTCCTAAAACTATGTGAATTACGGAAGAAGGAGAAATTTGGTGTACCTCAATCCTCTAGCAATCACCACAGTTTATATTTAACAAAAAATAAATAAAATAAAATAAAATAAAACCTAAGCAAGATGTGCACTATATGAGTGAATACATGAATGCAACATTTAATTTTTAAATAATAAACTAAACTACAACTAGTAGAAGAATTAAATAAAATTTAAATTAATTAATATTTCTAATAATCCTCGACAACGGCGCCAAAAACTTGTTATGGTCAAATTTTGTAAAATACTCGCAAGCGCACGAATCTATTGTAAAATAGTTTAATGTAAAGTACGAGATCGATCCCACAAAGATTATTGAATAATTAATTAAATCTAAATTATATTCAATTCTAATCTAGTTAACAAAAAATGATTTTTGGAATAATTAAACCTAAAACTAAATATAATGAGAATCAAGACTAATAAAATAACTAAACTTTTAATCAATTAAGGAAGGTCTGAGATTTATAATTCACAATATTAATAATGTATATCTTACTATTCATTATCAATTTAGAACAATAATTTGAAAATCAATTCAATGCTTTCTCAAGATATTTCATTTAAGTTCATAAAAATATTTCTTTTGTAAATTCTTATTTTCAAGGCTTAAATATATAAGACCAAAGCATTAATTGTATCCACCTTTTTGAAAAACAAATAATCTTAGTTCTTATTTTAGATTTTAAATCGCAACCGGGATTAAATTAAACTAATTGAAACTATTCAAATTACATGATATTATGAATGAAACAATTTAATTAAACTCAATCAATATATAAGAATTATTAACCATTAAAACCAATTAGAAACTAATAATGAATTTCAGCCATACATAATTAATAATGTTTCATCCTACACCTCAGAAAATAAATTTAGCAATACATAGTTAAATCAAAAGCAAAAATAGAGTAATAAACCATCATGATTATGTGCACTGTTGCAATTCCGTTGTGATGCTGCTGTTTTTGTTGTTCCTTGGTGATGATTTATGCAAGATGTTGAACTCCTTTATGCCACGTGAATGATGCCAAGCTCCTTGGTGATGAATTATATTATGGTTTCTCGGTTTTCATGCATTGCTTGAATGAACTTTTTGTTACTTTTGTTGTGCGTGATTTCTTCCGTTCATTCCACTTTGATGCAAACTACTGACTTCTTTTATAACTCATCCTGATGAAGTGTTGTAACTTACTAGGAAGCTTATTTTGACTTATCCTTCTCTTTCCTTTGCTTTATCTTTTTTTATTCCTTTTGTAAAGTCAAACCCACCTTACAATACTCAACTTTTGGAACTCTCGTGAGACCCTCATGGCAAAGAATTAAACCTGCAATGGGACTCCTAATTTGAGCTTTTGAATTTCGCAACACCTTATTCACCAAAAATAAATCCAATTAGTATAAAATTAATTTAAAATTAAGAGATAAATCTATTTTTTAAGGGAAATAAATATATATGAAATATGTCCATCACACTTATACTTATTTTGAACAATGGGGTATGTTGCAAATAGTGGGGTACATTATAAATTTAAATCAAATATGGGGTTCGTCTAAAAAACTATCAAAGACCATGTCTCATTCTTTGGAGGGAGAGGGAGATTGTTGTGTCTGGATAAATTTGTGTGCGGATGTGTCAGAGTTTTCTAAACCCAATCTGAGATAGTTTTTGCCTAACTAAGATAATGTTAATGCATTTATGTTTAAACCCTAGTAATGGATTTAATAATGATACAATGACAATTAATTTAATGTATGTGTATAAAAAAAATAAGTAATATTATAAAATTCTTAAAGAAATAATCATTGCAAAATGACTCAACAATTAAAGTTTTATCATTTTATAAAGTCCTTATAGAGTATCAATGTATAAGGACTTAGGGATCAAACTTGTTAGGTTGATCCAAAATAGCAAAGTATGGAACTTATGAAGACTGAAAGTCCAATTTCACAAGCTTGAAGACTTAGTTCACTGAGATTTCAAAATGAACTAAGCATGTCTGACAGAGTTGTTGAGCTGAAATGAAGATATCAAGATCTCAGAGTGACTAAATAAAACTCTAAGATTGTAGAGTGACTTCAGGAAAATGAGCAGAATGTAGAATCTATAAAGAAACATAGAGTGAGGACTGAGCTACAAAAAATAGTAGAGTGATGCTGAGCTACAGAGAAGCGCAAGACAATGAAGAACTATAAAGAGCGCAAAGTGAACATAACTAAGGATTGACTCTACGATCCTAGATATTTGGCATCGTATAGTGCAACTCTAAATATGCCAGTAGTCGTTCTGACCTGAATCTTCTCTAACACACCTTCAACTTGAATATCCTTGAATGGTGTTGAACGAAAAGAAAGATGTTCAATCAGGCGCGTTTCTAACACCTATATTGTGGAAATCGAGTCTGCCAAAATACACACTAAACTGACAAATCAGGCGGCTACAGTAGTCTGTTATTCTGCATTAGAAGACTTTTGAGGTAGATATCAAACAAAGTAACGACAACTTCCAAACAAAAATTTTTAAAGAAAAATCTATAAATAAATTTCATCTCTAGACTTCAAAGAATTCGATCGATCAAGCTAAATCATGAGATAAAGCTTACAAGTCAAAAAGCTCTAAGCATCTTGTCGACAGCTAGGAAATTTGGTTCTTTCCCTATAGTGTCCCTTTTTAGTTATTATTTTGTTAAAGGGGTAGTTTTAGGAAAAGTCGGCATAAATGTCGATGGGGTTTTGAAAGGTTGATTTTAATAATGGGTCGATTGACTAGAGCCGCCAGTTAATATAAGTTAAATTGGATGTACCAACTCATCCAAATTTTATAATTTTATAAATTGAGATAACCTATTTGTGACTCCAATTAATTGGTTTGTTATTGAGATTGTAATGACCAGAAAATTTATAAGACAGATTAATATGCTCTTAGTTGAGTATTGTGATTTAAGGCTACGCTAACCCTTGGATAAGGAAGTAGTGGATAGTCGATTTGTGGAAATTATAAGCTTTTGAGGATTTGAGTGGGAAATTGAGGTTAAGATATAAAACTAACCCTAGTAAAGTGATAGACGATCACTGGAAAGGAATTAGAGTCCTGTCACGAATGGGGTTAAGACAGTATTTGTAAAATGTTGTCAGATTTATGTATAGACAAATTCACGCAAGTATACGTGACCAACAAGTAATATAATAGTAAGTAAAGTATCGATCCCGCGAGAAATTATTATTAAAAATATTCAAGTACTAATTTTATATCAACTCAATTTTATTTAAACAACCGATTCAAATTTTATGGAATTAAATTAACTAACTAAAATAAGCAAATTATTAAGCAAAGATGAATATCAGATTTAAAAGTTAAGACTACAACTTCCCCCAATGGTTCGCATAAATATTTTTACTCTCTTGACAACTATTTAATCGTTACAATTCATTAAGTGGAAATTCATAAATATTTATTAAACTTTTTCCAAGAGTTTGACAAAAATATATATTCTAATTATTTTACTATATTCCTATGTAAAATAATTAAGAATAGATTCTTTAAGTTTAAATTTCCCAAAAAACTTACATGCAACGTATAAATATATTCTTATTTTATACGCAATGCATGTTATCATATTTAGATCAAAACCTAGATTTTATCTTCCAACGCCATATAGAAAATCAAATAATTGTATGGCCAAACAATTATAACATGTAAGCATAAAATATGATAAATCAATTATAAAGATTAATAATTGAAATAAGAGAGAATTAATTTATACTAAACATTGGGTTCCATTGTAATCTTAAAATAAAATTAGTTCATAAGTAAATAAAAAGAACTCCACAAATTAAACAACATCTTAGCAAAAATGAATGATAAAAGAATAAATGATAAAATATTTGTAGCACTTCTTCAATTTCGAATCCTTGAACCCTTGATGTTCCCTCATTTGCTTCAATGCTTCAATGTATCTGTAGGTCATTGTGTATATGTGCTCTCCCTTTGTCATGTATTTATAGGCCTCAAATATATCCACACCCTAATAGGATTTATTTTTTCAAGCCCTAATAGGAATTAAAATCCAATTTGGAATAAAAAGTCTTAAAATTCGCGAAATCCGGAATTACCGCGCAAGCCAAATGCGGCGTTGACTTGGTCAATGTGCTTTTTTTATTTCTCTGAACATCCGTGCATTGCGCGGACTGTTCTTATTCTAGCTGTACGTGCATTGCGCGGATGTCCTTCTGCGGCGTCCCTTGAAATGACGTCGTTCTACGTCTGTTTCATCCATGACCGCGCAATGCGCGAAGGCCAACTTCTCCTGATTGAAACGGCGTCGTATGATCTCCGTGTCTTGGGCCTATACGCGCGCCATGCGCGGCTTTCCCAATTTGCGAAAATTATAATTTTGCCCCCAACTTCTTGCAGAAATTACAACAATGTCACTAGTGATTAATTTCCTACAAAATAAAATATAAATGAATTACAAATAAATAAAAATAATATAAAAATACTAAAAATAATAATAATTCATAACATTAAATAAAACACTTAAATTACTAAAAATACTTAAAAACTCACAAATAATTAAGTCTAAAAATATTAAATAAATAGACATAAAATCTAATTATCAAATACTCCCAAACTTAACTCTTTGCTTGCCTTCAAGCAAGACAAGAATAAAAACTAAGTAAATATAATAATAAATAAAAACTAAGTAAATATAATAATAAATATGAAGACTCTAATAGCTCGAGCAATGATTCAACATAATAATTGAAATATCAGCCTCAGAGATTCATTAGTAACGACTCACGTAAAACTTTACAATCATGCTTCATCCATAACTTAATATATCACTAGTATCATATTACAATCAACCCTTTTTGTGTGTGTGTGAATCTAATGCATCAAATCAATCAAAATTCGTGCAAGTTTAATGAATTCCAATGCCTCTAAAAGATATTTAACAAATTACAAGGCTCCTCTATATACTTATTTTCATATATATATATTTCTTTTTCTTATGAGTGCGTCTTACGCTCCATCTCGTATATATATATATATATATATATATATATATATATATATTTTATTTTTTTTCTTGGCATGTGCAATATTTATTTTTATTAGGCTTTTCAAAGTTACTCATTTAGCGAAATTTCCACCAATGACTCCCAAACCATATGGTTTTAGGACACTAAGTGTAGAGACACTCCTAAGGGCTTACTTATTCGAGTAATTAAGGCCACAAAAATAAACTTAGCCAATCTGCTTTTAACTATCATAATTAATAATATTTTTTTTCAATTATCCTTTCTCGCTAGTCATTGAAGCAGTTATTTATTGTAACATAATCAAATAAGCAATAGAGATTTTCTTTATCTTTTACTAACATGTAATCCACAAACTTAGTCCAAATTTCAACTGATGCAACACACTGGATATGTGCATAAAAGTGTATAGAGTCTTAAGAAATGCCAAAACTAGTAAACAATTAAGAATTAGACTAACAATCAGTATTAATTTCACATAAGTGATTAACTAATTCACCGAGTTATTATCATTGGTCAAAAGTTTTACCACTGAAATGAAAACATTGCTCAAGTGACTCCAAATGCATGCTCTAAAAAAAATAAAAAATGTTATGCTTTTTTTTTCTTGATAAATGAAAAAACTATAATGAAATGTAATGCATATAAACCATATAAACCACCCCCAAACTTAGATACGACAATGTCCTCATGGAGTAAATATAAAAAGAATTAAAGGAAGGACTCCCCTAAATAAATCAATTGTCGTGAGAGACTTTTTTGTCATCCAAGTGTGGAGGTAAGTAAATCTAAGAAGGTTGAGACTCTGGAAAATGAACTGGATCGGCATTCGGGTTGGATGGCTTTAGCATGAATAACCTGGAACAACACGAGTGAAGCACATTATATAAACTAACGAACCCAATACTAAGATAATCACTAAAAACTAAAACTAACTAATGTGATATTGAATTAAATAAACTTGGGTTGCCTCCCTATAAGCGCTTGTTTTATAGTCTTCAGCCTGACTACTCCCTTTTCTTATTCTGGGTCGGCAAGATTAATAGAGGTTCTTTGGCGAGCAATGTCACCACCCCAATAATGCTTAAGACTTTGACCATTCACTTTGAAAGTTCTCTTCGTGTTCGGCTCTTCGACCTCAACTGCTCCATGCGGAAATACTGTGGTAATGATGAATGGACCAGACCACCTTGATTTGAGTTTACCTGGGAACAACTTTAATCTGGAGTTGAAAAGGAGTACAGCTTGACCTGGTTCGAACCTCTGCTCAATGATCTGCTTGTCATGCCACCTTTTGGTTTTTTCTTTATACAACTTGGCATTCTCATATGCTTGAAGACGAAATTCATCCATTTCATTGAGTTGTAGGAAACGTTTCTCACCAGCCGCTTGCAAGTCAAAATTTAACTTCTGAATAGCCTAATATGCACTATGCTCTAATTCGACTGGCAGATGACAAGCTTTCCCAAATACCAACTTGTATGGGGACATTCCAATTGGTGTTTTATAAGCAGTTCGATAAGCCCATAAAGCATCATCAAGCTTCTTTGACCAATCTTTCCTGTTTGGATTAACAATCTTCTCCAGAATACGCTTCACCTCTCTATTTGAAATTTCTGCTTGGCCACTTGTCTGGGGGTGATAAGTTGTGGCAATCTTATGAGTAACTCCATATTTAGCTAGAAGGGCTGCAAACTGCTTATTACAAAAGTGAGTGCCTTCATCACTAATGATCGCCCTTGGTGTGCCAAACCTGGTGAAGATAACTTTTCGTAGAAAATTTAACACCACTTTAGAGTCGTTGGTTGGCAACGCCGCTGCTTTAACCCACTTTGAGACATAGTCAACTGCAACCCAAAATATACAGATTATTGTGGGAGGACGGGAATGGGCCCATGAAGTCGATACCCCAAACGTCAAAAATCTCCACCTCCAAAATGTTGTTCAAGGGCATCTCATGTCTCTTTGAAATGTTGCCAACCCTTTGGCATCTATCGCACCTTGACACGAAAGCATGGGCATCTTTGAAGAGAGTGGGCCAATAAAATCTGGATTGAAGAACTTTTGCTGCCATTCTCTCTCCTCCATAATGGCCTCCATAGCTGGATGAGTGGCAATGGTGAAGTATACCTTTAATTTCCTCAGTGGGTACACATCTTCTTAACATATGATCTGCGCACTGCTTGAATAAAAATGGTTCATCCCACAAGTAATTCTTGACGTCATGTAAGAAATTTTTTCTCTACTGGTAGCTCAACTTAGAAGGAAGCACTTGACTCACAATATAAGTCACCAAATCCCACGGTGTTTTCGTTTTGATTAAAAATAGCTGCTCATCTGGGAATGATTCATTAATTAATGTACCAGCTCTTTGTTGCTGTTCAGGATTCTCAATTCTTGAGAGATGATCCGCCATTTGATTTTTGGTCCCCTTTCTATCCCGAATTTCAAGATCGAACTCCTGCAATAAAAGGATCCATCGAATCAAGCATGGCTTGGAGTCCTTCTTTGAGATTAAGTATTTGATGGCGGAGTGATCCGTGAACACAATCACCTTTGTGCCAATGAGGTAGGAACGAAACTTGTCAAAAGCGTATACAACTGCTAGTAATTCTTTCTCAGTGGTCGTATAGTTGATTTGTGCATCAGTCAATGTTTTGCTAGCATAATATATGGCATGAAAATTTTTCTCTTTATGTTGGCCTAAGACCGCGCCAATTGCAAAGTCACTAGCATCGCACATTAGCTCGAATGGAAGATCCCAATTTGGTGTAGTTATCACGGAGGCAGTAATCAGCTTTTCTTTCAATACTTTAAAGGCTTCTAAACATGCCTTATCGAAGTTGAACGGTATATCTTTCTCTAGAAGATTGCAAAAGGGCTTTGTGATCTTTGAGAAGTCTTTGATAAAGCGCCTATAGAAACCTGCATGTCCCAAAAAACTTTGAATCCCCTTAACTGTTGCAGGTGGTGGAAGCTTTTCTATAGTCTCTATTTTCACCTTGTCCACCTCTATTCCATTAGCCGACACCCTATGCCCCAAAATTATACCTTCACGAACCATGAAGTGGCACTTCTCCCAATTCAACACCAGATTAGTTTCTACGCATCTTTTTAGCACAAGTATTAGATTCTCTAAGCACAAATTGAAACTATCCCCGAATACCGAAAAGTCGTCCATGAATACATAAAGGTTTGCTCGACCATGTCTGAGAATATTGCCATCATTTATCGCTGGAACGTTGCTGGTGCGTTGCATAGTCCAAAAGACATCCTTCAGAAAGCAAATGTTCCATATGGGCACGTGAAGTGGTCTTTTCTTGATCTTCAGGGGCTATTGCAATCTGATTGTAGCCCGAATATCCGTCTAAGAGATAATAAAAATCATGGCCCGCCAATCTATCGAGCATCTGGTCAATGAATGAAAGAGGGAAGTGATCTTTGCGAGTTGCTTTGTTAAGTTTGCGCTAGTCCATGCAAACTCGCCATCCAGTTACAGTTCGAGTAAAGATCAACTCATTATTTGTATTGGCCACTACCGTCATGCCTCCTTTCTTTGGAACACATTGGATTGGACTTACCCACGAACTGTCTGAAATTGGGCAGATAATTCCAGCATCCAACCACTTGATGATCTCTTTTTTAACAGCCTCCTTCATGATCAGATTCAATCGACGTTGTTGCTCAATCACAGACATCGCATTATCTTCAAGTAAGATCTTATTCATGCAAAACGAATGACTGATCCCTTTTATATCGACAATAGTCCATCCCAACGCCGTTTTGTAATCTATGAGGACTCGCAAGAGTTTGCTTTCTTGAGATTTGTCGAGTGAAGCAGAGACAATAACCGGTAAAGTACACGAATCTTCTAAATATGCGTGCCGTAAATGAGTAGGAAGAGGTTTTAGCTCCAATGGAGGTGGTTCTTCCAATGATGACTTTGCACGAGTAATTGAACTTTCTGAATGCTCCAAAGGTTCAAATTGCTTCTTAAACTTAACAAATGGTAGAGACGAATTCAACAGTTGCACATACTCGAAGGAAGCTGGGAAGTCCGAAGCAGATTAACTAACTAATGATGTCTCAAAAGAATCCAAGAAACAACTGCCTTCGAATACTTTATTCATTTTCTCATCAATTAAATCAATCTGAAAACATTCTTCTGCGTCGTTTGGAAATTTCATTACTAAAAATACGTTGAATGTAATCTGTTGATCTTGGACTCTCATAGTTAATTCACCATTTTGTACATCAATCAATGTTCTCCCTGTGGCCAAAAATGGACGCCCAAGAATAATTGGTATATCCCGATCTTCCTCAAAGTCTAAGACTATGAAATCAACTGGAAAAATAAATTTGTCCACATTGACTAAAACGTCTTCAACTATGTCCCGTGGATAAGTAAGTGATCTGTCTGCAAGCTGCAGTGTGACATTCGTCGATTTTGCTTCTTTCAATCCCAACTGCTGATAAATTGATAGCGGCATCAAGTTGATACTGGCTCCCAAATTGCATAATGATCTCCAAAAGAATTTTCTACCAATCGTACATGGAATTGTGAAGCTACCCAGATCTTTGAGCTTTGGTGGTAACTTCTTTGAAGTATTGCGCTGCACTCCTCAGTTAACGCCACTATTTCAAATTCTCCTAACTTTCTCTTCTTGGATAAGATATCTTTTATGAACTTTACATAGCTCGACATCTGCTCCAATGCATCGGCAAATGGAATATTGATCTACAGCTTCTTGAACACTTCCAAAAATTTTGAGAATTGTTTATCCAACTTTAATTTCTGTAGTCGTTGGGGGAAAGGCATAGGTGGTACAATAGAGCTCTATTTGCCTACATCTTTCTTTGACATTGGGGTCTCATGCTCTCCATTATTTTCATCTTACTTGGCACCCTCACTATCATCTTCCTGTGTCTGATTGGGAGTTTCCTCAACAACTTCGGGTAACTTCTTACCGCTACGAAGTGTCATTGCCTTGCACTGTTCTTTACCATCTCATCTAGGATTGACCTCCGTGCTGCTTAGTAAGGTGCCTTGGGGGCGGTTGTTGATGGCGTTAGCAAGCTGCCCCATCTGATTTTCTAGGTTCCGGATTGAGACTTCTTGACTGTTTATCCTTGTCTTGTTCTGTACAATGTACCTAGAAAGTAACTCCTCCAAATTTGTCTTCTTCTCCTACTGCGGTGGGACTTGATTCTGAAATCCAGGTGGGTATGGTTATTTTGGAGCAGGTTGTTGCGCTTGATTGTTGCTCCATGAGAAATTGGGATGATTCCTCCACCCTGGATTATAATTGTTGCTATTTTGCTGCCTATTGTAATTTCCAACGAACTGAACTGATTCTGCATTGATTGCACATTTTTCACTTAGATGGCTTCCTACACATAAATCACAAATAGCTACTGCATTCTGTATCGGCTTTACTCCTAAAGCATCGATCTTTTTTATTAATTTAGCGACCTGTGCTGCCAATGCCGTCACCGCATCTACCTCATAAATTCCAGCCGCCTTTGGTTGATTCATCCTTGCAGATGGCCATTAATAATTATTTGTTGCCATTGTCTCCAGCAACTCGTAGGCATCATCAAAATTCTTGGCCATCAATGTTCCTCCTGTCGTTGCATCGATACTCGTCCTTGTATTACTAAATAACCCGTTGTAAAACGTCTATACTTGCAACCATTTGGGAATGTCATGGTGAGGACATCGTCGTAGCAAGTCCTTAAATCTTTCCCACGCTTCATAGAGTGATTCTGCATCATGCTGAACGAAAGAAGTGATATCGTTCCTCATCTTAGCTATTTTGGCTGGTGGGAAAATTTTTGTGAGAAACTTCTGAGCGAAATCATTCCATGTAGTGATGGAACCTGGCTGTAGTGAATGAAGCCAGCTCTTTGCTTTATCACGGAGTGTGAAAGGAAATAGTCTGAGTCGAATTGCATCCTCCGTAACACCATTGTACTTGAAAGTGTCACAAATCTCCAAGAAGCTAACTAAGTGATCGTTTGGGTTATCATTCGGTAAACCCCCAAACTGCACAGAGTTTTGAATCATTTGGATTGTACCAGGCTTGATCTCAAAGGTATTAGCCTGAATTGCGGGCCTTTGAATGCTTGATTGGATCTCCGTGATTCGTGGCATTGCGTAGTCCCTCAATGATTTTTGGTCTTCAGTCTCTATGTTGCCTTGTTCCTGTTCGATTTCTTGGCAAACTCTTTTCAAGGCTCGGCACCTCCTCTCGATCTCGTCTACGTATGGAGTTGGATCTTGTCCCTTTGATCTCGTGTTCATACACAAATTCCATATGCCCAAACCTTAAAATTCCGGGAAAGCGTATTTGCTAGCGGATTCTTAAGTGTGGTCACTACGAAATTTATGAATGATGATCAAACTTTAAATTTTGGGAAAACGTAATGTTAAGTTAGCGGAATTTTAAGTTATGATCGATGACTTGCAACTGCTAACACTTCTAGATGAAAACCTGCAAAAGCAAATAATACTACAAAATTAGAAACGTTTAAATTAAAATCGAATTGATTGTAACTAATATTGAACAAATTATTAAAAATATTTCTCTTGCAACGACGCCAAAAACTTGTTGTCAGATTTATGTATAGACAAATTCACACAAGTATACGTGACCAACAAGTAATATAATAGTAAGTAAAGTATCAATCCCACAAGAAATTATTATTAAAAATATTCAAGTACTAATTTTATATCAACTCAATTTTATTTAAACAACCGATTCAAATTTTATGGAATTAAATTAACTAACTAAAATAAGCAAATTCTTAAGCAAAAATGAATATCAGATTTAAAAGTTAAGACTACAACTTCCCCCAATGGTTCGCATAAATATTTTTACTCTCTTGACAACTATTTAATCGATAAAATTCATTAAGTGAAAATTCATAAATATTTATTAAACTTTTTCCAAGAGTTTGATAAATATATCTATTCCAATTATTTTACTATATTCCTATGTAAAATAATTAAGAATAGATTCTTTAAGTTTAAATTTCCCAAAACACTTACATGCAACGTATAAATATATTCCTATTTTATACGCAATGCATGTTATTATATTTAGATCAAAACCTAGATTTTATCTTCCAACGCCATCTAGAAAATCAAATAATTGTATGGCCAAACAATTATAACATGTAAGCATAAAATATGATAAATGAATTATAAAGATTAATAATTGAAACAAAAGAGAATTAATTTGTACTAAACATTGGGTTCCATTGTAATCTTAAAATAAAATTAGTTTATAAGTAAATAAAAAGAACTGCACAAATTAAACAACATCTTAGCAAAAATGAAAGATAAAAGAATAAAGGATAAAATATTTGTAGCACTTCTTCAATCTCCAATCCTTGAACCCTTGATGTTGCCTCCTTTGCTTCAATGCTTCAATGTATCTGTAGGTCATTGTGTATATGTGCTCTCCCTTTGTCATGTATTTATAGGCCTCAAATATATCCAAACCCTAATAGGATTTATTTTTTCAAACCCTTATCGGAATTAAAATCCAATCTGGAATAAAAAAAAGTCTCAAAATTCGCGAAATCCGAAATTACCGCGCAAGCCAAACGCGGCGTTGACTTGGTCAACGCGCTTTTTTTATTTCTCTGAACATCCGCACGTTGCGCGGACTGTTCTTATTCTGGCTGTCTGCGCATTGCGCGGATGTCCTTCTATCGCGTCCCTTGAAACGATGTCGTTCTACGTCTGCTTCGTCCATGACCGCGCAATGTGTGAAGGCCAGCTTCTCCTGATTGAAACGGCGTCGTATGATCTCCGTGTCTTGGGCCTATACGCGCGCCATGCGCGGCTTTCCCAATTTGCGAAAATTATAATTTTTCCCCCAACTTCTTGCAGAAATTACAACAATGCCACTAGTGATTAATTTCCTACAAAATAAAATATAAATTAATTAAAAATAAATAAAAATACTAAAAATAATAATAATTCATAACATTAAATAAAACACTTAAATTACTAAAAATACTTAAAAACTCACAAATAGTTAAGTCTAAAAATAGTAAATAAATAAACATAAAATCTAATTATCATAAAACAATGCCTATGTTAAGAAAATCGATGAGATTGTTCGGAGGGACAGATGTTGTAAGGGTTTGAAAATGGACCAAACTTTAACTAAATGGTAGTAGTGGTAATTCTGAGGATGAACTCATTTTTAGTAAGTCTAAAATTAAATCTAAAGAAGAGATAAATGCGTAAGAATGACTAAGCATTTAACTTAATACGAATATTAGGGTTAAAAGTAAATATTTTAATATAAATAAATAAATTTATTAAACAGTAATTGTAAATTTATGTACGATTAATTTAAATCAGTGTATGATAGTTTGATTATTTAATTATGTGTTTATATAATTAAAGGAATTATAGGAAGGTTCAGTTATTGGGTTGATTAAGTTAATGGACCAACCTAGATTGTGTAATAGTAGGTGATGATTTAATTAACTTGGTAAATAACAAGCTAAATTTGAGGTATAAATTAATTAAGGTGGTTATTAATTTATGAGAAAGCGTAAACATTAAAAATGTTATTTATTTCCATTTGGAAAGTTGTTAATAATGGATTATTAATATTTTAATTCCACTAGGAATTAATAATTTGGATTTATCAAATTGATTTATTAGTTGGCCCAATGTAATTTAATTAAAGGCCCAACGTGAGTTAAATAGAAGCCCAATGGTGAAATTAGTTACTAAGTCCGATGATTTAATTATTAAAGCCCAAAACCTAGCCCAATAAATTAATTTCGGTAGCCCAACTTGGAGTTCAATTAATTTAATTGTTGGGGGTCCTAAAAGAATTAATTTAGTAGTCCAATTAGAAATAAATTGGGAACCCAAACATAATTAAATTGTAGCCCAGTGAAAGTTAATTCAAAGTCCAATGGGTAGCCTAAATGTTGTAAGTGTTGGGTGATATGGATATAGATTGATATATGTATATATTTTGGTGTATATCTAACATAAATTGATGAAAAAATAAATCAAAAATGAAGGGAATATAGTGATATAGCTGGCCATATGGGGGGGGGGGGGGGGAGGACCAATGTGGTGCAATGCTACAGGTTGGCATGGAAAAGAACATCCCTTAAATCACTCTTATGCTTGTCCTTTTTCCCTAAATTAAAGGGCCATGTTCTCTATGTAATTAAGCCTAATTAACCAAGTGTTGGTGGATTAGTAATGGTTAAGTATGCTTAGGAAAGTTCTATATATGGGACTCATCAACAATGCTAGCAAAGGTTGGTTCATTTTACCAAGTCTTGAGAAAAATAGCTAGAGAGCATTTGAGAGCAAAAGTGAGAGAACGCTTGTATTTTTTAGAGATAATCAAAGAACACACCAAGAGGGCATATAGAGGAAGTGCTAGGCAGCCATAGGTGGTGGTGTGGACGTCCAACAACTTCATTTCTTACCTTGGAAAAGCAAAGAAGGAGAGCTATTAAGAGCTAAATGTATAAAACCTTCTAAAACCCTAGTTTTGGTGTTTTCTTTGCTCTATATTTAATTTTAATTGTAGAAACCTTTTTCAAAGCTCTTGATGCTTAAATCCATACTAGAATAGTATATCATGGGTTTAACATGAGTTTTGATATGCATCTATATTGAAAAGTTTGACAAAAACATGAAATCGATTTTCATCGGAAAACTCAAAAATTGGGCAGTCCATTCCTGGATTTACTGTTCATGTTATGTATGTTGTATTCATGATCTGTAAATGTTGGGTGGTATTACTGTGAGATAAGAAGAGATTTCAAGTGGAACGACTTAAAAATATTAAACTAGCTATTTATGGTGATTTTTCTCGTAAAACAGACCACTATTGAAAAATATTCTGCCCAGAAATTTGCATGGCCTGTTTTGGCCACCTATACTGTTCTAAAAATTTCAAAACTTTTATAAATGATTTTATATGGGATAAAGCAGCCAATGTCAAAAAATGAGCTTCATCCAACCCCAGATGAGTGAGTTATAACCCGACGTTTCTTTACATTTTAAAATAGAACTACAGTTATAACTTGAAATGTATAGCTCCGAAAATTATAAAATTTTTACTGAAGGTACTCTATGATGACAGGAAGCTACCATATAAATTGCAGAAGTTTCTAATAAAAAGTAAATTTTTAATAATTACTGTCATTTCTGAACAAAAATGTACTATTCAAAAATAGTAAATTAAGTTGGAAAATTAAACAAAAATTATTTTGTGTATGGAATGAAATGTAATAAAGATATCCAAGAGTTATAAAAATTTAAATAATATTAAATTGTAAATAAAGTAAATAAAAAGAATTTAATTAATTATTTATTATTTATATGCTAAATACTAAATAAAGTAAAGGAGTATATGAGGTTGATAAAATAATTATTTATCATTTAATTAATATTAAATAATAAATAATGGCGATTAGTTATTTAGTTATTATTACTAAATAATAATTAAAGGGAGATAAAGTCAATAAGGTAATTATTTATTATTTAATTAATATTAAATAATGAATAAGGATAACTAGTTAATTAATTATTATTTAAAGGATATTAAAAAATAATTAAAGGAAGATAAAGATAATAAGGTAATTATTTATTAATAAGAATGATTAATTATTTAATAATTGTTTAAAGGATGTTAAACAGTAATTAAAGGAAGGTAAAGTGAATAAAGTAATCATTTGTTATTTAATTAATATTAAATAATAAATGAGATTAATTAATTAATTAATTAATTAATTATATTAAAGAGAAATGAGGATAATTAATTAATTATTATGACATTAAATAATAATTAAAGTGAATTAAGGTTAATAAAATAATTGTTATATAATGCTAAATAACAAGTAAAATTAATTATTTATTTAATATTAAATAAATAATGTGAAGGAATTAAGAAAATAATTGTGTACGCGAAGATAAATAAACAAGTAAAGTTAAGTGATTTAATTATTTATTTAATAAATAATGTGAAGAAATTAAAGGAATAAGGAGGTGATTAAACAATGTACATTTAATTGTTTAAGCCTTTAGAGATTATAAAAGGAGCAAATGATAATAGCAAGTGATGAAATATTATTCAAGGATTAATAATATTGGTAATTGGGTTAATATTATTAAGGTCTTAATAATATTAGTAACCAATTAAGGTGTTGTCCAATAATTCGGATAGTGCTGGTAATTTAGTGATGTATTACTATTTAATAATAATACTAATCGGTTTTTAAAATATTATCCAAGGAGGATAATATTGTCTTATAAATTATGAGTTGATAAATAGGGATTTCCGTGTTGTAGAGTCAATTCCTTTGTGAATGGCAGCTGAGTCCCTATGCATTTTACTGATTGACAGATAAGCATATTAGGTCTTTCGGAGGCGGTAATTTGATTTGTATGAGCATTAGTGATGGAACGCAGATTTTAGACTAGTAGCGTAAGTCAATGCGCATATCAAGCAAGTTTTTCAGTACTATGTGCTATTCTTGCATACCTGTTGCTATATGCATAAATTATTATGTGTGCACTTATTGTATGTGCTAACTGATTTCTAAATGTGCCTGTGTACAGTCATATGATATTAATAGCTGTTATAAAATTAATGCTATAAGTTGAAATGTGTTATATGAGTTATATAACCTGTAAATATTAACATGCATGGTAAGCATGAGTTAATTGTATAAACGCAAAGCATGATAAGCATGATGCATATATAAATGTAAAACATGAAGCATAAAACATGAATTAAATGTGACCTACGTGTTATGTGTTAGCTGTTAGACTTGCTCAGCCGTCGTGCTCACTCTTTCTTAAAATAAACACTTTCAGATAAGTGCGAGTTATTCGGAGGTTCACATATAGATCACGGAACAGGAATGCGTGCTGACTTTCACAAATGATATATATTATGATAAACCTTTTTGGGGGTAAATAGTGTTACGATATGGTAATAATTGATTAGTGAAATGTTTGTATGACATTTGCATACGTTAAACACTTGTATCATTACAAGTCATTAAGGATTCATTGATGTATAATATATCATAATTGATATAATCTACGTTGCTTAAAGTATGTAACGAGAAGATATTGAATCAACAGATATATTGAAAGTTGATTAATGAGTTGTATATACTTACATGTTTAAAATAGACTAGGTCATACTATACTTGATCTGAGATCTATTATAATTTAATAAAGATTGCGATTCTGAGACAGAAAAATGGTGAAGTTTTAAATAACTCTGTTTTAAACAACTATAATATGGTTGTAGGTTATGAATAAAGTTGTAATAATTTTAAAAATAAACTAGTTGTATCAATTATATTATTGAGACATAGTATAGATTTAAGTACAAGGTTGTACACTAACGCACGGGATCCGTCGTGGCCAGCACGAGGAATTACAGGGCGTTACAGAGATTCATAGATTTAGAGGGCTTGTTTAAGCGAGAGGAAAGTGTTAGGCACTCGCCGACTTTCGTAAGAACACGGTTACCGCTTTCTTAATATTTTTCTTTAAACACTTTGAGATGTGGAATGTGTATGTTTGTTTGTGTGTGTGTGTGTATGTGTGTGTGTGTGTGTGTGTGTGTGTGTGTGTGTGTTTGTGTGTGTCTATATGTACCTGTGTGTCTGTGGTCTGTGTGTATGTGTAATTTATTAGAAAATCTAGAATATCGCCACTTAGCTTTGAAATCGAAATCGTGAGAAGTGTGTTATGTTGAAAGCAACATTGAACCTCTTTAAACCTATGCACAAAGGATTTGTTTTTGAGAAAAAGATTGGTTTTAACTCTTGTTTTGATAAAATTCCTTTATTTTAGCACTTATTTGATTTGAAAGGATTAAAAATGTATTTGAACGTCATTTTTGAAAATCGTTTGACTTGAAAAGATTTGTCTTAATAAAACCTTTGAATTGTATTTTGAAAATTATTGTTAAAATAATTCATTGTAATTTTGTTTAAATAAACGTTTTCGGGTGACGTTTTGGAAAACATCATTTTTAAACCCTTCGTCAAATAAGAATCGAGTTCCTCTAATACTTCCAATTTTAACTTAGTGAATCTAATACTCTAAGTTGATTTAATTTTACAAGATCTTTTACTTTTGATGAAAATCGTTTTGTGTGTAAAGAGATAAAATCAACCAATCATAAATATGTTTGGAGCTACCCACGGGCATGTAAGCCATCAACATAGCCCCAAACATCAATTATAATTTCCACTATCACGGGGCCTTAAACTCAACATTCGGGTTTTTCGTGTTGTTTTAAGGCCCATAAATTACATGTTACAAGAAAATGCACTTATAAACATTACATCTGAAAATCGTCCATCATTAGAATTCCGTCAATATTTGACTTCCTTCATAGGCTCACATAATAGAAATTTCATTAAATGATAATATATCTGAAAATAATAGTATTAAAATATCGATAAAATTAATATGAGGTCGAAATGCAATTAGATCCATGCAGTTGTGCAGATAAGGACCTAATCGACTATATATCTTAATTTCTCTTTCATTTTAGTTCCATTGCAAGGAGCCATGTTTAGCTAAACTTTGGGGATAACTACACCACTAGATACAAAATCTAGGATGGGGAGCGCAGTTAACCTCGTAGTTCAACTCTCGGTTAAAATATCTGATAAAATGAGAGTTGAATAAGTTAAATATTAGAAAAATAATCAAGTGGACGTCAATAGGAGGCAAGAAAGAAATTTCAATTGTGCGAAATCATCTCGGGCCAACCTTAATCTAACAACTTAATAGATCTAGAAAGGATAAATCAGATCTAGGTCAAAGATTAAAACTTTAACATCCTTGAGAGATGAAAATATTATATCTATAACAAATCTATAGTTAACCGTAGTAAAAATCGAATCTTTAATATATTAAAGCATAAAAAATAATAGATCTGTGATAGATTTATGGATAAAATACATAAAAATCACATTTTTAATATCGTAATGTATCAAAAATGCTAGATTTATAATAGATCTGTATATATAGCACAACAAGGTAGTATCTTTGATCATAAAACATCATAAAATTTACATATAACACTAGATCTAGCTTGAAATTTATAAAAAATGGATTTTTTTCATCTTGGGGTGATGGAGAAAGCCTCGTAGAACGTGGATCTTTTAGAAATCACTCCAATTTATATGTAGGATTGATGAAATATAATAAATGTAGTATAGATATATTATTTCTTTCTCTAAATTGCACTTTCCCTCACTAAAATCGGAGCATCCCTCTCTACATTAGAAATTTTCTCTCTTTAAAAAATGAGCTGAAAATGCTTATTTATAAGTTTTGGGACCTATCGCAGGTACCTTTGCGGCATGTTGCAGGTACACCAGTGACTGGATAAGGTGGGTTCCACGTTTCTTAGTTTTCATGTCGCGAGCTAGAATATCCGTAACTTATAATTCAAAAAAAAGTTAGGAGACTTACTATACCTTTCTGAAAAACGCTTTCTGAGGGCTTAATGGTCCATACATTCCAATGAAACTTGCTCAATTCCTTGAAGATCCAAATAAAGTCATTGTCAGGCAAAAAGCTAAATGGACAGATAGTAAGAAGAAGCTGGTGGCTTTGGACAATAGGGCTAAGAACATCTTGTTTATGTCTCTTGAAGATGATATGTTCGAAAATATTTTCAATTGTCGAACTACAAAGGAGGTGTAGGAAGCTCTCCTTGTTTACATGAAGGGACATAAGAACTTCAAGAAAACAAGCAATCTCTCCTCACTCAAAAATTTGAAATATTCTCTCACACATCTAGTGAAGACATATCATTAACCTATGAGAGATTCAACATCCTTCTTGATGTTTTAAAGACCTTGGATAAGGTCTATCCAAAGAAGAATGTCAACATTAAGTTCATGTGGGCTCTACCCAATAAATAGGATGCCAAGACCACTGCTATAAAAAAGAAAGAACCTTCATGAGATGACTCTGTAGCAGTTATATGGAAATATGCTCACTTACGAGCCATAGCTAAGTCAAAGGGTTGAGATAACATCAACTGTTAAAGTGAAAAGAATAGAAAAGGTGTTATTCTCAAAGCTGCACAAAGTTCTTCCATAGTCTCAATTGAAGAAGAAAGTGGTTCTTAAGATAAAGATGGAGATATTAATGTCCTAGCCAAAAGTCTAAGAAGATTCATGCAGTAAGGCAAGCGCAGCACTAAAAGGTTCTTCAGAAACTATAACAGCAACAATGACTATATCAAAGACCTGTGCTTCAACTGTAAGAAACCAGGACATTTTATTGCTGATTGTAACAAGCTTGTTAAAAAGAAGCCAAAGAAAGATAAGAAGAAAGAATATGTCCAGAAGGAGAAGAACACATATCCAAAGAAATTTCACAAGAAGGACAGAAGGCTAGTTGTTGATGCCTCTTAAAGCGAAACTAGAAATGACTCAGATTATGGGGCAAAAGAAGATGAAGGACCTCACAATTCAACTTCTATCTCAAGGCTGCTGAAACTACAAAGGAGATCACCACTGATATTCAAAACTTTGATATCCGTAAGGTATTTGACTTTAACTCTCCTAATATTAATATGCATAACTTAAGAACTATTTTATGTGGCATAACTACTAATTTACATAAATACATGAAGTGGTTCGAGGTACTCTCAAGGGACCATTCTCTACTTCAAGTATAAAAGAAAAAAGTACAACTTGAGTTGAAAACAATTCAAGGAAATACTGCTTCCTTGTTTAAACTTAAGGCCAAAATGACATTGATAAGTGGATTTTATATCTATTTATTGAATATTTTTAGGTTTAATTATTTGTTAGTTTTTGAGTATTTTTAGTATTTTGTGTCATTTATTCAATATTATGCATTATTATAATTTATATTATTTTTATTTTTACTTTTATTTTATAGGAAAAATAAAGGAATTAAAGTTCAATGACAAACTGGTAATGTCTGCAATGTCACAAATTTAACTCCTTTATTTTTTCTACAAAATAAAATAATAAAAATTATAATAATGCATAATATTGAATAAATGACCTAAAATACTAAAAATACTTGAAGACTAACAAATAATTAAGCTTAAAAATATTCAATAAATAGACATAAAATTCACTTATTAGACATCTTAAGATCTACTCTCGAACAATTTGCACTTAGAGAGTCTAATTTAGTCTCCAAAATTGAGATGTAAAAGAAAACCCACTCCACTTGGAATAGGTCTTCATTTTTCGTGGACTCCTTGATCACAAGTCAGAGACAGAGTTCTGACAGATCAAGTTTATGATTTAAGGAATCTCCCTCAAATCAGTGTGAGGGTACATACACTGAAATAAACAATCACACTGCTTCTATTTCCCATAGGAACATTGTGTTTGTTAAATCTAAACAAATCACAGAGCCAATTACTCAAAGTTATAATATTTATGTTGATCTCATTGTAGTTCCTGAAAATAATAGATCACATACTGGTCTCGATTTTAAGAAACCTCTGAGTAAAGTTAACATTATGACCAAACTAAGAAGGATCATAGAGTTAGTAAAAACACACTCAATGAATCTACAATGTAGAAATCATATAACTAACTTTTACTCTACAAACTCTCAAAAATCATAGAACATGGCAGAGAAAAAAGAGTTTGAGCCTAGAAGAAAGCCTAAATGTTTTATTGCCCCACATTTATCTATAAAAAAAAAGGATTCAATTCACACACATAAGCATCCAATATGCAAAGTGCTAAAACTGTCATATCTATAGTCATATTGCTGTTATGTGTAATTTTAATGCTTATCATGTGTTTGGAAGACCCAAAATTAGACAAATCTGTGTTCCAAAGAGGACTAACCCTTCGTTCTAAATAGGACTAACCCATCTGAACCTAAGTAAGTATGAGTACGAAAATGAAGCTTCATCTATTCTTGCAGGGAAAGAACTCCGTTAACACAACATGGTATCTAGAAGTGGATGTTCAAGGCACATGACAGAAAATCGAGCTCTCCTATCAAGCTTCATAAAAAAGGATTGTCCAATTGTTATCTTTAAAGATAACAACTCTGGTAAGACTAAAGGATATGGCACCATAGGGAATGATGTTGTTACATTTAAGAAAGTTTCTCATGTTGAAGGATTGAAGCACAACTTGATAAGCATCAGTCAACTGTGCGACAAGGGACACCATATAGTTTTCCTTAATAACCAGTGTGAAGTTATAAATCTGGAAATAAATTATGTAAAGCTAAATGGGACAAGAAACAACACTGTACGCTTTAAACTTCTACATATGGATCTTTTAGGGCCTATACCTACTATTAGCTTTGGAGGAAAGAAATACACTTAAGTCATAGTAGATGATTATATCAGATTCACATGGGTATTCTTTCTGGCCTCTAAAGATGAAACCAGCTTTAACTTAAACAGATTTTTTAAACTAGTTAAGAATGAGAAAGGTGAGAATATCAAGGCAATAAGGAGTGATTATGAAAAAGAATACGATGTCTCTGAGGTGAACCAGTTCTGTGAAGATAATGAAATTCATCATAACTTTTCTATACTAAGAACACCACAACATAATGGTGTAGCAGAAAGGAACAACAAAATTATTATTAAAGCAAGAAGGACACTTCTAGCAGCTGCAAGGATACCAAAATATTTTTGGGATGAAGCGGTCAACATTGCCTGTTATACTCAGAATCGATCTCTAATTCACTCCACACTTAATAAGACACCCTACGAACTCCAGAAAGGGAGGAAACCTAATCTTGACTACCTGCACATCTTCAGTTGTACCTATTATATCCTCAACAATGGTAAGAGCTATCTGACTAAGTTCCAACCAAATTCATATGAATGTATCTTTCTTGGCTATTTAGATACTAGCAAAGCTTATCGTGTTTTCAATAAAAGATTGTTAACTGTCAAAGTTTCAGTTCCTATAATTTTTTGTGAAACTAACAATCTGGAATCAAGTAAGGCTACCATTATTGATGAGCACATAGAATAGGTAAACATAGCAAACAAACAACCTGCGGTTGTAGAGTCAGAAGCTTTAAACGAAGAACTAGTGGATTCTACGATTTGCATCCCAAATAGTAGAGCTAAATGAAGAAATTATATAGCCAATTGTTCTAGACATAGGCACTCTATGAACTAAAGATCTATCAACCTTAGGGCCAGCATAACTAAACCTTAAATAACTCAGACAAGAACACATAAGGACAGATGTTCCACCAGGAATAAGATAGGTAAGGAATCATATACAAGACCTTATCATAGGTGATCTAACAGCAAGAGTCCGCACACGATCTGCAACCTAGAATGAATGTTTATATTAGAGTTTTCTTTCTTAAATGGAACCTAAAAAGATTGATGAGGCTCTTCAAGATTTAAGCTAAATATAAGCAATGAAAGATGAATTGAACCAGTTTGAAAGAAGCAAAGTCTAGAGAGTGGTCCCTAGGCCAAGGGATCATCTAATGATTGACAACAAATGGGTCTTCAAAAATAAGATGGATGAAGATAGTGTAATCACAAAGAATAAGGGCAAACTGGTGACAAAAGTTTACTCTAAAAAAGAATGGATCGATTATGATGAAAGCTTTGCACCAGTAACAAAACTATAAACAATCAGGATGTTCTTTGCCTTTACAACCCCTATAAAGTTCAAAGTCTTTTAAATAAATGACAAGAGTTCTTTCCTAAATAGTGAACTTTAAAAAGAGGTGTATGTTGAACAACCTCTAGCTATTGTTGATTCAAGTTGAGCCAATTATGTTTATAAATTAGATAAATCACTTTATGGCTTAAAGAAAGCACCTAGAGCATAATATGAGACTTTAACTAATTTTTTAATTGAAAAATGATTTGCTAGAGGTAGAGTAGACACACCACTATTCCTTAATAAGCATAAGGACAAAAAATTGTTAGTACAAATTTATGTAAATGATATAATATTTGGTTCTAATGAACAAAATCTATGTGAGAGATTTGCAAAGCTTATATAGAGAAAGTTTAAAATGAGCATGATGGGTGAGCTGAACTTCTTCTGTGGACTACAAGTGAAGTAGACTAATGAAGGCATATTTATCAACCAAACTAAGTACCTTAAAGAAGTATGGTTTGAAAACAGTCATTCCCATGAAAACTCTCATGGCTTCTGCTACTAGGCTAGACAAAGATGAAAATGATAAAAGTATTAATATTACTCAATATAGAGATATGATTGGTTCTCTCCTATATCTAACTACTAGTAGGCATGACATTATGTTTGCAACATGTATTTGTACTAGATTTCAAGTTAATATTAAGGAATCTCATTTGATCTATGTCAAAAGAATATTTAGATATTTCAAAGGTACTCCTAATTTGGGACTATGGTATTTCAAGGAATTTTCTTTTAATCTAATAAGATATTTAGATGTTAACTATATAGGATACAGCATAAACAAAAACAAGTTCTAGTGGGATTTGCCAATTGCTAGGGAATAGACTTGTATCATGGTTCAACAAGAAGCAAAATTCAGTATTAACTTCTACTATAAAAAATTGAGCACATTGTTGTTGGAAGTTGTTGTGCACAAATCTTATAAATGAATAATCAACTAGTTGACAATAGGTTTGAGCTTAAGTTTATTCCTATTTATTATGATACATTAGTGCAATTGATATAACTCATAATCATATTTTGCATTCTAGGGCTAAACATATAGACATAAGGCATCACTTCATTAGGAATCATGTTTTAAATGGCAATATCACTTTATAATTTATCATTACAGATGATCAACTTGTTGTTGTGTTTACTAAACCTTTAGATAAATCTAGACTTAATAAGTTAATTAGTGAATTAGGCATGTTAAACTTAAGCTGATTATATATATTCTACGTTGTTAGTCTAACCATGCAGGTGAAGATCGTAGAGTGTGAATGCTTTATGATGGATCGTAGAACTAAGTAAATCACATAATACATACCCAGCGAAGGACCACTCTGTGAAAGCTGAAGGCTTATATTCCACTTTACGTGCTCGAGTTAGATATTTGTAGTGTAAAAGTCAAAGGTCAAATCAACTAGTGGACTACACATCTAGATAAAACAAGTACATATAATGACCATGAATTTTAAGTCACATTATAATTAAAATTAAGAACTAATATATCTCTGTGTGTGTGTGTGTGTGTAAATTTATTCATCTAGTGGAATTAATGAATTAATTGAATAAGAGACCAAGTGATTAAATTAAATACTAATGGACTAGTATGATTAGGGTTTTGTAAACTAGCCCAATCAAGTAGCACAAATGACTTTTAAAAGGCAAGTCTAACTGATTATGTGTTGAACCCAATGAATTTATTAATTAAAGTTCAATTGAGTTAAACTAGTAGCACAAAGTGTCATATTAGTAGGAATTAAATGAGCTCAAGTATGGGTAACTTAAATGAACGAGCTAGTAGCCTAACTGGAATTAAATTGCTGAGCACAAACAATTGAATTGAGAAATCCAAATGGAATTAAATGAATGGCCCAAAGTGGAGCCCAATGTGTACATGTATTGGACTTATATATATAAATTAGTGTATATATGAGCATATATGAGATAAACGAAAATGGAAAAAATGAAAAATAAATGGCCATATAGCCGGCAAAGCCTGGGGATGCCTTATGGGTTTCATGTTGATTGTAAATCTTGTAAATGACTAAGTTGTTCAATAACTCTTATCAAACCCTACCCACCTTTGTCAATCACCAAGTCATTCCATGCAACTAAAAAACCCAATTAAGCTCTTAATTGACTAGGTGTTGGGAGATTAGTAATGTTAATGAAGGTCTTCCAAAGTCCTATATATAGAGTACTCTTATAACTAGCTCATTTGTGATAATTTTTCAAGTGTTGTAGAGAGTCTTTGAGAGAAAAAGAGTAAGAGACCTTGAGAGTTAGAGTCATCTAACTCAAGTGTTAGCCATTGTGGGTGTAGATCAAGGAGCCAAGGTGGAGTCATTTGATTTTGTGTCTTACTTTGAAAGGAGAAGGAAAAGATCATTAAGATCAAGAAGGTTTAAAAGTGTTCTATACTCTTATATCTTTTTATTTGTTATAGTTTAATGTTTGTATGTTATAGACCATGCTTGTGGTTGGAGGTTGTTTGTGAAAAGGAAACCATGAAAGGTTTCGAAGGTATAAGGTTGGAAATATGACAGAGGATATGTGTATATATAAGATCTATATGCATTGTAGGTCATGCTAGGTCAAATGTGAATGTATATTTACTTGGTTTAAAAATAAGTGGTGAATACCTATTTTTAAAACTATATGAGCTAGGTATTCAAGTATTTATGTAAATCTAGAGTATATGTAATCATCTGATGTATTATAGATTTATGTATGCAAGAAAGTATATGAAAATGTAGATAACCATGTTAACCAGTAAAAACCTTAGTTGACATGTATGTTGATGATTTGTGGTTTGAGTTGTGAAAGTTGTTTTGTGAGCTTTGTGTCTTATATTGATTAGTCGCAATCAACAGAACTGGCAAGTTTTCTAACTTAACTTGTAATTATTTTTCAAGTATTCTAAGTAGAATAATTATTGAAAATTATTCTACATCGATATTAATCATTAATATTCGCACTTGGTGCAATTGAAGATTCATTCTATATTGAAGCTTTAAAGTTCCATTATTCATGAACGATTTAAGAAGTAGTCTATGCTAATTATTCAGCTAGACGTTGCATGTATAAATTTATTTAATTAAATATTGTTGAAACTTATCCAAACCAATAGTTGGTGCTGACTCAAATAGTAAGACTGAGAACGACAACCCTTATAAAGGGGTAATATTACGTCGGGTAACTGATTAACCAAAAATATATCTAAATATTATGCATATACATAGAGTACAAGAGGTTGATCCCCTTAAGTACCTTACTAGAGTGTTTACACTCTAAAGGTTCAGTCGAATAACTGTCATACCTTTGAAGTATGTTCATGGTCTTTTCATGACCACTCAGTAATAAATATTATAAACATCTCTTTATTGAATATAATTCGCATGTTTCATTTATTCACAATTATTGTATATTATTGAAGTCTCAAGAAGTAAATCTTTTCATTCATGATATATCACCATAGTTTATAATCATTGTTTATTTTAAATTTGTTGAGCAAAGTAGTTGCTCACCCTTGCTATATCATGAAATATTTTTCAACTAAGTCTGAATGCTCCAAGAAAGACAAGGGCAAAGGAAAGACCAAAGATTATAACTTACATGTTTAATATTTATGTTTGTATTACGTACATATTTTGTGAACCCTAAAGATATGTAAAGGTTATAAGACCTTGGGATTTGTATTAACTTTTATAAGGAACAATTATGTATTATTCTGCTAGTTTAATGAAGATAAGTATTTGGATGTCATTTATGTATTAGATTTTAACCACCAAACCTGAGGTTTAAGGGACCCGAATTTAAGGGCGTCACAGGTTAATATCAAAGTTGTATGTTATAAAATGTTAGGTTTATGAAACCTTAGGATATAACCTTCAAAGAGTCAACTCGTATCGAGTTTTACGATATGAATTTTGGAAATTCATTGGATCGAGTTATAATACAATAGAATATATTGTCATTCCATCAATGTATATATTTTATTGCGTTATTGATATTGTTTATTTGTTAGTTGTTTGTGTTGTGATTTTAGTATGCCTGAAGTTGGTCAATCTAGTCACGCTGTAGAAGATGAGCCCGTTGATAAGCATATCGTGTGGATGAAGATAGTTGCATCTGTGCCAATCTAGCTAGTTGCACAGGATGAGTCAGAGTCAGAGATGGAACCTGTGATAGATCTATAATCTAAGCCAGAGATGGACCCTATGGAGGACCCAGGATCTGAGGAAGAGGAGCCAGTAAAGTATGAGGAGAATGAGGGCACTACTAAGGGTGACCTTATAAAGGAGCTGATGGACGAGAACACCGAGTTAGAAGACAAGGTGGCTGAATTATATGCTAGAGTGCAGGAGTTTGATGCTTCTGTTGAGAAGATAGGATCTCTAACATATCAGATGTTAGGTAGGAATTTCAAGTTTAGGAACAAGCTAGAGGAATCTAACCAAAAGGTGTAACACTTGCAGGTAGAGAAGCGGGCTATGGAGGCATTTTTGGAGGATGAGATCTCTAATAGCGTGGAGATGGAGGCACAACGAGATGAGGCTAAGGAACAGATCATTGAGCTATAGGATGAGGTTTATGCGAAGAATGTGAAGGTCAATATGGTGTCTTATGCTTATCGGTCTTCATTTGGTAGGCTTCAGAGTAGGGTATTCTACCACTCAGTTGAGGATTACCAGTCTAGGCACACTATTAGTTGCAGACGGGTGATGGACATCTGGGATGAGGGGTACAAGGATGCAGTGCATCGTGGGATGCACCGTTATTGGTTATTAGTTTTATTTTGATGTATGTATATAGATGCAATAGAACCCGACTTTTATTTTGACAAAGGGTTATTATGATGTTAATCTCAACTCTAAGAGTTAGTTGGAGATGTTTATGTTAGATCCTATCTTTTGTGTTTTAAGGGGGTAGTAGCATTTATAGCAGTATGCTCGAGATGTAAAGTGTTATGCACTATGATATGCCATATGAATATAAATGTGTTTATGTTTATATTTATGTATTTTGATGTTATTAATTGTGCATTATTTTTAAATTATTAAACAATTATGATAATGAAAGTAAAATAAAAAGACATGATAATAACTTAAACTTTTCTTTTAAATAGACAATGACACCACGTAGTAGAAATCAACCCCCACCAAGTCCTGAATAGTCCGTTAATACAGAGGAATGGCAGCCAAACCCACTGCAAGAGTTTGTGGAATTACTTATGGGAGCATTCCACAATCGTAATACTAATGTCACAGGAGCACCACCCCCAATCGCTCCACTAGCAAACTTTAAAGATTTTAAAGCAGTAAGACCATCGGAGTTCAAATGAATGACAGATTCAATCGAAGTCCAATCGTGGGTGAAAGAGATGGAGAAAGCAGTTATCATCACTAGGGTAGCTGAAGAGCATAAGATGGCTTTTGTGACCTATATGATAAAAGAGGAAGCCAATTATTGGTGGGGAAGCAAATTAAGGGAGAGCTGGTGAGGGAGTAGTTGCATAGGATAGGTTTAAGGAGTTATTTTTTGAAACCTACTTTTCGAGGAGCATGCAAAGTAAAATGAAGATGCAGTTCTTAGATCTCAAGCAGGGAAACATAATGGTACTACAATACGCCGTCAAGTTTAACGAGCTAGTAAGGTTTACTCCACATCAAGTGGACACTGAAGAGAGAAAGGCACGGAGATTCGAACAAGATTTAAAACTGTGGTTGTACAGCAAGGTGTTAGCCCTTCATATTGACTCATTTGCAATAATGTTAGATAAGTCAATAATTGCCTAAAGAGGAAGTGAAGCAATGACGAAGTATAATAAAAAATAAATGAGGAAATGAGGTGATTGAGGGAGTAAGGAAGGCAAGAACGGTGACAGTAATTCTAATAAACATAAATGGAACAACATCAACAAGAGTTCGGAAAATAAGCAAGATGATGGTCAGAAGAAGGGGAAAAAGTGCAGCAAGTGTGGAAAGAAACACTCGAGGGAATGCATGAAGGTTAAGAATGTCTGTTATAACTATGGGCAAGAAGGGCACATCGCTCCTAATTGTTCCAAACCGAAGAAGGGAGATTATTTCTCGTTGATAAGTAGGATTTTATTCCTATTTATTAGGTATTTTTAGGCTTAATTAATTGTGAGTCTTTAAGTATTTTTAGTGTTTTAGGTCATTTTATATAATTTATGTAATTTTATGTGTTTTCATTATTTTTATATTATTTTTATTTTATTTTATATTTTATTTTGTAGGAAAAATAAGCTTGGGGGCAAATCTGTAAATTCAGTGAAAATCTGATGGTCTTTTGGTAAATAACCGGCACTGATGGCAATTTGGTAAATAAATTGAAGTTGGCGACCGGTGGCAATTTCGTAATTTCAGAACAAAGTTGGACCGCGTAATGCGCGTGTTTGTGAGGCAGCGCATAACAAGAAACGACGTCGTTTTGCGTCCGGTGAAGAAAGCCTCCGCACAATGTGCGGAGGAGCATGCTGACGTCAGCAGACGCGGTTCTGCGTTGACTTGGTCAACTGGCGTTAAGGCTGCGTTTGGTTGCACATTATTGCTGCAGAACGAGATTATTTTGAGATTATTGCATTAATTTGATTCCAAATTGGATTTCTTTTCCACATTAGCTTAAGATTATTATTGTATTTCTATAAATATATTAGGAGACTCATGTTTTCAGAAGTTTTTAATTATAATCAGATTATTGTAGATAATTAGGAGCTCTCTCTTTTAGGTTTTTTTTGTACATTATTTTTATTATGTTTAGCTAATTTTATTATTCAGTTCCAGGGAATTTCAAACCCGATTATAATTAATGGATCAATTTAGTAATATTATTTATTCTTCCTCATATGAAATTATTTATGATGATCTGTTTTAATTATTTATTTGACATTCGGTTTGATTGATTTAATTTTGGCATGTTGAGTTGATCAAATTATTATCAATTGCTAAATTTAGGAATTATATTACGTGTAATTGATATTGTTCCTAATCGTTGGTAGTGAATGGTGATAGATGATTGTGGTCAAGCTTTTGTTTATTCCTATGGTTATCATGATGTAAGTTAAACAATCCGAGCTTATGAGATTGTTGCTTAGAATAATCTAATTTTCTTGTGATTAATGCTTTCATTATATTAAATTTAGAGAGCTTGTTCTAGGTTGTATAATGGTTAGAATCTAATGAAGAGCTTGTTTTGTTAGATTAAAATTATGAAAAATTTCAGATAACAGAGCTTGTTGTTATCTAGGGTTATTAGTTTCATGGAAGGATAAAAATATATTTTGATTGATTGATCTATTAATTGTAAAGGTGAGATTGAACCGAAGAACTGAAGGCTTTAATTTATTAATTAATTTTATTTATTTAGTTTTGTTTAGTTAGTTAATTTAAAACCCCCAATTTTAGTTTACATTGCATAAAAATAAATTAATCATTCTCTGTGGATTCGACCCTTACTTGCTATTATATTGAGTTTGTGATTGAAAGTAATGATTAATTTTGGAGTGCTAACGACAGCTACCAAATTTTGGCACCGTTGCCAGGAGTGATTTTAATTTATTTTTGTGTTTTTGTAAATTTTCTTTTAATTTAGTAATTTTTCTTAGATTTTCTTTTATAATTTTTCATAGTTTAATTAAGTTTTGCAGGTTATGGATGGAAGACATGCCTGATTATGTTAATGAGGTAAATATTTCTTCTCATGAGCAATAAACCGATAATCTAACTTCTTTTGTTTATCGAATGGCTGTAGGTACTTTTAGGATTTGTGCGACAATAGGACACCCAACTGAGATATGCCCAATGCTTCGAGAGGAGTCCTATGAACAAGTCAATGCAGCTGGTGGTTTCCTTGGGCATTTCAGCTATGAGAATTCACCAGTGAATTGGCATGAAAATCAAAACTTTCCAAATAATCTACAGTACATGTAACCATATCCCCAACCACAACATGACCAATTATCTAGTTCTAACATATCTTTAGAAGATATGTTTAAAGCTTTCATGACTCAAGCACAACAATTCTAACAAGAGACAAAAACTTCCATACATGATTTGGAAAATCAATTGAGTCAGCTTGCTACTACAATTGTTGGTCAATTAGATTCTCAAGGGTCATTCCTTCAATCACCGATGCAAGAGGAAGCAAACAACATCAATACAGAAACGGATAGTATTCATATAGAAAATGATGTTCTTTGTGATGATAACATGCCTAAGGTGGAGGAAATTTTTGGGGAAATAGATAAAGAGAATTTAGAGTATGCAAGTACAAACAGTTTGAAGTTAGAGGAGGAAGACGAAATTGATCTAAAACAAGATTTGACGGACATTGAAGCTGCATTCAATTCTTTGCCAATGATTTTAGATAGTCAAGCAACTATTTCCATTCCATTACATGCTACTCACGAAAATTTTCTATCTTTTGTTTTACAGGATCTCATTCCGAATATAAAGACTCTCCCCAATCATCTTAAAATACCTTTTCGTTAAAGAGGGAGTAAAACGTTCATGTCACGTGCAAGGGAGACTGAATCTATTGATGAAGGATGACATGATGGATGGGGTACTCAAAATTCATGAAGTATGAGTGACGTAGTACTTTGGCCTGCTGTCGAGCTACTGACAATAAATAAAGGCGCTGCTTGGGAGGCAACCCAAGAAATCAGATTTGCATTTCTTTTCCTTTTTCTTTTTATATTTATTTGTTCCTGTTTCTTTGCATTATAGTTTACATTAGGGACAATGTAAATTTTAAGTTTGGGGGAAGGGATTTAGGAAATTTAAAATTTTTTTTTTGTTTTATTTTTAGGGAATTTTAAAAAAAATATAACTTTTGAATTTTGTGGGTAAATTCACTACAAACCCTCACGAGATAAAACTCGTCCACTTGGGGTAACCTTGGGGTTTAAAGGCTTGTTGCACGTGCTAAGTGTAACCGTGTTGCCTACGAAAATGGGATAGTTTTTTTTTTAGGATTGAGTCGGTTGAGTAATATTTTGATTTGAATTTTAATTTTTTAACCGATGATAAAATTTTGATTTTTATTTAATAACTCTTGAAAAATTGATAAATTTTGCGTAATTTGAATTTTGACATTTTTGTTGGTCAGTACTTTATGTTAAATCTTTTATTTTATTATTTGCACATATCCATATGTTTGAACTAATTTTAATTTGGAGAAAATTTATTTGGTTAAAAGCTTATAAGATATATTTTTAATTCTATATCTTATTTGAACATTACTTGAAGCAAATATAAGGTAAATATAATGTGGAGAAATGATTAAGGTAATTTTTATGAGATTATTAGATTGACCTTACCCGAAATAAAGAAAAAAAAGGGTGAAACAATTGTCATGTGGTGGGTTGAGATGGAGCGTAAAACGCACTCACTCATAAACACATGCAGCGAGATGGAGCGTAAAACACACTCGCTGGTGAGATGGAGCGTAAAACGCACTCGCTAGTGAGATTGAGCATAAAATGCACTCACCGTGGGGAAAAAATGATGAAAAAATGAATGAAAAAAAAAGGAAGAAAAAAATCTTACTGGTAGATTTTAATAATACTTGGGAAGGTATGTGATTAAAGTTAAATCCTAGTGTGGTTAAAATATAAACCTTTTGATCTTCTAGTTTGTATTTATCTGTATTTAAATGAAAAGTGATCTGAAAATAAATGTATAGAATTTTGATATATTTTGTGATGTATTTGGTTAGATGAATTGATCTAAATTTTTAGTAGTTTGATATATATGAATTTTCATCCACACGAAGGATTGAGAATAAAGTGAAATTAATAATTAAGTTCAAATTTTGGATGATGTATTATTTTGAAATTTTTTAAGAGTTGTTGATTATAATCTTTGAGGTTGATGTGAAGTTCATATTAATTTATTGCTCATGTAAAAAGTCAGGTTAGTTGAGTCGCTTTAATCTATTGGGCTAGTTAGATTTACTTTATTTTTATTTATTTTTATTTTTATTTTGCTTGAGGACAAGCAAAGATTTAAGTGTGGGGGTATTTGATAAGTAGGATTTTATTCCTATTTATTAGGTATTTTTAGGCTTAATTAATTGTGAGTTTTTAAGTATTTTTAGTGTTTTAGGTCATTTTATATAATTTATATAATTTTATGTGTTTTTATTATTTTTAGTATTTTTATATTATTTTTATTTTATTTTATATTTTATTTTATAGGAAAAATAAGCTTAGGGGCAAATCTGTAAATTCAGGGAAATCTGATGGCCTTTTGGTAAATAACCGGCACTGATGGCAATTTGGTAAATAAATTGAAGTTGGCGATCGGTGACAATTTCGTAATTTCAGAAGAAAGTTGGATCGCGCAATGCGCGCGTTTGTGAGACAGCGCATAACCAGAAACGACGTCGTTTTGCGTCCGGTGAAGAAAGCATCCGCGCAATGCGCGGAGGAGCATGTCGACGTCAGCAGACGCATTTCCGCGTTGACTTGGTCAACTGGAGTTAAGGCTGCGTTTGGTTGCACATTATTGCTGCAGAACGAGATTATTTCGGGATTATTGCATTAATTTGATTCCAAATTGGATTTCTTTTCCACATTAGCTTAGGATTATTATTGTATTTCTATAAATATATTAGGAGACTCATGTTTTTAGAAGTTTTTAATTATAATCAGATTATTAGAGATAATTAGGAGCTCTCTCTTTCAGGTTTTTCTTGTACATTATTTTTATTATATTTGACTAATTTTATTATTCAGTTCTAGGGAATTTCAAACCCGATTATAATTAATGGTTTAATCAATTTAGTAATATTATTTATTCTTCCTCATATAAAATTATTTATGATAATCTGTTTTAATTGTTTATTTGATATTGGGTTTGATTGATTTAATTTTGGCCTGTTGAGTTGATCAAATAATTATCAATTGCTAGATTTAGGAATTATATTGCGTGTAATTGATATTGTTCCTAATCGTTGGTAGTGAATGGTGATAGATGATTGTGGTCAAGCTTTTGTTTATTGCTATAGTTATCATGATGTAAGTTAAGCGGTTCCGCGTTGACTTGGTCAACTGGCGTTAAGGCTGCGTTTGGTTGCACATTATTGCTGCAGAACGAGATTATTTCGGGATTATTGCATTAATTTGATTTCAAATTGGATTTTTTTTCCACATTAGCTTAAGATTATTATTGTATTTCTATAAATATATTAGGAGACTCATGTTTTCAGAAGTTTTTAATTATAGTCAGATTATTAGAGATGATTAGGAACTCTCTCTTTCAGGTTTTTCTTGTACATTATTTTTATTATGTTTGGCTAATTTTATTATTCAGTTCTAGGGAACTTCAAATCCGATTATAATTAATGGTTTAATCAATTTAGTAATATTATTTATTCTTCCTCATATGAAATTATTTATGATAATCTGTTTTAATTGTTTATTTGATATTGGGATTGATTGATTTAATTTTGGCATGTTGAGTTGATCAAATTATTATCAATTGCTAGATTTAGGAATTATATTACATGTAATTGATATTGTTCCTGATCGTTAGTAGTGAATGGTGATAGATGATTGTGGTCAAGCTTTTGTTTATTGCTATGGTTATCATGATGTAAGTTAAACAATCCGAGCTTATGAGATTGTTGCTTAGAATAATCTAATTTCCTTGTGATTAATGCTTCCATTATATTAAATTTAGAGAGCTTGTTCTAGGTTGTATAATGGTTAGAATCTAATGAAGAGCTTGTTTTGTTAGATTAAAATTATGAAAAATTTCGGATAACAGAGCTTGTTGTTATCTAGGGTTATTAGTTTCATGGAAGGATAAAAATATATTTTGATTGATTGATCTATTAATCTTAAGGGTGAGATTGAACCGAAGAACTAAAGTCTTTAATTTATTAATTAATTTTATTTATTTACTTTTGTTTATTTAGTTAATTCAAAACCCCCAGTTTTAGTTTACATTGCATAAAAATAAATTAATCATTCTCTGTGGGTTCGACCCTTACTTGCAATTATACTGAGTTTGTGATTGAAAATAAGGATTAATTTTGGAGTGCTAACGACAGCTACCACTTGTACGATGTAGTGGATCTTCAAATTAAGGATTGTCCCAATAAGAAGAGTGATGGAGACAGTGGCAACAAAGGCAGCAACAACAGGCTTACTATTGGAGGACCGGTTCAATAGAACAAGCCAACAACACGGACATTCAATATGACAGTGCAAGATGCCTTAGAGTCAAAAGACGTGGTGTCGGGTATTATTCTGGTCAATAAAATAAATGCTTATGTATTATTTAATTCGGGTGCTACCTGTTCATTTTTGTTTTATGATTTCGCTAAACAGTTAGAATCGTCTAAAGAAAAGTTAGAAAAACCTATGAATATAGAAGTTACGGATAAGGAAGTGATTCCTGTCAAGTATATACATAGAAACCGTTGTGTGGTGATAAGGGGTCATAAGTTATGCATGAATTTAATTTCAATACGCTTAGGAGAGTTGATGTTATCCCAAGAATGGATTGGTTATTTAACCATGGAACAATAATTGATTGTCAGAAGAAAAGCATACGCCTTTAGAGACCAAATAAGTCTAAAGTTGTATTTTATTGTAGCAAGTCGCCAAGATAATCTTTTTATCTGATGATGATGTAGGCCACAAAACTGTTAAAGAATGGATCTATAGGATATCTAGCTCATATATTGGATACACAGATGGTAAATCCTGAAATGGAATGGATACCAATAGTTAAGGAGTCCAAAGACGTTTTTTTAGAGGAACTTCTAGGTCTTTCGATAGATAGGGAGATAGAGTTTGTGATTAATTTAGTGCTAGGGACAACGCCAATATCGAAAGCACCATATAGGATGACTCTAGTAGAAATAAGGGAGTTAATGGTACAATTATAAGAATTGTTGGATAGAAAGTACATTCAGTCGGGTTTTTCTCCATGAGGAGAACTTGTATTGTTTGTAAAGAAGAATGATGGATCGTTAAGACTTTGAATGGACTATAGGGTGTTGAACAAAGTGACAATCAAGAATAAGTACATGTTACTGAGAATTGACGATCTATTTAATCAACTGAAATGAGCGAGTATTTTTCAAAGATTGATTTAAGAACTGGTTATAATCAGTTAAAAGTGAGAAATGAGAATGTACCAAAGAGAACGTTCAGAACTCGTTACGACCATTATAAGTTTCTGGTTATGTCGTTTGGAGTAACGAATGCGCCAGCCAAATTTATGGACATAATGAACAGAGTGTTCAAATAGTACTTGGACAAGTTTTTAGTTGTGTTCATTAATGATATTTTGGTTTATTCCAAGACTGAAGAGGAGCATATTGAACATCTAAGGTTAGTGTTGGAGATATTGAGGAAGGAAAAGTTGTACGCGAAGTTTTCGAAGTGTGAATTCTAGTTGGAGAGAGTTCAATTCTTAGGTCACGTTATTGACAAAGAAAGGACATATCCTACAAAGGTGAAAGCGGTGATGAATTGGGAACAACCGAGGATGCCGACGAAGTTTAGGAGTTTCTTAAGTTTAGCGGGTTACTATAGAAGATTTATCAAAGATTTTTTAAAGATAGCAACGCCGTTAACAAATTTGACGAGGAAGACGGTTAAGTATGTATGGACGGAGAAGTGCGAGAAGAGTTTTTAGGAGTTGAAGAAAAGACTAAGTGATGCACCTTTGTTAACTTTACTCGACAATACAAGAGGTTTTACAGTGTATAGTGATGCATCGCACAAAGGACTAGGCTCTGTGCTTATGTAGAACAGTAAGGTCATTGCGTATGCATCACGCAAGTTAAAGGATTATAAGAAAGGATACCCTACCCATGACTTGGAGTTAACAGCGATAGTGTTTGCCCTTTAGATTTAGAGACATTATTTATATGGAGAAAAATATGAGATATTCACAGATCGTAAAAGTTTGAAGTATATCTTTATACAAAAGGAGTTGAATATGAGGTATAGGAGATGGTTAAAATTGATCAAAGATTATGATTGTGAAATTCTATATCATCCCGAAAAAGTCAATGTAGTAGCAGATGCTCTAAGCAGAAAGAGTAAAGAAAAGTTGTTTGTACTAACAGGCCAGGAAGAAGTTGTAAAAGAAATGGCTTAAATGGAGTTGGAGGTGAAAGGTCTGAAGGAGTCAGAAGAAAAAAGTATAACTATGGAAATGAGTCCAACCTTATTAAACAAGGTGAAAAGGACTCAAGACAAAGACAAAGAATATGATAGAGTAAGGAAGAGAATGACCGATGATAAGGAGGTCAAGTTTAAAGTAGATAGCAAAGGATTGCTAAGATTTAAAGAGCGAGTTTAGGCACCTTTAGTACCTGAATTGAAAGAAAAGATTTTGCAAAAGGCCCACAGTACGAGATACTCGATACATCCGGGTAGTACGAAGATGAATCAAGATCTACATCAATATTTCTGGTGGTCGAACATGAAGAGGGAGGTTACGAAATGCGTCAGCCGATGCCTAACTTTTCAAAAGGTTAAGGCAGAACATTAAAGACCGAATAGATTATTACAGCTATTAGAAATTCCTGAGTGAAAGTGGGAACATATCACGATAGATTTTATAGTAAGACTTCCAGTGACACAAAAAGGTTACGACGCTATATGGGTGATCATAGATTGACTAAAAAAGTGAACGCACTTTTTGTCAATCAAGATTAGGTTCAATTTGGATCAATTAGCTGAGTTATACTTCAAAAAAATAGTTTTAAGACATGGAGTGTCGGTATCAATTGTGTCTGATAGGGATTCGCGCTTCACGTCAAATTTTTAGAGAAGTCTTTAACAAAGAATGGGGACACAATTAAGGTTGAGTATCGCGTATCATCCGTAGACTGATGGATAAAGCAAAAGAAAAATTTAGACGTTGAAAGACATGCTCAAAGCCTGTGTGATTAGTTTCAAGGATAGTTAGGAGGACCATCTACCTTTACTAGAACTTGCATATAACAACAGTTATCATGCAAGCATAGACCGTCTTATGAAGTATTGTATGGAAGAAAATGTAGAACACCCTTATGTTGGGATGAAGTAGGGGAACGTCGACTATTGGGGCCCAAATTGGTTTAACAGGTCGTAGTAATTATTAGAGCTATAAGACTTCGTCTAGTACCAGCTCAAGATCAAAAAAATAAGTATGTGAATTTGCAACACCATAAAAGATATTTCGAGGTGGGAAGTTTTGTGTTCCTAAAAGTGTCTCTCTGGAAAGCGAATAAAAGATATAGGAAGGAAGAAAGGGAAATTGAACCCTAGGTTTATAGAACCGTTTGATATATTGACGAGAGTGAGTGAAATGGCGTACGATGTTTCATGTGTCAGTATTGTGGTCATACAAGTCTGACTATAAGCACGTTATATCCTACGAGCTGATTCAAGTTGAGAAAAACTTATCATATGAAGAAATTCATCTCCAAATATTAGATAGAAAATAGCAAACTTAAAGAAATAATGTTATACATTCTGTCAAAGTACTTTGAAGGAACCACAACGTCAAAGAAGCTGCATGAAAACTCAAGAAAAAGATGAGGAAGAATTATCCGAATCTTTTTTAGTAACCTTGAATTTGTAATTACGGGGACGAAATTCTTATAGGGGGAAGAGTGTAATGACCATGATTTTTAAGTCACATTGTAATTAAAATTAAGAACTAATTATCAATAAAGTAAATTTTTGTATGAATTAATTTTACACTTATGTGATTGGATGAATGTGTGTGTGTGTGTGTGTGTGTGTGTGTGTGTGTTTATTCATCTATTAAATTAAATATTAATGCCCTAGTGTGATTAGTGTTTTATAAACTAGCTCAATCAAGTAGTCCAAATGCATTTTAAAAAGCAAGTCTAATTGAATTATGTGTTGAACACAATGAATTTATTAATTAAAGTCTAATAGACTTAAATGAGCCTAAATGTGGGTGACTTAAATGAATAAGCTGGTAGCCCAATTGGAATTAAATTTTTGTCCCCAAACAATTAAATTGAGAAGTCCAAATGGAATTAAATGAATGACCCAAAGTGGAGTCCAAGGTGTACATATAATATATATATATATATATATATATATATATATATATATATATATGTGTGTGTGTGTGTGTGTGTGTGTGTGTGTGTGTGTGTGTGTGTATTAGTGTATATATGAGCATATATGGGATAAAAGAAAATGGAAAATAAATGGCCATATGGCCGACAAGGGGGGCACTAGGGGGTGCCTTGTGGGTTCCATGTTGAACGTAAATCTTGTAAAGGACTACGTTGTTCAATAACTCTTACTAAACCCCCTACCCACCCTTGTCAATCACATCGTCATTCCACGCAATAGTAAACCCAATTAAGCTCTTAATTGACTAGGTATTGGGAGATTAGTAATGTTAATAAAGGTCTTCCAAAGTCCTATATATAGAGTACTCTTATGACCAGCTAGAGAGTTTGTTCATTTGTGAGAATTTTTTAAGTGTCGTAAAGAGTCTTTTAGAGAAAATAGTAAGCGAGCTTGAGAGAGTTTGAGAGTTAAAGTCATCTAGCTCAAGTGTTAGCCATCGTGGGTGTAGATCAAGGAGCTAAAGTGGAGTTATTTGGTTTTATGTCTTACTTTTGAAGGAGAATGAGAAGAGCATCAAGATCAAGAAGGTTTAAAAGTGCTACATACCCTTAGATCTTTTTATTTCTTATAGTTTAGTGTTGCCATGTTATAAACCATGCTTTTCATAGGAGGTTGTTTATGAAAAGAAAACCATGAAAGGTTTCGAAGATATAGGAATGGGAATAAGATGAATGATATGTGTATATATGTGATCTATATGTATTGTAAGTCACACTAGGTTAAATGTGTATGTATGTTTACTTGGTTTAAAAACAAGTGGTGAATACCTATTTTTAAAACTATGTGAGCTAGGTATTCAAGTATTTATGTAGATATACAGTTTATGTAGTCATTTGATGTATTATATATTCATGTATGCAAGAAAGTATATGAAAATATAAATAAGCATATTAACTGATAAAAACCCTAGTTGACATGTATGTTGATGATTTGTGGTTTGAGTTGTGAAAGTTGTTTTTGTGAGTTTTGTGTCTTATTTAGTAGATCTATTGTAATGACCACGAATTTCATTAGTCATTGTAAATATACTTAATAAATATTTAGCAATGAATTTAAATTTTTCTCATTAATTAATTGTGCATTAGCTAATTAAATAAATGTATTTATGTGCTTGTATATTTATTTAAAGAATTAAAGCAAAGTGTATAATTAATTAAAGCAAATCTAATTGGATTATATTTTAAATCCAAATGAGTTGATAAACTAGGTTAAAGATATTAACCTAGTAGCCCATGTAATTAATTTAATTACTAGCCCATGTAATTAATTAAACAAGTCCAATGCTTGATTTAATTAAATGTAACCTAGACTATTTAAAATAAGCCCAATGTGGTATTTAAATTGAGCCCAAACAATTTAATTGAATGAGCCCAACAGAAGTTATTCCCAAGCCCAATGTGAAGTCCATTAAGGGTCAAACTTTGGTCAATATATATATATATATATATATATATATATATATATATATATATATAGATGTATATATGCACATTTTTGCATTAAAAATAAAGGGAAATGGCTTGAAAAAGCCATTTTGCTGATTTTTGTGAGGGCCCCACTTGGATAATTGATTTCCTAGATTGCTTGAAAATCCATCCATGTCATATAGTGGTTGAACAACCCTAGTCATTCCATGAGTCAATCAACTAGTCAATCAAAGGAATAGTAAGCATGCTTAGCAATTAATTTCACCAACATAGCTTGATTAGTGAGTTAATGCTAGGTTAGTGATTGGCTATAAATAACAAGCTCTACACTTGTTACAAGGTTGTTAGTTTATTTGCTAGACATTTCTAGAGAAAAGAGAGAGAGACTTTGAGAGCTAAAGAGAGAATACACATAAGTTTGTGTGAGAAAAGCTAAGGAAGGTCTTGGTGGATGTCCTCAAGCTTCATAACTTACTTTGGTAGGAGGAGAAGGAGAGCAAGCAAATCACTAAGGTTTAAAAGTTCTCTAAAAACCTTCTCATTTCATTTTTTTGTAGTCTAGAAAGCTTTTGATCGGTTAAAATCTATTTTTAACCGATCAAAACTCGTTTTGACGATCTAGATGTATTTAACTATGTAATATATGTATATTCATAGATCTATGTGTTTATAACATGATTTGGTAGGTTAGAAATGCATAGAAGCTAAAGAAATATGTGTAACACAATTTTACCGGTAAACCCTAACCATGCATGCTATGTTTGATGTTGTATTTTGAAATGTACAAATCCAAAAATGGATTTTTATGGCTAGAAAGCTAGATCTATGAGTTTTAAAGATAAAACCTTTTGGAAGTTTTCAAAAATAATGAATAACAAGGAAGTTATAGCTTTTACCAAAAAGGATGTCGTTTTTCAACCCTATGTGGTTCGATCCGTAAATTTCGTGTAAAACGTTTTCAAAAAGACGATCGAACCATGGAATGTTGTAAAACATTAAGTTAGGAACACATCAACACTGATTTGGTGTTATTTGGATGTGTAGATTTCATTTCATCAAGGTTTGATCAAAAGGTATCAAAATTGGAAAAAAATCAAAAGTTGAAAAATGTTTCTGTGAGTCAGCGCCGGGGTGCAGTGTGTAAAACAAAACACTGCGCCGGGGCGCAGTCCACTGTTTTGGAAAAAAATAAAAACCCGGGTCGGGTCGGGTCTGGTTCGGGTCAGAAAATGAAAAATGTTCCAGAAATCATTTTAGTATTTTTGGACTTAATAAATATATTTTTAAATATATATATAATTGATTTATTGATTTAAATGTGTATAAATATTATTATTGAAATAATAATATAATAAGGGTAATAAAATATTATTAAATAAATAATAATATTAGAAAAATTATTAAAATATTATTAAGTGTATAATAATATTATAAAGTCAATAAAATATTATTAAATGATTAATAATATTAGATAATCAATAAAATATTATTAAAGGAATAATAATATTAGAGATATAATAAAATATTATTAAATGATTAATAATATTAGTTACTTAATAAAATATTATTAAATGATTAATAATATTAGATACTTAATAAAATATTATTAAATGATTAATAATATTAGGTAATGAATAAAATATTATTAAATGATTAATAATATTAGGTAATGAATAAAATATTATTAAATGATTAATAATATTAGGTAATGAATAAAATATTATTAAATGATTAATAATATTAGATACTCAATAAAATATTATTAAATGATTAATAATATTAGATATTTATTTTGAACTATATTAAACAATTAATATAAGTTCTTTGTGTTTGAAATATTATCAAATAATGATAATATTTCCTAAGTGTTTAATTACCCATAATTAATCAATTATGTGGTTCGTAAGGTTCATAAAGGTCATTATACTTACAAGTATATGATACTAATTTAAGATCAAATTGATTTAATTGTTAGGTCCGTTCAAGGATTGTTAGATTAATTTGATAAGCAGTAGACAACGCACGAGGCAAGTTTTCTACCCTTAAACTTATATTTATTGTTGCAGATATTCTTCAACCGTATTTACATTTCAATTATTGTTGAGCAAGTATTCTACACCCGTAGTTACTTGACAGACCTTTGAGTGAATTAATTATCAAAAATTACTTCACATCATTATTGATTATTGTATTCGCACATAGTGCTTTTGCAAACTGTTTAAGAACGTCTAAGCTAATTGTTTCGGCTAGACAAATGCATGTTAAATTCATTTAATTGAATATTATAAAAGCTTATCCAAACCATTGGCTGGTGCGGATTCTTACAGTAAGACTGAGATAGAACAACCCTAGTTAAAGGGGATTTTTATTTGTCGGAGACCCGACAGCGCGCAAGAAAACTAAATGTGATGCATATACATAGGACATAAGAGGACTGATCCCCTCAAGTGTCCCGTTATTTTTAACAAGGAGTCAAACATTGTATGTCTGTTTTACCTTAGTAGCAGTTCACGGTCATTAAAGACCACTCAGCAGTAAAAAGTCAATCCATTCTTTTATTGAACATTGATTCTTGACATCTTTCACAATTGTTATTGTTGAAAACTTTGAAGTTATTTCCCTTCATCATGATATATAGTATGCCTGTTGTTTATAAACTTGCTGAGCCATTTAGTTGCTCACTCTTGCTATATCATGACTATATTTCAGCCAATCCCGAAAGCTCTAAATCGAACAAAGGCAAGGGGAAAGCGAATGCTTAGTTTTAGTAATTGCATGCTAGTTTAAATTACTGTTATGTAATTACTGTTGTAAATCTTTTGTATTTCCCTTAAGATATGTAATGTTACAATTTAAGGTTAATAGACCTTGGGAAGTGTAGCCTTTTTATAAGGAACCTTTTGTATTATTCCGCGTAGTTTGAATACAATATATGTATTTCATTGTTGTTAAGTATTGTACAGTGAGAACCAAACCCGAGGTTAAAGAACCCGGATTTGGGGTCGTCACAGGTTGGTATCAGAGCTGTAGGTTAGAAACGCTAGGATTGCGAAACCTAGGTTATAACCTTAGTACTAAACTCTTATCGAGTACGTTAGGAGATGAATCGGGGAGATTCATCATGTTGTGTATTTTTGGAGATGGATTGAGAAAATCCATCGAGCCGAGATGTACATGATAAAATATCATTTCATTTCATCAATGAATATATTTTATTGCTGTACTAACATGTGTTATTTATGTTATTTTAGGATGGCAGAGATAGGACAGACGAGCATTGCTGTAAAGGAGGTGATTTTTACTGATATCCACATGGATACAGTACAGCCACGGGTGGCTGCACCTGTCGAGGAGCCAGAGACGGATCCCGAAGAGGGAGATAGAGAGGACGCTGTCTGGGGCGGAGTTATGGGGCAGTACAGTGAGGAGGAGGCTGATACTGATGATGATGAGGATGAGGAGCCAGCGGGGTATATTGATGGCATGGGCACTGTCGCCAGTGACATCATCGATACTCTCACTACGGCTAACGATGAGCTAGAGGAGAGGGTTCAGCACCTGGAGGAGCAGAACCAGATCTACCAGCAGACAGAGCAGCAGTACAGAGATACAACTTATATGTTCTCCGGCGAGAACATAGAGCTGAAGGCGAGGATGGCCAAGATGGAGGCCAAGTTGGTAGCCGCTGAGCTGAAGATTCAGCAGACACAGGCAGAGAGGGAGGCCATGAAGGGCCAGATGCAACAGGCCATTGAGGCGAGGATAGATATGGAGTTTCAGCGTGATGCAGCTCATGGGAAGATGATGGAGCTGGAGGAGGAGGTTAGGGAGAAGAAGGTGAGGATAGATAGACTCAGTTACGTCTATCGCTCATCAGTTGGTAGGATCCAGAGTAGGGTGCACTATTACCCTGCTGAGGAGGGTCAGACCTTGCACACCATTAGTAGGGGCGTGGTCAGGGCCATTGGAGATAAGGAGTACGACGATGCGGTTCGTCGAGGGATGCGCCGTTAGTTGTATTTTCTTTATTTATGATGTATGTACATAGATGCAGTAGAAACCCAACTTTTGTTTTGATAGAGGGTTAGTATGTTGTAAATCCCAACTCTATGAAGTTGTGGGATATGTTAGATCCCGTCTTTTGTTTTAACTATCGGGGTTAGCAGCGTTTATAGCAGTATGCTTATGATGTAAAAGTGCTACGCACTGTGTTTTAGCATATGAATATAAATGCATTTTCGTTTATGTTTATATGTGTCAAGATGATTATTTGTGCTTTAGTTTAAAATACTTAAGCTACAAAACGAAAGTAAAAAGATTGAAACAACTTTAATTAATTAAATTTTCTTTATACAGAAAATGCCGCCACAGAGAAAAAATCAACGACTACCCCCACCACCAGTCGAAAAGTCGGTCAATGCTGGAGGGGTACCACCCAACCCTGTCCAAGAGTTTGTAGAAATGCTAATGGGAGCATTTCGCGGACGCAACGCAGAGGCTACTGGAGCAACAAACCCTGCCGCTCCACTAGCAACCTTTAAGGATTTCAAATTAATAGGACCACCCGAGTTCAAAGGGACCACGGATCCTATAGAAGCACAAACCTGGATAGAGGAGATGGAAAAAGTCTTCGAGGTTGCACGAGTTAGGGAGGAGCAAATGACCTCATTTGCTACCTTCATGATGAAAGGGGAGGCCAGCCACTGGTGGAAGGCCAATAAAAGTAGAGCGGGGGAGGGAACAATCGCCTGGGCGCGATTCAAGGAAGTATTCCTGGAAAACTACTTTCCAGAGAGTACAAAGGTTAGGATGGAAATTAAATTCCTAGAGCTGAAGCAAGGTAACATGTCGGTATCCGAATATGCCGCCAAGTTCAATGAATTGGCGAGATTTGCCACACATCAGGTGGACACTGAGGCGAGACGTGCCAGACGATTTGAACAGGGGCTGAAACCGTGGGTTTACAGTCGGGTAGCTGTTCTCCAAATCACAAATTTTGCAACACTGCTGGAGAAAGCTATTATAGCTGAGGGTGGAAATGAAGCTTTGAATAAGCATAACCAAGAACGAAACAAAAAGAAAAACGAAGGAGGAAACCGAGAGGGTAGCAGCGGGGGCAGTAACTCGAACAAACACAAATGGAATAACAACAGCAGTTCGGGGACACCCCAGGGAAGTGAATCAAGAAAAGCCAGTAAATGCAGTCAGTGCGGGAAGAACCACTCTGGGGAGTGCATGAAAGGAAAGAATGTCTGCTATAACTGTGGGCAAGAGGGGCACATCGCTCCTAATTGTCCCACACCGAAGAGAAAGGGTTGTTTCGCCTGCGGGGCCATGGACCATCAATTTAAAGATTGTCCGAAGAAAAAGAACACCGGAGGGAGTTCGGGCTATAGGGGAAGCAACAACAACAACAACAACAGCAGCAACAAACTGACCATTGGAGGGCCGGTGCCACAGAACAAACCAACGGCACGGACTTTCAACATGACGGTGCAGGACGCCATTGAATCAAAAGACGTGGTGTCAGGTATTATTCCGATCAATGATATAAATGCTTATGTATTATTTGATTCGGGTGCTACCTGTTCATTTGTGTCTGATGAATTCGCTAGACGGTTAGAATTGCCTAGACAAAAACTAGAGAACCCAATGAACATAGAAGTTGCTAATAAAGAAGTGATTCCTGTAGAGTATGTACATAGAAGCTGTTGTGCTGAAATCAGGGGTCAGAAGTTGAGTGTAGATTTAATTCCAATACGTTTGGGGGAGTTTGACGTTATACTTGGAATGGATTGGTTGTTTAACCATGGAGCTATAATTGATTGTCAAAAGAAGTGTATACACCTTAAGACACCGAATAGGTCTAAGGTCGTATTTTATGGCAGCAAGTCGTCTAGACAATCTGCATGTCTGACGATGATGCAGGCCAAGAAACTGTTGAAGAAAGGTTGTGAAGGGTATTTAGCTCACATAGTGGACACACTGATGGTGAATCCCGAGATGGAGCAAATACCAGTAGTGAGGGAGTTCATGGACGTGTTTCCAGATGTACTGCCAGGTTTACCGCCAGATAGGGAGATAGAGTTTGTAATTGATTTGGTACCGGGGACAGCACCAATATCAAATGCACCATATAGGATGGCACCGGTAGAAATGAAGGAGTTAATGATCCAACTACAAGAGTTGTTGGATAATAAGTACATTCAGCCCAGTGTTTCCCCATGGGGAGCACCGGTGTTGTTTGTCAAGAAGAAAGATGGATCAATGAGACTGTGTATGGATTATAGAGAGCTGAATAAAGTGACAACTAAGAACAAGTACCCGTTGCCACGAATTGACGATCTTTTCGATCAATTGAAAGGGGCGAAGTACTTTTCAAAGATTGACTTGAGGACTGGTTATCATCAGTTGAAAGTCAGGAAGGAGGATGTACCCAAGACGGCATTCAGAACTCGTTATGGGCATTATGAGTTTCTGGTGATGTCGTTTGGACTGACGAATGCGCCAGCCGCATTTATGGACATGATGAACAGAATATTCCAGCAGAACTTGGATAAATTTGTTGTTGTGTTCATTGACGATATTCTGGTGTATTCTAAAACGGAGGAAGAGCGTGCTGAACACCTAAGATTGGTGTTGGAGATTTTACGGAAGGAGCAATTGTACGCTAAGTTTTCGAAGTGTGAATTCTGGTTGGAGAGAGTTCAATTTTTAGGTCATGTTATTGACAAGGAAGGAGTTTCAGTAGATCTAGCGAAGGTTGAAGCGGTGATGAATTGGGAACAACCAAGGACGCCGACGGAGGTAAGAAGTTTCTTGGGGTTAGCGGGTTACTATCGGAGATTCATTCAAGATTTTTCAAAGATAGCAACACCGCTGACAAATTTAATGAGGAAGACGGTGAAATACGTATGGACGGAGAAGTGTGAGGAGAGTTTTCAGGAATTAAATAAAAGACTTAGTGAAGCACCTGTATTGACTTTACCGGACGATACGGGAGGTTTTACAGTCTACAGTGACGCATCGCACAAGGGACTTTGCTGTGTGCTTATGCAAAATGGTAAGGTCGTTGCATATACGTCCAGACAGTTGAAGGATTACGAGAAGGGATACCCTACCCACGACTTGGAGCTGGCTGCGGTAGTGTTTGCCCTTAAAATCTGGAGACATTATTTATATGGAGAGAAATGTGAGATATTACGGACCACAAGAGTCTGAAGTATATCTTCACACAGAAGGAGTTAAATATGAGGCAACGGAGATGGTTAGAATTGATCAAAGACTATGATTGTGAAATTCTATATCATCCCGGCAAGGCCAACGTAGTAGCAGATGCTCTAAGCAGAAAGAGCAGGGAGAAATTGTTCATCTTGACAGATCAGGAACAATTGGTTCAAGAGATGGCTCGAATGGAGTTGGAGGTAAGAAATCCAAATGAGTCAATGGAAGTGGAAGCGAGCCCAACCCTGTTAGATCGGGTAAAAGAGGCTCAAGACAAAGATGAAGAATGTGTCAGAATAAGGATGAGAATGACCGAAGGGGAAGAGGTCAAGTTCAAGGAAGATAGCATGGGATTGCTAAGATTTGAAAATCGTGTTTGGGTGCCGCTAGTGCCCGAACTACGAGAAGAGATCTTGCAAGAGGCCCACAGTACGAGATACTCGATACATCCGGGAAGTACGAAGATGTATCAAGATCTGCGTCAGCATTTTTGGTGGCCGAATTTAAAAAGGGAGGTCGCAGAATGTGTCAGCCGATGTCTAACTTGTCAAAGGGTAAAGGCTGAACATCAGAGACCAAGTGGATTACTACAGCCGTTAGAGATTCCTGAGTGGAAATGGGAGCATATCACAATGGATTTTGTGGTAGGACTTCCAACAACACAGAAGGGATTTGACGCAATATGGGTGATTGTGGATCGACTAACAAAGTCAGCGCACTTTTTGCCGATCAAGATTAAGTTCAGTTTGGATCAGTTGGCCAAACTGTACATTAAGGAGATAGTTTCGAGACATGGGGTGCCGGTATCGATTGTGTCAGACAGAGATCCGCGTTTCACGTCAAAATTTTGGAGAAGTTGTGACGCCCCCAAATCTAGGCCCACACAGCCCAAACTTGAGTCGTCAAAAGACTACAACAAAATTATTACAATGAAATACAACGTACAACAATACAGTGGATAATACAACACAACTAAGTCTTCATTATTATTGCCACACTATTTTATAACACGTGAAGACTATGATAGCTATCCCCGCACTCTCACTCCATTCCCCGGCTAGACCCCGTTACGTTCTCATCTCCTGTTGAAAAACAATGGAACGAAAAGAAAGGGTGAGCTCAAATAGCCCAGTAAGAAATATCATGACTAAGATAATGACGAATAATTTATCATTAGCCTTCAACAGTTGAGTTCTTGATAGAATACAATAGACTACAAGGTTTATATCAAAAACTGCAGTTAAATTCTTAAACAACGTTCAGATCAATAATAGCAGCGGAATGAGCAATCTATTAGAAGAATAATGCAGACTATAATGTCCACTCGCTTCTCTTTTTAGTAAAAATATCATCAACTTTTATCATCTGAAATACCATTAGTCAAAATAATACAACTTCACAGTTCCTGGTCATAATCATGCAGATCAACAGTTCGTCTTTGCACTACGGGCCAAAGACATTCAATATAACACCAACGGTCATGATTATACCAGATTCAGCCTTTGGTCATAATCATACCAATCAACAGTTCATCTTTGCACTACGGGCCAAAGAGAACATTAACCACGTGTCATAAAAGACACCGAACAGATGTATCGCCTTTAACCTAGTATATCGCCTTTAACCTATCATCTGTTCAACAATTATATCACATCTGTGCCCCCGGCCACAGATATTCATAACAGCTTGAGTCTTGATGATTAATACAAATAACAGTGATACAAATGATGAACAGAAGAACAGGATAAACAATAAGTATCGGAAGTTTACTTTGTGCAGATTCAAATAATGTCCAAATTGCCAACATGATGTGGAGTGAAATTTAAAAATCATACTCAAGATCCACAGTTCAGAATAACGATTACAGTTCAATAGAAATGTTCAGAAAATAGGAAGGTTCAGTTGAAATAATGAAATTCAACTATTATGGAACATATAATATTTTCAGGAATTATAGAAGCAATAGTTCCATAATAAGTTTCGATTTAGGTGTATGAAAGAAAATAATATCCCTTACCGTAGCAGGTTTGATTAACAAAAGGTGAAGGGAATTAATATCCTTTACCATAGTAAGTTTGAATAATGGAAGATGAAAAAGATGGTATCCCTTATGAGTATAAAGGAAAATGATATCACTTACGAATATGGAATAAAAGTGTCATGTGATAATTCGTGTAGACAAATTATTTCCACACGAGACAAATAAAAAGGGTTATTCACCAACAGGCGATAATCCGCACCGTAAGGTTATTCCCATCAATTTGAATACGAATAGTTATTCACCAAACAGGCGATAATCCGCGCCGTAAGGTTATTCCCATCAATTTGAATACGAAGAGTTATTCACCAAACAGGCGATAATCCGCACCGTAAGGTTATTCTCAAAGATTAATAAGGAATGAATACAAAAGGTTATTCACCAACAGGCGGTAAACCGCGCCGTAAGGTTATTCCCACAATTTAATACATGGAAATAAATGGCACAAGAAAGAAACGATATTATTTTCGAGAATCAAAGAATGATAATTCCTTCAAGTAAGAAAGAAAATAATATTCATTTATGATGATGAAAAGAGTGATACCCCTTACCGTAATAAATTTAAGAGTGTGAAAAGAATGATATTCCTTACCTTAACACGTGACTGGATATTGATTTAAATGAGGTTGATCAACCTATATATTTTTAATATAATTAGTAATTACCACATATAAATTTCAAAGTGTATGATAACTCGTATAATATGAACTATCAAAATTATATATATTTAACATAATTTTTGTAGTATAATATAACTACTTTAAAATAGTTTTTAAAATAATATTCCAAAATAAATCTTCCAAAGAAAGCTTTTAAAAATGAATTTTCTCAAAGAAGAGTCTTCTAAGGGAAGATTTGTGAATACCGTGAAAAATAGGAATTTATGAAATTATTACTCTTTAATAAAAGACTTACTTGAAAAATTCCTGCACTCCTTTTGACTTTCAAACACTCAAAATAACCTTACTATTCTCAGAGAAAACTCATAAAATTCTTATAGAAAAATTTTATGTTTTAGGTGTGATTTTTCTATTCAGCTGAGCAAGCTATTTATAGGAGAAATAAGTTACTATGCGTGTGGTAGGTGGCATACTGATATTGAAATGCAGGAGCAGCCGTCTGGCTGCTTTTCTCATTCTTCCCTTTCTTTCACCAACCCACCCAGCAGCATTTTTCATGTTTACATCTCATGTGGCCCCCACATAGGGTCCACATGTTACTATTTAAAATTAATTAATTAATTTATTATTTTTATTTTTTTTAAATTTATTTATTTATTTATTTATTTATTCTTCCTGTAGGTTCAACATATAATGCTACAACAATAATTCAACAATAATGTAATAAACACGTTACAGATTATTATTAATTTAATAATATATATTTGCAACTGTGACAATTATTAGGTTCAATAATTTTAAAAACAGTGCAGCAACAATTATTGACTCAATGATATAAAATACAGTGTAATGACAATTATTAAATCAATAATGCAAAATACTGTGTAGCAACAATAATTGAATTGATAATATAAAATATTATGCAGTGACAATTATTGATGAAATGATGCGTAACAGTTACGGTGTCAATAATATGAGACACTGTGCAATACCGTGTGCTACTGTAGAATACCGTGTGCCACAATAAAATACCATAAATTACCGTATGCTACTATTCTTTTATCACCGGTATTTTAACAGTTAACACCGTTGACTATTTTTATTTAAAAAGGTTACTTCTGTCGTTTTCTATATCCGACAATTATTCCGTTGTGGGCTCCACCAATAATTAGTTATTTCGGCGCCGTCGTACGGCCCGAATATTCCCCGACAAAAAGAATATTGTCCGACAAAATAAAATTTGCACATAACATCCTTAACTTTCAATTTTGTCAATTTAACCATTTACTGTTTCAGGAAAAATATATATGAAGAAAAATTAAATTTTGTATTTCATAAATTCGGGGTCTTACAACCTCCCCTCCTTATGAAATTTCGTCCCCGAAATTGACGTACCTGACATTTCGAAGAGGTATGGATACCTAGACTTCATCTCAGATTCTAGCTCCCAGGTCATTTCCTCAATATCTTGGTTCCTCCATAAAACCTTAACTTGAGGTATAACCTTTGAGCGTAAGATCTGCTCCTTCTTATCTAGGATCTTAACAGGTACCTCCTCATACGTTAAATCTTCTGCTATAACGTCTGGTTCTAACTCAATGACGTGGTTTGGGTCCTTCACATATTTACGTAACATAGATATGTGGAAAACGTTATGGATGCGAGACATACTTGGTGGTAGGGCTAGTCTGTAGGCTACGGATCCTACTCGATCGAGGATTTCAAATGGGCCAATAAATCGAGGGTTGAGTTTTCCTCTCTTTCCGAATCTCGTAACCCCTTTCCATGGAGAAACACGTAAGAATACATGATCTCCGACGTTGAATCTCTCATCTCTCCGATGAAGATCGGCATAACTCTTTTGTCGTTCTTGTGCTGTCTGTATTCGTTGTCGGATCATTTGGATCTTTTCGGTCGTCAAGCGTACCAACTCGGGTCCCAACAATTTTGCTTCTCCTACCTCATTCCAACATATTGGAGAGCGACACTTCCTTCCATACAAAGCCTCGAATGGAGCCATGCCTATGCTTGCTTGGTAACTATTGTTGTAGGAAAATTCCACCAATGGCAAGTACTTAACCCAACTTCCTTTGAAGTCGAGTACGCAAAGTCTCAAAAGATCTTCGAGGGTTTGGATCGTCCTTTCCGATTGTCCGTTCGTTTGAGGATGGTATGCAGAACTAAAACGTAGTTCAGTGCCCATAGCTTTTTGTAGACTGATCCAAAAGCGTGAAGTGAATCTAGGATCTCGATCAGAAACTATGGAAACTGGCATGCCATGCAATCTCACGATCTTATTTATGTACATACCGGCAAGACGTTCAAGTGAAAAGTTTTCTCGTATAGGCAAGAAATGAGCGGATTTGGTCAATCTATCTACGATGACCCAAATTGCATCTAAGCCTTGAGAAACTTTGGGAAGACCCGTCATGAAATCCATATTGATGTGTTCCCACTTCCATTCGGGAACCTCAAGTGGTTGTAAAGGACCCTTAGGTACTTGATGCTCTGTCTTGACACGTTGACAAGTTAAGCACCTTGAGATAAACTCTGCAATCTCCCTTTTCATATTGTTCCACCAAAATGTATGTCGAAGATCTCGATACATCTTGGTACCTCCTGGGTGGATTGCAAATGGCGTGTTGTGTGCCTCCATCATGATTTTATGCTTCAAATCAGGATCGTTAGGAACACAGAGTCGAGAGTTGACTCGAAGTTTTCCTTTCTCTTCGGGAATGGCACCTTCTTGTACTTTCTTTATCATGTTTATCAGTTCCGAATCGATAGCTTGAACAGCTTTAATTTTATCGATTAAAGCCGGTTCTTCTCGTACGTGAGAAATCTTCGAGTGGGTCCCTGGTGTCTTTAGCTGTATCTCCATCTTTTGCAAGTCGTACAAAATACACTTTTGTGTTGTCAGCAGTGCACTTGTACTCGCATAAGATCTTCTGCTCAAAGCGTCAGCTACAACGTTTGCCTTTCCCGGGTGATACTGGATTGTGTGGTCGTAATCCTTCAATAGTTCAAGCCAACGTCGTTGTCGCATGTTGAGTTCCTTTTGGGTGAAGAAATACTTGAGACTTTATGATCCGTATAGATATCCACTTTTTCTCCGTACAAGTAATGTCTTCAACGCGAAAACGACTGCTGCCAACTCTAGATCATGAGTAGGATAATTTTTCTCATAATCTTTGAGTTGTCGAGAGGCATAAGCTATAACATTTCCATGTTGCATAAGGACACAACCTAGACCTTTGCCTGAAGCATCGCTATATATGACGAATTTTCCTGATCCTGATGGAATGGTCAGAACAGGAGCTGAAACAAGTCTCCTCTTGAGTTCTTGAAAACTCTTCTCGCATTCCTCGCTCGAATGATACCGATATCTAATAATCAAACTTTCATCTCTTGGCGTTCTATCGGAGCCATTTGGTATTGGGCTTTGGAAAAGGGCTTAGTATCGGGTTCAAGATCGATACAGAATTCAATTTCTCGGTTTGGGGATAAGCCAGGAAGTTCCTCAGGAAAAACGTCAGGAACTCATTAACAATAGGAATGTCATTCAAGTTTGATGTGTTTTTGTTCAAATCAATGACATGGGCTAAAAAGGCTTGACATCCGTTTTTCAATAAACGAATGACTTTATGGCTAGAAATAATAGTTATAGATTTCAATGGTTTAGTTGCTTGAATTTGCATGACAGGTTGATTAGGAATATGAAAATTAATAATCTTATGAAAACAATCAATTTTAGCATGATGGGTAGTCAACCAATCAATTCCTAAAATCACATCAAATTCATGCATCTCCAAAGAAATAAGGTCAACAGGTAATGTGAGGTTGTTGATTTGAACTAGGCAAGATTTATAGACAGTAGATGTAATGGTCATTTCTCCTAATGGGGTTTCAACTGATAAGTCAAAGTCCAAATTTTCAGGAGTTAAGTTTAAACGCTGAGCACATGCAGGTGAGATAAAAGAATGGGTAGAGCCAGTATCTAACAAAGCGTAGACTTCACGAGAATTTATGAATAGCTTACCGGTTATCACCTCGTTCGAGTTTCGTGCCATTTGGGATGTCACAACAAAAGCTCTCCCTTGAACTACAGATTTTCCCTTATCCGCGCTAGCTTTTGGTATCATCACTGCAGCTGGACTTGATTTTGTGGCAGGACAAAATCGCGCAAGATGACCCTCTTTCCCACAACTGTAGCACTTTTTGGACTGCAGTGTACAGTTTGGGCTGATGTGACCTTCCTGACCACACCTATAGCATCTCACTGGTGGTCGATCTTCTCCCCTTGAAACTGGGGTCGGTGCTGGTGCTGGTACTGGTGCCCTTCCATAATTATTATGGAATCTCTTTCTTTTGAAATTGTTCCCACTGGATTCTCCTCTTCTGTTATTTGATGTGGAATTACCACCGAAGTGTTGGTTACCTCCTCGATGGTTCTCGTTCCTGTGGTTGTTATCATTTCTCTGATCATTGACTCTTGGCTGTAATTTTTCATCTGTTTGCTCCACCCTTTGAGCCCTATCAACAACATCTGAATACAAATTAAATTTATGAGAGCTAAGTTGTTGACGGATTTCGAATCTTAGACCACGTAAGAACATCCGACTCATCCGTGCTTCGTCATCTACTAGATGAGTCGCAAAACAAGACAGTTCAGCAAACTTAGCTTCATAGTGAGAAACTGTCATGTTTCCCTGCTCCAGCTTAATGAATTCCACTTCCTTCATATGGCGGATGCTTTCTGGGAAGTACTTTTCATTAAATAGCTCTTGGAATTCTGTCCAAGACATCTCAAGTGCTGAAGGGTGGATACGTTTTACCGCTTCCCACCAGTGATCCGCCTCACCTCGAAACATAAAGGTAGCAAAGGGCACCTTCTGATCATCAGCGCATTGTAGGACATCAAGTATTTTTGTCGTCTGCTTCAGCCATGCCTCCGCTTTGAGTGGATCAGGCTTCCCGTGGAATTCAGGTGGTCCCAATTCTTTAAATTGCTTGACAGTGATCATCCTCAAATTACCAGCGTTTCTACCGTTATTGTTAACTGGATTTCCTCTTGCCTGATTCTGCATGAACTGCATGAAATTCCTAAAGAATCCATCATTCATCATGTTATCAGGAATATTATTTCCTGAGTTGGCAGGAGGATTGTTTGTGGCTTCTTGATTTTCGGCTACATTCGCTTCGGGTATTTCGTAGTTAACCTCTTGATTTCCAGATGCCATACTAAACTGTGGTCACAAAATAAATGTTAGTTCAAATAAACTGACTCATCACTTCATGTCCCTATATTCAAATCAACTCATTAGATAATAAAATCTAATTTAGGTAGGACACACTAGTGACTGATTCTATTCGTCTCTCCCCTCCTAGTTCTAACCCCAGATCTCCATTAAAGACCATATCCCTAAGCTCTGATGCCAACTGTGACGCCCCCAAATCTAGGCCCACACAGCCCAAACTTGAGTCGTCAAAAGACTACAACAAAATTATTACAATGAAATACAACGTACAACGATACAGTGGATAATACAACACAACTAAGTCTTCATTATTATTGCCACACTATTTTATAACACGTGAAGACTATGATAGCTATCCCCGCACTCTCACTCCATTCCCCGGCTAGACCCCGTTACGTTCTCATCTCCTGTTGAAAAACAATGGAACGAAAAGAAAGGGTGAGCTCAAATAGCCCAGTAAGAAATATCATGACTAAGATAATGACGAATAATTTATCATTAGCCTTCAACAGTTGAGTTCTTGATAGAATACAATAGACTACAAGGTTTATATCAAAAACTGCAGTTAAATTCTTAAACAACGTTCAGATCAATAATAGCAGCGGAATGAGCAATCTATTAGAAGAATAATGCAGACTATAATGTCCACTCGCTTCTCTTTTTAGTAAAAATATCATCAACTTTTATCATCTGAAATACCATTAGTCAAAATAATACAACTTCACAGTTCCTGGTCATAATCATGCAGATCAACAGTTCGTCTTTGCACTACGGGCCAAAGACATTCAATATAACACCAACGATCATGATTATACCAGATTCAGCCTTTGGTCATAATCATACCAATCAACAGTTCATCTTTGCACTACGGGCCAAAGAGAACATTAACCACGTGTCATAAAAGACACCGAACAGATGTATCGCCTTTAACCTAGTATATCGCCTTTAACCTATCATCTGTTCACAAATTATATCACATCTGTGCCCCCGGCCACAGATATTCATAACAGCTTGAGTCTTGATGATTAATACAAATAACAGTGATACAAATGATGAACAGAAGAACATGATAAACAATAAGTATCGGAAGTTTACTTTGTGCAGATTCAAATAATGTCCAAATTGCCAACATGATGTGGAGTGAAATTTAAAAATCATACTCAAGATCCACAGTTCAGAATAACGCTTACAGTTCAATAGAAATGTTCAGAAAATAGGAAGGTTCAGTTGAAATAATGAAATTCAACTATTATGGAACATATAATATTTTCAGGAATTATAGAAGCAATAGTTCCATAATAAGTTTCGATTTAGGTGTATGAAAGAAAATAATATCCCTTACCGTAGCAGGTTTGATTAACAAAAGGTGAAGGGAATTAATATCCTTTACCATAGTAAGTTTGAATAATGGAAGATGAAAAAGATGGTATCCCTTATGAGTATAAAGGAAAATGATATCACTTACGAATATGGAATAAAAGTGTCATGTGATAATTCGTGTAGACAAATTATTTCCACACGAGACAAATAAAAAGGGTTATTCACCAACAGGCGATAATCCGCACCGTAAGGTTATTCCCATCAATTTGAATACGAATAGTTATTCACCAAACAGGCGATAATCCGCGCCGTAAGGTTATTCCCATCAATTTGAATACGAATAGTTATTCACCAAACAGGCGATAATCCGCGCCGTAAGGTTATTCCCATCAATTTGAATACGAAGAGTTATTCACCAAACAGGCGATAATCCGCACCGTAAGGTTATTCTCAAAGATTAATAAGGAATGAATACAAAAGGTTATTCACCAACAGGCGGTAAACCGCGCCGTAAGGTTATTCCCACAATTTAATACATGGAAATAAATGGCACAAGAAAGAAACGATATTATTTTCGAGAATCAAAGAATGATAATTCCTTCAAGTAAGAAAGAAAATAATATTCATTTATGATGATGAAAAGAGTGATACCCCTTACCGTAATAAATTTAAGAGTGTGAAAAGAATGATATTCCTTACCTTAACACGTGACTGGATATTGATTTAAATGAGGTTGATCAACCTATATATTTTTAATATAATTAGTAATTACCACATATAAATTTCAAAGTGTATGATAACTCGTATAATATGAACTATCAAAATTATATATATTTAACATAATTTTTGTAGTATAATATAACTACTTTAAAATAGTTTTTAAAATAATATTCCAAAATAAATCTTCCAAAGAAAGCTTTTAAAAATGAATCTTCTCAAAGAAGAGTCTTCTAAGGGAAGATTTGTGAATACCGTGAAAAATAGGAATTTATGAAATTATTACTCTTTAATAAAAGACTTACTTGAAAAATTCCTGCACTGCTTTTGACTTTCAAACACTCAAAATAACCTTACTATTCTCAGAGAAAACTCATAAAATTCTTATAGAAAAATTTTATGTTTTAGGTGTGATTTTTCTATTCAGCTGAGCAAGCTATTTATAGGAGAAATAAGTTACTATGCGTGTGGTAGGTGGCATACTGATATTGAAATGCAGGAGCAGCCGTCTGGCTGCTTTTCTCATTCTTCCCTTTCTTTCACCAACCCACCTAGCAGCATTTTTCATGTTTACATCTCATGTGGCCCCCACATAGGGTCCACATGTTACTATTTAAAATTAATTAATTAATTTATTATTTTTTTTTTTTTTTAAATTTATTTATTTATTTATTTATTCTTCCTGTAGGTTCAACATATAATGCTACAACAATAATTCAACAATAATGTAATAAACACGTTACAGATTATTATTAATTTAATAATATATATTTGCAACTGTGACAATTATTAGGTTCAATAATTTTAAAAACAGTGCAGCAACAATTATTGACTCAATGATATAAAATATAGTGTAATGACAATTATTAAATCAATAATGCAAAATACTGTGTAGCAACAATAATTGAATTGATAATATAAAATATTATGCAGTGACAATTATTGATGAAATGATGCGTAACAGTTACGGTGTCAATAATATGAGACACTGTGCAATACCGTGTGCTACTGTAGAATACCGTGTGCCACAATAAAATACCATAAATTACCGTATGCTACTATTCTTTTATCACCGGTATTTTAACAGTTAACACCGTTGACTATTTTTATTTAAAAAGGTTACTTCTGTCGTTTTCTATATCCGACAATTATTCCGTTGTGGGCTCCACCAATAATTAGTTATTTCGGCGCCGTCGTACGGCCCGAATATTCCCCGACAAAACGAATATTCCCCGACAAAAAGAATATTGTCCGACAAAATAAAATTTGCACATAACATCCTTAACTTTCAATTTTGTCAATTTAACCATTTACTGTTTCAGGAAAAATATATATGAAGAAAAATTAAATTTTGTATTTCATAAATTCGGGGTCTTACAGAAGTCTTCAGGAGAGATTGGGGACACAGTTGAGAATGAGTACAGCATATCATCCACGGACCGATGGGCAAAGTGAAAGAACAATACAGACATTGGAAGATATGCTCAGGGCCTGTGTGATGGATTTCAAGGGCAGTTGGGAGAACCATCTACCATTAGTTGAGTTTGCATACAACAATAGTTATCATGCAAGCATAGGCATGCCGCCTTACGAAGCATTATACGGAAGAAAGTGCAGAACACCTCTATGTTGGGATGAGGTAGGTGAACGCCGACTGTTGGGACCAGAATTGGTTCAACAGACGGTAGAAATTATCAAAGTAATAAGAGCTCGGCTAGTAGCAGCTCAGGACCGTCAGAAGAAATATGCCGACTTACATCGACAGAAGCGAGACTTCGAAGTTGGGAGTTTTGTATTCATGAAGGTATCTCCCTGGAAAGGGAAGATCCGATTTGGGAAGAAAGGGAAGCTGAGTCCGAGGTTCATAGGACCGTTCGAGATATTGAAGAGAGTGGGTGAAGTGGCGTACGAGGTAGCTTTACCTCCTGAACTGGAGCATATTCACAATGTGTTTCATGTGTCAGTGTTGCGACCATACAAGCCAGACCACAAACATGTCATATCCTATGAGCCAATACAAGTCGAGAAAGACTTATCGTACGAGGAAATTCCTGTCCAGATACTGGATAGGAAAGAGCAGAAATTACGGAATAAGATTATACATTCTGTCAAAGTCCTTTGGAGGAACCACAACGCTGAGGAAGCTACGTGGGAGCTTGAAGAAAAGATGAGGGCTAACTATCCGCATCTGTTTTGTGTAGTTTAAATTTGTAATTCCGGGGACGGAATTCTTATAAGGGGGGGAGAATGTAATGACCACGAATTTCATTAGTCATTGTAAATATACTTAATAAATATTTAGCAATGAATTTAAATTTTTCTCATTAATTAATTGTGCATTAGCTAATTAAATAAATGTACTTATGTGCTTGTATATTTATTTAAAGAATTAAAGCAAAATGTATAATTAATTAAAGCAAATCTAATTGGATTATATTTTAAATCCAAATGAGTTGATAAACTAGGTTAAAGATATTAACCTAGTAGCCCATGTAATTAATTTAATTACTAGCCCATGTAATTAATTAAACAAGTCCAATGCTTGATTTAATTAAATGTAACCTAGACTATTTAAAATAAGCCCAATGTGGTATTTAAATTGAGCCCAAACAATTTAATTGAATGAGCCCAACAGAAGTTATTCCCAAGCCCAATGTGAAGTCCATTAAGGGTCAAACTTTGGTCAATATATATATATATATATATATATATATATATATATATATGTATATATGCACATTTTTGCATTAAAAATAAAGGGAAATGGCTTGAAAAAGCCATTTTGCTGATTTTTGTGAGGGCCCCACTTGGATAATTGATTTCCTACATTGCTTGAAAATCCATCCATGTCATATAGTGGTTGAACAACCCTAGTCATTCCATGAGTCAATCAACTAGTCAATCAAAGGAATAGTAAGCATGCTTAGCAATTAATTTCACCAACATAGCTTGATTAGTGAGTTAATGCTAGGTTAGTGATTGGCTATAAATAACAAGCTCTACACTTGTTACAAGGTTGTTAGTTTATTTGCTAGACATTTCTAGAGAAAAGAGAGAGAGACTTTGAGAGCTAAAGAGAGAATACACATAAGTTTGTGTGAGAAAAGCTAAGGAAGGTCTTGGTGGATGTCCTCAAGCTTCATAACTTACTTTGGTAGGAGGAGAAGGAGAGCAAGCAAATCACTAAGGTTTAAAAGTTCTCTAAAAACCTTCTCATTTCATTTTTTTGTAGTCTAGAAAGCTTTTGATCGGTTAAAATCTATTTTTAACCGATCAAAACTCGTTTTGACGATCTAGATGTATTTAACTATGTAATATATGTATATTCATAGATCTATGTGTTTATAACATGATTTGGTAGGTTAGAAATGCATAGAAGCTAAAGAAATATGTGTAACACAATTTTACCGGTAAACCCTAACCATGCATGCTATGTTTGATGTTGTATTTTGAAATGTACAAATCCAAAAATGGATTTTTATGGCTAGAAAGCTAGATCTATGAGTTTTAAAGATAAAACCTTTTGGAAGTTTTCAAAAATAATGAATAACAAGGAAGTTATAGCTTTTACCAAAAAGGATGTCGTTTTTCAACCCTATGTGGTTCGATCCGTAAATTTCGTGTAAAACGTTTTCAAAAAGACGATCGAACCATGGAATGTTGTAAAACATTAAGTTAGGAACACATCAACACTGATTTGGTGTTATTTGGATGTGTAGATTTCATTTCATCAAGGTTTGATCAAAAGGTATCAAAATTGGAAAAAAATCAAAAGTTGAAAAATGTTTCTGTGAGTCAGCGCCGGGGCGCAGTGTGTAGAACAAAACACTGCGCCGGGGCGCAGTCCACTGTTTTGGAAAAAAATAAAAACCCGGGTCGGGTCGGGTCTGGTTCGGGTCAGAAAATGAAAAATGTTCCAGAAATCATTTTAGTATTTTTGGACTTAATAAATATATTTTTAAATATATATATAATTGATTTATTGATTTAAAGGTGTATAAATATTATTATTGAAATAATAATATAATAAGGGTAATAAAATATTATTAAATAAATAATAATATTAGAAAAATTATTAAAATATTATTAAGTGTATAATAATATTATAAAGTCAATAAAATATTATTAAATGATTAATAATATTAGATAATCAATAAAATATTATTAAAGGAATAATAATATTAGAGATATAATAAAATATTATTAAATAATTAATAATATTAAATAATCCATAAAATATTATTAAATGATTAATAATATTAGAAACTTAATAAAATATTATTAAATGATTAATAATATTAGAAACTTAATAAAATATTATTAAATGATTAATAATATTAGTTATTTGATAAAATATTATTAAATAATTAATAATATTAGATAATTAATAAAATATTATTAAATGATTAATAATATTAGATAACTAATAAAATATTATTAAATGATTAATAATATTAGTTACTTAATAAAATATTATTAAATGATTAATAATATTAGATAATTAATAAAATATTATTAAATGATTAATAATATTAGATACTTAATAAAATATTATTAAATAATTAATAATATTAGGTATTGAATAAAATATTATTAAATGATTAATAATATTAGGTAATGAATAAAATATTATTAAATGATTAATAATATTAGATACTCAATAAAATATTATTAAATAATAAATATTATTAAATAATTAATAATATTAGATATTTATTTTGAACTATATTAAACAATTAATATAAGTTCTTTGTGTTTGAAATATTATCAAATAATGATAATATTTCCTAAGTGTTTAATTACCCATAATTAATCAATTATGTGGTTCGTAAGGTTCATAAAGGTCATTATACTTACAAGTATATGATACTAATTTAAGATCAAATTGATTTAATTGTTAGGTCCGTTCAAGAATTGTTAGATTAATTTGATAAGCAGTAGACAACGCACGAGGCAAGTTTTCTACCCTTAAACTTGTATTTATTGTTGCAGATATTCTTCAACCGTATTTACATTTCAATTATTGTTGAGCAAGTATTCTACACCCGTAGTTACTTGACAGACCTTTGAGTGAATTACTTATCAAAAATTATTTCACATCATTATTGATTATTATATTCGCACATAGTGCTTTTGCAAACTGTTTAAGAACGTCTAAGCTAATTGTTTTGGCTAGACAAATGCATGTTAAATTCATTTAATTGAATATTATAAAAGCTTATACAAACCATTGGCTGGTGCGGATTCTTACAGTAAGACTGAGATAGAACAACCCTAGTTAAAGGGGATTTTTATTTGTCGGAGACCCGACAGCGCGCAAGAAAACTAAATGTGATGCATATACATAGGACATGAGAGGACTGATCCCCTCAAGTGTCCCGTTATTTTTAATAAGGAGTCAGACATTGTATGTCTGTTTTACCTTAGTAGCAGTTCACGGTCATTAAAGACCACTCAGCAGTAAAGAGTCAATCCATTCTTTTATTGAACATTGATTCTTGACATCTTTCACAATTGTTATTGTTGAAAACTTTGAAGTTATTTCCCTTCATCATGATATATAGTATGCCTATTGTTTATAAACTTGCTGAGCCATTTAGTTGCTCACTCTTGCTATATCATGACTATATTTCAGTCAATCCCGAAAGCTCTAAATCGAACAAAGGCAAGGGGAAAGCGAATGCTTAGTTTTAGTAATTGCATGCTAGTTTAAATTACTGTTATGTAATTACTGTTGTAAATCTTTTGTATTTCCCTTAAGATATGTAATGTTACAATTTAAGGTTAATAGACCTTGGGAAGTGTAGCCTTTTTATAAGGAACCTTTTGTATTATTCCGCGTAGTTTGAATACAATATATGTATTTCATTGTTGTTAAGTATTGTACAGTGAGAACCAAACCCGAGGTTAAAGAACCCGGATTTGGGGTCGTCACATCTATAAGTCAAAAAGATAACCTAACTTGAATCATTGAAAAATGTGTTAATATGAAGGAGTTATAATATTTTTACCAAAACGTATTGATTTTCAAAACCGTAATGATCGATCACAATTTTTATATCAAAAATACTTTCAAAAATGCGATTGATCAAAGAAATATTGAAGAATAATAAGTTAAGAAGATAACAAATTAAATTTAAAGTCATTTGGATGTGTATAATATGTTTTATTGAAGATTGTATCAAAGTAACTCAAGCTGAAAATCATAAAAAATGAAATATTGTATTCTGCCCAGTAGCGCCGTCTGGCTGTATAAAATCGGGCGCTACAGCGCCGGTCCAAAAAATTGAATATTAATTAATTTTTAAAACAAATCGAATCGGGCGGGTCTGTTAAAGCCAAAATGGGTTAGAAAATATAAAATTAATTAATATTATTATGGGACCCAATTTAAATAATTTAAATATTATTAAATAATTAATAATATTAAAAAATAAATAAAATATTATTAAATGATTAATAATATTAAAAAATTAATAAAATATTATTAAATGATTAATAATATTAGTAAATAATTAAAATATTATCAAATGGTGATAATATTGCTAAGTGTTTAATGTATCATTAAATGTTGAGTTATGTGATTAAATATTAAATAATTTAAGGTAAAGTATATAAAGGTTATTAATATGAACCAAAATGTGATATACTAATTGAAATCAACCTTATTGATTAGCCGTAATCAACAGAACAGACAAGTTTTATAACTTAACTTGTAATTATTTTTCAAGTATTCTAAGTAGGATAATTATTAAAAATTATTCTACATCGATGTTGATCATTAAAATTCGCACTTGGTGCAATTGAATATTCATTCTATATTGAAGCTTTAAAGTTTTTTTATTCATGAACTGTTTAAAAAATAATTTATGCTAATTGTTCAGCTAGACATTGCATGAGTAAATTCATTTAATTGAATATTGTTAAAACTTATCCAAACCAATAGTTGGTGCGGACTCGAATAGTAAGATTGAGAACGAACAACCATTATAAAGGGTAATATTACGTCGGGTAACCGATTAAACAAAAAGATGTCTAAATATTATGCATATACATAGAGTACAAGAGGTTGATCCCCTTGAGTTCCAAACTTGAGTGTTTACACTCTATAGGTACAGTCGAATGACTGTCATACCTTTGAAGTATGTTCATGGTCTTTTCATGACTATTCAGTAGTAAATATTCTAAACATCTCTTTATTGAATATAATTCGCATGTTTCATTTCTTCACAATTATTATATATTGTTGAAGTCTCAAGAAGTAAATCTTTTCATTCATGATATATCACCATCTTTTATAATTGTTGTTTATTTTAAATTTGTTGAGCAAAGTAGTTGTTCATCCTTACTATATCATAAAATATTTTACAACTAAGCCTGAATGCTCCAAGAAGGACAAAGGCAAAGGAAAGGCCAATGATTAGAACTTTTTAATATTTATGTTTTTATTATGTAAATCTTTTGTGAACCCTAAAGATATGTAATGATTATGTAAAGGTTATAAGACCTTGGGATTTGTATTACCTTTTGTAAGGAACAATTATGTATTATTCCGTTAGTTTAATGAAGATTGAGTATTTGGATGTCATTTATGTATTGATTGCGAGCACCAAATCCGAGGTTCAAGAGACCCAGATTTGGGGGCGTCACAATAGAGGTCAGACGATAGTGAGAGAATAACTGACATAAGTAGCCGATAGAAGCAAATTGATAGACGTATCTACTATAGCCGACTTCGCTGCTTAACAAATGAGTAAGAACTCAACACGTATCTCATTCAATCGAAGTTAAAAGGGCGTATTCAAATTTTCAAATGTTCTGACTCCTTGAATGCCCCAAATCATTATTACTCTCCAAGTTCTCTTCACCTACCTTTAAAAAAAAAGTATTCATTAACATTTATCTCTCTCAGACGAACTTTTATATTTCTCTTTCGTTTGAAACCCTAACCTCTAAGAAAGTTCAGAATCTTATCTTGATTTCTTTGAGTTTCATTCCAATCGTTATTCAGAAATTAAATGGAATACAATCAAAGTATTAATAAGGCTTACATCAATAGAGTCCTCTCTCCTAAACGTGAATCAACCTTTATCTTTTTATATCTTAAGAAATTTAGATCTTCTCAAGGGTTAAAGAAGAGATTCATCTCAACAGAAAGATGAATAATGAGGAAATGCAATAAAAAATAAAAGGAATGTTTCTCTTCATTATGACTCTAGGTTTTGCTCTAGGAAGGATCATCCAATGAGTATCCATGGTCAGTCTCAAGGGTATTGGACGTAAGTTGGAGAGTTGTCCATTATTTCCCATAGAAGAACCACCCTCCCATTATCATGCACCTATAACATCAAATTAGGTGTTCGTGATTCAGCTAATGAGGGGGAGACCTCTAGCTGAGGGAGAAGGGAAGGAATTACATAGAAGAAAGGAACTGAGAAGAGTTATCCAAATTAAGACGCTATAGACCAAGCTGGATCAGAAGATAATATAAAAAAAAGTAAGATATTAAGCCTCAAGCAGTTAAGTCCCAGATCTCCCTAGAAGCTAAAAAGCAAAAACAATGACTCGAAGCATAAGAGAGACTTCTGAGTGATGTTGACAAAAAAAGGGAGAAAAGAAGTGATCATGACCCATAAGTTAAAATGGTAGAAATTTGATCACAGGTCATGATCAGATAGGGAGAGTAGAAGAAGAAGAAGAGATCGTCGAGTGGAAGTGACGATCAAAAGGGGAGTTTAGAAGAAGAAGATCATCGAGTGGAAGTGAAGATATCAAAGCAGAGAAGATCGTCGAGTAAAAGTGACAATCGTAGAGCGACAAGGAGATCTTTCTTTCCTCTGCTTTGATTATAACTATTATAATTGTGCTTAACTGTAAAAATCTTATGTTATACAGTTAGGCAATTGTTATATGTTGTTGGTGTAAACAACAGTTGTCCAATCTTTTATAAACCAATAATTACATTAATAAAGTTTATATTTTTTTATAGACAACACAACTTCTAACTGTATTTAAGAACATGTTTAAATTATGTACTATCTACATTAGATTTATTGATTATTGTTGAAAATTACTTATTTTTTTTCATCATCAAATAAGGGAAGATTGTTAATGCATTTATATTTTAACCATACCGACAGATTTAATGATGATACGATGACAATGAGCTTAATATATATGTGTATAAAGAAAAATAAGCATAATTGTAAAGTCCTTAAAAAGATAATCATTATACAAGAACTTAGGAATTAAAGCTTTATCATTCTATAAAGTCTTTATAGAGTCTATCAATGTACAAGGACTTAGGGATCAAACTTATTAGGTTGAATCAAAATAGTAGAATGTAGAACTTGTAAAGATTGATAATCTAAGTTCACAAGGCTGAAGACTTAGTTCACTGAGATCACAGAATGAACTAAGCATGTCTGACAAAGTCATTGAACGGAAATGAGGATATCAAGATCGCAGAGTGACTAAAGAAATTAACTCCAAGATCGTAGAATGACTTCAAGAAAATAAGCAGAATATAGAATCTGTAAAGAAACATATAGTGAGGATTGAGCTACAAAGAATAGTAGAGCGACACTGAGCTACAGCAAAGCGCAAAACGATGAAGAAATACAAAAAGCACAAATTCAATATATCTGAGGATTGACTCTACAGTCCTAGACATTTGGCATCGTAAAGTGGAACTCCTAACATGTCAGTAACCGTTCTGACATGAAACTTCTCTAACACACCTTCAACCTGAATATCCTCGAAAGATGTTTAATGGAAAGAAAGATGTCCAATCAGTCGCGTTTTTAATAGCTATATTATGGAATTCGTGTCTGCCACAACACACACTAAACTGACAAATCAGGCAACTATAGCAGTGTGTTAGTCTGCAACAAAAGACTCTTAAGGCATATATATACTAGACAAAGCAACGATAACTTCCAAACGGATATTTTTCAAAGAAAAATCTGTAAATAGATTTCATCTGTAAACTTCAAAGCAGTCACTCGATTAAGTAAAATCATGAGATAAAGCTTAAAAGTCAAAAAGCTCAAAATATCCCTAAAATTCAAAGGTCACTCCATGTTTTCTGAAAAATCACTCTACACCTTGGAAAGAAATCGATCACGCTGTTAAGTCATCTAGAAGACGAGCTTAAACGTAACTTAGCAGCACCCCAAACTCATCTACAGGGACACAAAAAAGTCGAGACAAATATCTCTCCTAATCCTAAGTGGGTTAGCTCTATAGACAAAAATCTCACCTGATTCTGAAAGAGTCAGCTCCAATGGGAGGTCGCAAAGTCGAGACAGAGATCTCGCCTGATTTTAAGATAATTAGTTCTCCAATGGGAGATTGTTATTAGTTTTGTGGAACCTTATCCTATAGTAGATGAATCCTGCTCAGTGGAGTGGAAGAGAGGACTAGAAGTAGTTTAGACTTCGAACCTCTTAAAAATCTTTGTGTTATTTACTGCATTATATAATTGTTATATAACTACCATATCAACTGTTATATAATTGCAATATCATCTGGCTAGCTCTCACATTTTCATATAACTAAAGTTAGAACTTGACTCAATCTTAAATAGGGTTTTACAAAAAATAACATTCTGATGTGCTTAACTAAAACAGATTAATTAATTATTGGGTAAATAATTTTAATATAAGATTTTAACGAGGTCTATTCAACCCCCCCCCCCCCCCCCCCTCTTCTAGATCTCATTGTGCCATCTGGGAATAACATATACTATTCAGTTAACACTGTCCTTCAAAATCAGTCAACTACTTAATCAAGACGGTCAGATGATTAAAGAAAATAATGAACTATTTCTCTAATGGGTCGTTTTGCCTTAGATTAAGGACTTCAATGTTAGACATTTAATTTTAAAGGTAACTGATTCTAATTGGCTTGCTTGTTAATATATAGTCAGAGTTAAGCTAAACTATGAATTCCAAGTTGTTAAACTACTATCATTTAAGTTATCTCAATTTGTTGATTTTATAATCAAGTTCAGTTAAGCATACAAATCAAACAAGATAATTAGGAGATATGATCAATACAATTATAACAAGTTAAAATGGTGTAGTTATTTGTATAGCAAATAACAATCACATACACACAAACACAAACATGTGTGTGTGTGTGTGTGTGTGTGTGTGTGTGTGTGTGTGTGTGTATAAGTAAGGCATCTACAACAATTTGGCTTATGTTGGTAGAGGCACTAGCGGCAAGACCATTTTTATTTTTTTTACCTTGTAGCTAGAGCCTTTAGCGACAAACAATTTAATAAACAAATTACCCATTTTTTTGGTTGCTAGAATAGTACTCTAAACAAACATTTGATGTGGATGCGACCCCATATATATACACACACACACACACACACACATAGATACAAGAACTTTGAATATTAGTAACATATAGTTAAGTAAAAACCTGTATATAACTACTGGATACGTTGTAAACTCTATAACCTGGATAAAATACACCGTTGACAAAGTGAAGATCAATTAAACAACACCATATAATAGTCTGGATGTAAGTAAACAACCGAGATTGAATATATAACTAAGTTCAACTAGACGTAACAAGTTACAAATGCAATAAAATTAACTATTACAACAAATAACTAAGCCAGAGATTGGCATAACAAGCTAAAACTAAGTTAAAAGCTATTGAAAAATTGGAGTTCTAGACTAGATGTGTGTCTTTGCTCGCAAAATGGACTTCTCTTATTTATAGAGCTGCTGGGAAGTTACTACACCACCTTAACTCTCCACTTAACCACATTCTCCTTAAAATTCGATTCACTAACCCACTTGATACTAGTGCATCAAGTACTTGAGCATGACTTGCCCACTATGCTGAACTAAAGGAATATGGGTCTTTACTTGCTTGCTCTAAGTATTTGGCCAATTGTCACGTTCCTTGAATTTTGGTCAACTTTGCTAATGCACCAATTAACTGAACGTGGGCTTCCATATTTGCTGATTTGAAGGAACGTGCGTGTATAACTTTTATTCCACATGCCTTAACTACTTCAACTATTTTTAAAAATTTTGGCCTAGTTAGATACCTTTGTGAGCAAAAAGTCTTATAATGATTGTTAAACCCACTTTCTGCTGCATTAGAGACTCAGCAGGTGTCGTTATTTTAGGCGAACAAATGAAATGAGTGTATAAGAATGTTGTGTTTTGTATCTTTTTGAAAAATCTCTCTCTCAAAATGAAGAATGAAGCACGACTTCCTTCGAACTCCTATTTCAATCTGTGTTGGACACAAGGAAGAGGATGTAATAACTTACGTCAAATTTTGAGTTCGAATAAAATTAAATTTATTCAAATAAGTACTTAAAATATTAATTTAATAATATTTTTTTGAATCATTTTAACTCACCATGTATTTATTAAAAAATCATAATTAAAAATATTATTAATAATAGATGGACTTCTTATATACTTATTAAATTATTTCACATATTAGGACATGGAAGTGTTATAAAGGATGTTGAAAGCAAGGGCAATTGACTAATGGAAAGAAAGTCGATGATCTAATGATGACTAGTCTTTGAAAGCGGTGCCAAAATAGCTCCAAGAGGATTTAATTCGGAATTCTCTAAATCCGTCTATATATGTATATATATATTTACTTCAATCAATATCGTATCTATACAAATATAAATATATATAATTTTGGAATTGTAATTGCAAGAATATTTGCACTCATATTAATGGTTTTAAACTTTCTTAATTTTTCTTGTATTATTAATAGATTTTTATTTCTTAAATGTCTGCGAGGCGGATATGGGATATAATCTATGGAATTGGAGAAGATTTGAAATTTCTCTAAAACATTTGGAATAAAGAGCAAATATAAAGAAGGAATCGCCACACCATATTCAGCTCGTTGACATCTGTACCCAGACCAGTTTAATCATAAAACCAGGGGGGCTTAGAAAAAATATTATCTGTTTTTGTTGCCTTTTTGGCAATATGAAAATCATGCCTACATACAAACCAGGGGAGGAAAGAAAGAAAGAACCAATTTGATATTTATTAAAGTTGGTAATCTTGGCAATCTAACAAAATATATCAATCTTAATCAATGACATGATAGGGTCCCACAAATGAATGGTGGAAATCAAGAACAGCAGCATGGTGTGGGCATCAAATGGGCTTGGTTGCTTTAGTTATCATCATACATAAAGATACGAGTTAGTAAAATAAATGACATCATGGTTTAGGCAACTTGATTAAGGTGGGACCCAAATCCACTGATTAAAAACTTATTTAATGTGGAATTTTTTTATTTTATACTAAAAAAAAGGAAAAAAAAGAAAGGTCCATAATAAAAGAAAAGGGCATGCATGAGATGAACATAGACATCACATTTCATCTCCCATATAATACAAAGTTTGGACAGTGATTTTTGGCTAAAGAAAGAAGGCATGGAGAATGGGATTAAACCAAAAGAAAGTAGTTGATCAACGTAGCATAAAGTAGAATATAGAGTGAGATCCACAATTATCCCACTTAATTTAATTTTTTTTGAGTGCTTCTCACATGGCTGCCACCAACACCACTATAAAATCTTCATACTAGTATATTTTTGTGAGTAATTTTCATCAATAGTGACAAAAGGAGGGGATATTTAAATAAGTAGCGCATAAATGGCAGTACTAATAGTAAAATCTTACGATCGGTATTGCCAAGTCTTTTGGACTTTCACATTTGTATTAATTGGATTTTTAATAAAATTTCTCTTTCGTCGATCAAAAAAAAGTTTAGCCAAATATTACCTGCAAACTTTGACTAAAATAAATACTTTTTTTTTAATATAATAATATATATATTAATTTAACTTCGTTCTACAAAAAAGATTCATTTTGACTGTAGACACCCAAATTTTGCACTTTCTCTACTAACCCTGGCAGGAGGGCAAAATCGTCATTTGACCCGACATGCGGAAAGAAAGGTGGACCCCAACACAAAGTCACCCCAGCGATTTACGGTCAAAGCCGCCACAACGAACAACGAGCATCAGGTTACTTGAGGCAAGGCAAACAGTTGATCCAGAAGAACCTGATTTGAGCATAAAAGACGACAAATGGCCACTACGCTTACGATGTTCGGGGGTCTCGCTCCATATATATATCAAAATAAACTATACATGAAAGAAAAATCACAGGTACGAGACTGTCGGCGTCGCGAATGCCAGTGCCATTGATCGGAAAGACATGACAACGGGAAACTTCTACGATCCGATGCACCCAAAATCTATGGAACATCAAGGAATTGCAAAATGACTGTCTGAAGCACCTTCAGCTAATCAACAAGGATCAAAGCTCAAAGGCACTGGCTGTCAAGAGCGATCTACGAGGACAAACCCCAAGAATGACAAGTCAAACCCAAAAGAAATGACTGGCAAAAGCAATTTACGAGGGCGAATCCCAGGGAGGCCCCACAAACTATTCAGGTACGCTTTCCTTTTAAAATTTCCTCTAGAATTATTGCATTTTTATGATGTACAACACGATGCGAGTCCATTTGGGACAATACACAACGATTCCGGAGACGATACCCGGCAATTATAAAAATGACTCGTCAGTGAAAACCCATGACCAACCCAAAAACTACCAGTCAGATACGATACCTGACCAATTCAAAAAAACGACTCGTCAGATACGAGACCTTACCAATTCTAAACGACCCGTCAGATACGAGACCTGACCAATTCAAAACGACCAGTCAGATACGATACCTGACCAATTCAAAAACGACCAGTCAGATACGATACCTGACCAATTCAAAAAAAACGACTCGTCAGATACGAGACCTGACCAATTCTAAACGACCCGTCAGATACGAGACCTGACCAATTCAAAACGACCAGTCAGATACGATACCTGACCAAACCAAAAGACGACCAGTCAGATACGATACCTGACCAAACCAAAAACGGTCAGTCAGATACGATACCTGACCAACCCAAAAAAAAAAAAAAACGACCAGTCAGATATGATACCTGACCAATTCAAAAACGACCCGTCAGATACGAGACCTGACCAATTCAAACGACCCGTCAGATACGATACCTGACCAATTGAAAACGACCCGTCAGATACAATACCTGACCAATTGAAAAAACGACCCTTCAGATACGATACCTGACCAATTGAAAAACGACCCGTCAGATACGATACCTGACCAATTGAAAAACGACCCGTCAGATATGATACCTGACCAATTGAAAAAACGACCCATCAGATACGAGACCTGACCAATTCAAAACGACCCGTCAGATACGAGACCTGACCAATTCAAAACTACCCGTCAGATACGAGACCTGACCATTTCAAAAACGACCAGTCAGAAACGATACCTGACCAATTCAAAAACGACCCGTCAGAGACGATACCTGACCATCACAAAACCGACCGTCAGAGACGATACCTGACCGTCCCAAAAACGACCGTCAGAAACGATACCTGACCGTCACAAAAAATGACCTGTCGGAGACGAGACCCGGCAATTACAAGATAACTTGTTAGAGACTAAACCCATACGACCCGTTGGCAAAGGATCCGACGATAACGATACGATCCGTCGGCAAAAGATCCGACGATGACGATACGACCCGTCGGCAAAAGATCCGACGATGACGATACGACCCGGCGGTAAAAGATCCGATGATGACGAGACGACCCGTTGGAGAAAGATCTGACGATGACGAGACGACCCGTTGGAGAAAGATCCGACGATGACGATGCGATGACCGTTGGGAAAAGATCCGACGATGACCAAAACAATGCGATGCGATGTACGATGCGATATGCGATACATCATATGAGAAGCAGTGCGATATGCGATTTCATATACGATGTAATGCGATTTTGATTTAGTATGATATTGAATTTGATATTTAAATATGCGATATGCGTTAAGCAAGAGAGAAATAGTTTTTGGCGAATATGCGATGCGAGTCCATTTGAGACAGTAACTGGTGATATTGATGTTGCATCATTAATATGTATATGTTGCACAATTGATATATATGTTGCATCATTAATGTGTATATGTTGCATCATCAACACATGTTGCCATCCTCATGCATTGGGTGCCTACTTCTTTATCATGTTCATTTCACTTACCATTCCATAAACATGATAAAGAGGGGCAGCTGTAGACACCCAAATTTTGCACTTTCTCTACTAACCCTGGCAGGAGGGCAAAATCGTCATTTGACCCGACATGCGGAAAGAAAGGTGGACCCCAACACAAAGTCACCCCAGCGATTTACGGTCAAAGCCGCCACAACGAACAACGAGCATCAGGTTACTTGAGGCAAGGCAAACAGTTGATCCAGAAGAACCTGATTTGAGCATAAAAGACGACAAATGGCCACTACGCTTACGATGTTCGGGGGTCTCGCTCCATATATATATCAAAATAAACTATACATGAAAGAAAAATCACAGGTACGAGACTGTCGGCGTCGCGAATGCCAGTGCCATTGATCGGAAAGACATGACAACGGGAAACTTCTACGATCCGATGCACCCAAAATCTATGGAACATCAAGGAATTGCAAAATGACTGTCTGAAGCACCTTCAGCTAATCAAGTCGCAGCCCTCCGGACTAGCCTCCCAGAACAATATGGCACGTTTCCCAGGGATTTTCGGATTGCAAAAATACAGTCTTCCAAAACAATACAGCAAAAATTGACGATTTAAGACCGCGTGGCACGGAAATCGAGAAAAGGAAGCCAGACAGTCGCAGATGCATATGCGGCCAACGACTTTTGGGGCTTCGCGTGGCTCGAGGGCGGCAAACGGCAGCCGAGGCGGCGGCTCAGACGGCCACAGCAGGCAGCCGCAGATGCATCTGCGGCTGCCTGGAGATCAGCTATACATCGCCATTTTCGTCCGAGAGAAAAGAAGGAGAAAATTTTGAAGATTTTTTGAGAGAGAAAATGGCAGAATAGAGAGAGAAACCTTCGGGTTTGATAGAAAAGGTGAGGATTCTTCCTCATTTGTTCAATCTTTACATTATATTGTATCCTATTTCGATTTTCAAGCATTCAAGCGTGTCTTTCCTCATTTGAAATGTGAAGAAATCTAAGTTTCTAGCATTTGTGGTTTTATATAGTTAGATCTAGTTCTCATTTCATTTTATTGTTTAAGTTATTATAGATCTAATTTTTGTGCATTTGTTGGGTGGATCTACTGTTAGATCCGAAAATATTTGGTGCATTGCTATTTAATATAGTTTGATTTTGTATATGTTGAAGTTAGATCCGATGTAGTCGATATATGTTTGGATCTATGGATTAGGGATGGTTAGAGAGGATTTGTTGTGGATAGAATCTCCTCCTAACCTCCCGATGATATCCTTTTAATTTATTTTATAGTTTTAACGCATGTAGCGATGGCGATGCATTTGTATTGTAAATATGTAATTTTCGGGCCTTAAAGCGATGTCGGATCGAAAATCGGGTTTAAGGCCCCGTAATAATGAAATGTGCGATTGTGGACGTTTGGGGTTATTCGGATGGCTTACATGCCCGTGAATAGCCGCAACGTTATTTTGATGCTTGGTTTTCCCTTTTGACACGAGAAAACGATTTTGGAATGAAATGATAAAGATTTTTATAAAATCAAACAAATTAGGATATTAGATCCACGAGGATTAAAATTAAGAGTTTTGGCGAACTTAAATCCATGTTTGGCAAAAATGCTTCATTTGGTTCCAAAAGGTCATAAAAAACGATTTCGCAAATAAATAAATGTTTTCATTAAACTTTGTGCATAGGGTGAAAGAGTTCTAGAAGTTGCCTTCATTTTGTTCATTTTATTATTAGAGGGCAATGTATAGTCTCGATACCTATTTGACAAAAGTTTACAAATTGTTTTATGAAAACGACAACTAATAAACCCCCCCCCCCCAATCGCTTTCGAAATTAAAATCAATCTTTATTGTAAAAAATGAAGTCTTGTCAATTGGGTCAAAGGATGTCTAAAACGCTTTCCAGATAAACACATTTGCCATATAGAATCAAAGCAACTTTTATGCAAAACGCACCACAAACGTTCATTTAGGCACATACGCGCGCACACACATTTTAGGATTTAAAATGATAGGAAAATATCGAGATTGCGGTAACCGTGTTTCACGGAAGTCGGGGGGTGCCTAACACCTTCCCCTCGCTTAAGCAAGCCCCCGAACTCTATGAATCTCGGTTTGCGAACCAATTAACTCGGAGTCACATATGAGCCAGCGATTACGAAAACAAACTCGGATGAATTGGTACATCCATTTCAAATATACCAACTGGCGACTCTGGTCAATTGGCTCATAAAAAATCGATCTTTCAAAACCCGTCGACATTAAGCCGACCCTTTTCAAAATCACATTTAATTCAAAAGGCTAAAATTGGAAAGGGACATTTTAATAATAAAAAACGAGACGACGAAAATCCCGGCGTCGACATTGACTTTCTAAAGTCAATTTAAATTTTAGACTTAAACTTTATATGAATTCAGTTTATTTTAGTTAATACAATTGTGAATATTTTAAATAATTTGACAAGTACTATTAACTATTAAATTTATTATTTTGAAATTTTAATGAACTCACATAAACTTTAAATTTTAATATTTCGCAAAAACTGGCCTAAAAATGGCACTAATTCATTTTTGTGAAATGAGTGCGTTTATTCTATGTTTTCTGAACACATATAATCAGCACTGTTTTACAAAGTTGGAATTACCTAATTTCTGCACATTTGTGGATTGGCTAATGTGACCTGTTAAGAACGAAAAATTATGAAATGCACCGGGAGTCCCCTCTTACATACTTGTGGATTCCAGTATAAAGGTTCCACGCGGGATCTACAGGTATGTGAGAGGAAAGCATATTGTTCATCATACTCTTGGACCATAGAATAATTTTTCGTTAAGAACATATTTTGTCGGTTCCTGATTAGACTTGACTAAATGAATCACGATTAAATATATTATAATTTTTCTTGAATTTGGATGGGTAAGCCCAAAGTATCTATCCCCCGACATTACTTGTTAACCAAATATCATATAGTAATATTCATAAAGAATTTTATTTTTATATATATGGACATATCCTTTTTTATGAGAACTCAAGAAATGATAATTCTTTAGTTGACTCAATTAAGGATCATTCCCTCCTAATACGATATAAATATAAGATACATGAGGAACAAAATACATACAAAATATTATTATATTAGCTCTAAACTCTAATACATTCATTCTTAATTATTTTATTTGTTAAAATCTTGTATTAATTCTCGTACCGGAGGATTTTCTTTGACAATTACCATAGTCGGATCACCGATATATTCTTTTTACATGTGTATTCTACTTTTGAATTCGACAAGTTTTGGATAAAATTTAGCGTTAAGAAGACCTATCGTAGTCTATTACCTATTGTAGTCTATTACATCCCTTTGAGTTACAAAATAATGGGATTTAATACATTGTACAATTAGCTGCATTTAAAATGAGAAGTTGATGTCTCAACAGTGTCCTTTCACATGACTACATGAGCGTGGGATTATTTATTTATCTATCTATGATTGTCAAAAGGTTAAAAAATTATTTCTGCAAAAATAAAACTAAATCCACAACAGATGAATCCAATTTAGATTCTTTCTTAAAGTGCATCTTTACTTCGTGATTTTGTACATATATGTCCTCAATATTGCACCAATAATAATAATTAAAAAAAAAACATGATTGTAAAAATGTTGTGATGATAAGTTAATAGGAAATTGATATTTTCATAAATAAAAATAATAGTTTCACAAATTCTCTCTCACATGAGTTTTCATTACCAACAAATGTTTGCAAGTGGCAAGGCAAAATATCGCTTCTTCTACCTTAGATTTTTTTTTCTTTTTTTTTTTAATATTATTTTCTTTTTTGCAACTTGGTAGGTTAAATTGTTGCGCATATATATATATATATATATATTAGTTAAATGTTAGTTTGTTGTTACTTATTATGTTATGACCAATCGTTTTCTGTTTGCTATGTCTTATCTCAGACCTAATACATTTAGGTAGGAGTTGGAAGTAGCAACTTATCCTTAATTAATGAGTGGTGTTTAGGCATATATGTAGTCCGGGGTTTCTACTTTTGTTTTCATACCCTACTACTAGTTTGAAGTATAGTTAACTAGAAAACTGTATATTAAAGAAAGACAAAAATGTAAAATAATATAATACAAATATAAAAATTAAGAAAGAGAAAAACATTTATTGACATCCATTAACATTTTACATTCGTATCATTTTTTTCCCTTCTTCAAATATGAAATTGAATAACTATAAGGTGACGATATCTGAACACTCCACTATTATGATAATTGAATGTAGTTTGCAAAATTGTCGTGTTGATTTTATCAAAGTTGAATTATGTTTAGAAAATATTATTGTAATATGTTAAATTTATTAATCTATACCTTTTGGATTAAGGAATTTGTTTCAATTATGCTAAAATATTTCGCCTTTTGCAAATTAAAAAATAAAAATTGATAGTTGCGCATCCAATTAAATTTGTCAAAAATGATTAAACTACCCCAAAACTCAAATGATGAATGTGTTTATTAATTTCTCATTAATTAAACATAATTTATTCACTTTAACATATTTAAATGTGTACCTAAAAACAATTCCGGCCACGTATTCGGCCCTAACTAACAATTTGTGCTAACAAAATGTTGATTACTAGGAAAGGGATGCCTATACACCATTTAAGCTAGCTCTCTCAAATGTCGACCATTAATTCATGCCTACTAAAACAGCCCTAATATGCATATAACGAGTAGGCCAAATTAATTACATAGCAGCCATGCAATGAAGGAAGGTTACAAAGCCATAGGAAGGTTAATTTGCCGACCAAATTCAGTATGCCAAATATGAACCGTCTGTCTGCTTAGTTTCTATTTTCTTCCTTTCGTAAACAATGTCATTTTTTATATAAAAATAAATAAAAATTACTCTTTTGGAATTTAATTTTCATAAGAGTCAAAATGTGAAACTATCAATACCTAAACTTCAATCTTTTAAATATAAATAGAAAAGTGATTCTCTTTAGACAAAAATATTTGTCCACTTAGCAACACAAATCTTTTACAAGATCTTTCATATTTGTACTTGGACAATAATCTTTTGGATAACATAAAGCGACAACTCATCCCTCGAGGAAAATTGCTCGAAATACTGACTTGGAATATGGGTAAGATAAGATGTCCAATAATATAAAATTGGCTTGCGGATAAGATTGGGTATGACTATATATATATATATATATATAAGGAGTGATGAATAACAAGTAGTTGTTATGAATTAAAATTTGACATATAATATCTATATTATTAAAAATAAGAAGGAACGACCATTATTAAAAACTGAAAATCGGTGTCCGTTATTATTAATAGATGACGTTTAAAAAAAAAATTAGACGATTACTTCTAATAGTAGCGGACACCCATTAATTTTGGTCATTACTTTTTATTTTTAATGGTATAGACCAGTATGCCAATTTTTAATTCATAATAGTTACTTACTATGGATCATTCTCTCTCTCTCTCTCTCTCTCTCTCTCTCTCTCTCTCTCTCTATATATATATATATATATATATATATATATATATATATATAACTCATATTATAGATGAATTTGGAAATAGTGAAAAATTAATATGCTCCTTCATCTTTGTTTGAAAGTGACCATTCTTTTATACCAAAAAGTCTCATATTAATTTTTTTTCTTTCCAAATTCAATTATTGAAATCTTAAATATAAAATTTATATTAATTCACTTAGTTTAAATAATATTATCATAATTACTGTAAAGTATTTCTACTTTAAAAAATACTATTTTTTAAATTATTTTAATTAATTATATTTTTAATATAACTTTTTTGAATTATATCAAAACAAGACTTTCCATAGTTTAAAATTACATAGTATAATTTTTTTGAATTATATTGAAACAAGATTTTTTTAAAAACAGTATGAAAATAATTTTATAAGAGTCTCGTTACATATAAAGATAAATTTATTTCGATAATAAGTATTGATATAATGTGAATATGTGATATATTAAAAAAATTTAAAAAAACCCCGCATTTATTTATTTTATTAATTAAAATTTTAAGGTAGTTATAATTTGATTTTTTTTATAAAATTTTATTGATGTTTAAATTATTTCTTATTTTATTAAGAAGGAACTTCTGTATATATCACCATCTGTCACCAATAAGCATATTTTCTTGGCAGGAAACTAGGAATGTAGAATGTTTAACATCAATCAAATGAATACCAAAAAAATTACAGCCGTCAGTTGGGATGCGGTGGCGCAACTCTCCATGTCCATGACTTTTGAGCCAATGGCTAGAATCTGGCAGACACGTGGCGGTGCACTTTTCATCAAAATTAAATAATAAAAAATAAATAAATACATACGTTGCAAGGTAGGAGACGTGTCATTAGTCATTGTCTTATCTCAATGGACGGAAATAGAAAGTGCTTACCGGAAAAACCGGTAAGGGATGAAACCTTCCAGCTGTCCTTCATATCTCCTGTTTGTCTCATTTGAAGTTTATTTCATTATTTGGCTATAATATTATTTTACATTTGAATTAAAAAAATAAACGTAAAAATAAAATAATTTAATTTTATAAAATAATATATATATATATATATATTTAATTACTTTATTAAAATAAAATAATTTATTTTTATTTTTCTTAAATTTATGAATTTTATTCATTGAGAAAGATTATAGAATAACTCAATCTATTTGAAATACATTGAATCATTTTATTTTTCATTTTATTTCATTCTACGTGTGTGTGTGTGTGTGTGTGTGTGTGTGTGTGTGGGGGGGGGGGGGGGGGAGGAATTCTCACGTAGTAAAAAGAAGGTAAAGTTGTAAAAATCAATTAGACTGAATTTTTGTATGGTTTGATGATATTTATTAACAATTTTATATCAATGATTGATCGAATTTGAGCAGTTAAAAAATATAATTATTAGCAAAATTATGATAATTATTCCATAAAACTTCAAATTAAATAAAAGATTAATGACATATTTTAGCATAATTTTCCATCTGTAGTGTTAGATTATGTTAAACGTTAAAAGATCAAGATAACGTCAATTATAATACTACAATATATAACTTAAAATATCTTGTGCGGGACATAATAATTTTATAATCTCTCTGTTCTTAAATATAAGATTATATAGACTTTTTGAAATTAAACTAAAATATTTTTTATATCAAAATTTACATTAATTTATTTAATTTTAAGCAATATAGCTACAAAAATTATAAACTACTTAAAAAATTCTACTAAATACAAAATTTATTGTATTCAAAAGTTAAATATGTCACATTAATTTTGAGTTTAAAATATAAAAATACTACAAAGTACAAAATTTATTGTACTGAAAAGTTAAATGTGTTACATCAATTTTTAATTTAAAAATATATAACATTGACTTTTAAAAGACAAATTTTATATTATATTACATAACACGGAAAGTATTATTTAAAACACATTTCACAACATATATTTAACGTTCAAATAAATTACAATAGTTTTGTCTAAAACACATTTGCATATATATAAGCTTTTTATAAATTTTTATCACATCTAAATTTATAATAAAAAAATTATGTCTAAATATAGTTCTTACTATTTTTATTTGTTTACATATATTAAAAACATATGAATAAACAAGGCCAACAAGTCTAACAAAATTGGCACTGAAATCGGTTAAATTGCATTAAACTCGTATGAATTTTTTTAAAAACCATTAACTTAGTATATATAATTTTAATACAACAAAAAAATTAAATAAATTTTAATACAATATGAATTTAACATTTAATATTAAATTATTTTTAATACGGTACGTTTAAAATATAAAACCATTTCAAAGTGCACCAAAACTTACTCTCTTCTTTCATTTATATTGATCGTTTAAGATATAATCACACATATTAAGAAGTCATATAGTTAGCGCGTGATTTGGCCTGCCATTGCAATTAAAACTGCTGGAATAAGTTGATATTTGACAAACAAGAAGTGTGTAGCTTGTTTTCTCCATGCTTGCAGCTCTATTTATACTTTTTCATCCACTTGTTTAGCACTCGTGACCAATTAGGATTGAAAATCCCTTGAATTAGAAGCGAATTATGATTATAATTTGACCGATCAATTCTTTCCACCCCTAAGATTTGGAATCACAATATAATTTAAAATTCTAAGTTAATATGAATTTTGACCCTCCTAATCCACCAAGTCACCCTAGAAGGAACACTTGAATGAACCTACTTAAACATTTAGGGTCACCATAGCGTGTAAGAATAATCCAGCCCATTCACGAAACTAAGAATAATGTTGGACCCATACTAAATTCGGAATCCAATAAATTATATCACAACACCCATTAATACTAGTGTTAAGTAATTAATATTAGTTTAAAATTTCATTATTAACCATGCACTAATTAATTATTTCTCATCTTCTTTCTCTTAATTAATCTATTTTTAGGGATAAAATATAAAATAATTAAATTTTTTATTTAAATATATATAAAATCTATATAATAAAACAGAATTTATTTTGAATTTAAAAGCAAAAAGTCGGTTCAGATTCTTCTAACTTAATCTAATGGTTCACATTTCATCCCACAAATTTTTTTTCGCCCAAATCAAATTTACCTCTACACTATAATAATAATAATAATAATAATAATAATAATAATAAGAAAAAGAATAAATAGTAGTAATAGTAATAATAATAATAATAATAATAATAATAATAATAATACCGTTAATAATAATATTTATAATATTTATATTTTATAATTTTTTTAATAATAATAATTTTTTTATTTTTTGAATTTTAATTTAATTTTTTGTTATACAGTATTTTCAGATATAAACAATTATTAGTGTTTTATATTATAAAAAAATGAAAATATTTAAAATAATATATATAATAAAAAAGAGGGAGTAATATCCACCAACTTGCCCCAAAAAAAATTATTGGCCGAAGCGAACGACCTACAAAGTTACAAAAATCTACCACGCTCCGTACTATAGTTGTCATTGAGATGCACGTGCGTGTAAGGCACAAAGCGTAGGGGTGGGGAGCAAGAAATCTACCCTTTCATTTTATTTTATTTTTAATTTTAATTTTTTATTACATTCAAATGAAACATGTACTCATTTTTGACCAACAAGTAAGTTCCCTAGGGGACAAAATCCATCAGAATGAATCAGACCCTCAAATCAACGGTCCACAATCAACATCACAATTCACAATTTTTAAATACACTATAATTATTTATGATACTATATGTTTTAAATAAAATATTTTTAAAACTAGTTGTTATTAATATATATATATATATATATATATATATATATATTCAAACTTATTAGTGCATTTGAAACTATAAATACGTCAAATATATCAAGACGTATGCGATAATAATAAACGATAATTAATTATTAAAAATTTATTCATTTATTAATATTTACAATGTTGAAATTTATAAATATATCTTATTATTTTTAATATATTATATTTAAAACTCAAATGTTATATTTATAAATTAAATAAATTATATATATTTGAACTTTCAAAACATACTAAATACTTGCAAATGTAACCAAATATGCACTTGGCTAACCCAGCCGCCAAGAAACATGTCATTAGACGCAAAATGCGCATTACATCCGAGGGCGGCTGTGACCTAATTTATGATTCCAAGAAACTAGACACGTTGCTTTCTCTTATCCAATCACATCATGACACGCCTCCATATCTGACAGCGCCACCCATTTTAACCTATCCCACGAAACCGCCCACAGCCTGACTTACACTGTTTTTTCTTCCTTTTGGTTTGTGAGCCGCTAATTTATTATTCTCTCCGTCTCATTTTAAAAAAATTATTAAATTTTATATTTAAATTAATTATTTTTAAAATTAAGTTTTATATTATTATAAATAAAATTTAGATCAAAATATTATAATTATAAAAAATTAAATATTATTTATTATTGATTCTAATTTTTATAATTTAAAAAACATATTTTTATATATTTAATTATTAATTTTAGGGTCCGCTTAATGTGTGCCCTAAGGGCACACACTAAGTGCGGAAAATAAGAGATGAGACTCGCTAAAAAATATTTCTTTATATAGTTGCACTGAATTCAATACATGGGGTCTACTAGTATATTATTTTTTTATACATTGAATTCAGTGCGCCTACATAAACAAATAATATTATACATCATTTTTTGCGCTTAGTGTGTGCCCTAAGGGCACACATTAAGAAAATCCTTAATTCTATAATTAAAAAAAATTAAAATAAGATTTTTAATTTGAAACAAAGGGAGTAGTAATAAACACAAAAATAGATTTCTTTTTTGTCTGCAATGTTATTTTTTTTGCATTAATAATCTGAAATAATTATTTTAGACTCGGATCGATCATCGAACCGAAAAAGATACCGGGTAGATGCATCACTAGTTCAACAAATAGTCGAACCGTTATTGAACCGGTGACATCATAAATATATTAAAAAATTATATTATTAATAATTAATAAAATTTTAAAATATCTAATTTTTTGTAGGGTAAAATATACTAAAATTATGTTACAATATTATTAAAAATATCTAATTTTAAAAATAAAAATATTTTTGAACCAAAAAAATATTAAAAAATACTTTAAAATCGGTTTACTGGGTCAACTTAATCGCTTTTACTTGTTAAACCATAGATTCCACCGGTAGCCAACCAGTTCAAACCGAATTTTGACCGATTCAATTAAAAATCAATTTTTTTGGCTAAATTAAACCAGAGTGTCGATGACTGTCAATCCTGTTCGGGTTTAATAACCTTGCTATGAAACAACTTATGTGAAAGGTAGTACTCCCTCGCTCTAAAATTACTTGTCCTAATTTTTTTTTAATTTGTCCAAATTTATATGTCATCTTTCTTTTTAAGTATTATTTTTGACCTTATTTTTTTTTAATAATAATCTCATTTAACTAAAAAAAAAAAAAAACTATTGAAAAATAGTGATATTATCTCTGACACTGAAAATATAACCACACTCTTTTTTTTTCCCTTTTTTTCTTTGCTCTTTCTCCTCTATTTTATTATTTTAAAAAAGAGTTGAGAGATTAAATAAAATAAAAATAATGATAATAGAATAATTAAGATATATAGATATTTTTTTTATAATAGATGTATATTTTTAAATTAAGACAAATAAAATTAGAGAGCTAGAGTACAGAACTGTCAATATTTTTAGTAAATATTTTTGACAACCACTTTGTCTCTTAATTATTGTTACTACTCGAAAGCAAAATCTACATCACACATTGTATATTATGTAAGTAACATTTTTACAAAATCATTGACAATTAGGTTATATTCTAAAAACTTTCTAGTAAGAGGTAATCACAAACATCTAAAAATTTAGTGTTTATTTGGTTAAAAAGTGTTTTGTACTTTTGAACATTTTAAATGAACTTTAAAATCTTATTTCTCTAAAAATAACTTAATTAAAATATAGATTAGTAAACTTAAAAATGCAACAATTAAAACTCACACACACCGCACTAAAGAGTGATGCATCTAAAATTTACTGTGTCTAGAAGTTTAAACACACCCAACGTTAACACAAAAACAAAACAATTTTTTTATTTAAAAATATAATCACAAATAGAACAATATAGAGAATTTATGACTTTCTTATGATAAATAAATAAAGAAAATTGATGTTTTCATATTAAAAATTAATATTTATATTTATACAAATAAAACCTTACAAAAATATTAATTCTCTTCGTAAAAATATCAATTCTCTAAATAAAATACATAAAAACATTCACACATTACACATCATTGCATGTAGTAATAGCTTTTGATTTTCATTTCATATATAGATAAAATACCATTCTTATATATCAAAAGACATTTCATGCTAAGCTTTTGACATTTTTTTATTTTCTCACTCCCATTCCATCATATTCTATGGCTGCTTCTATGTACAATACTCTAGATAAAGCTAGTGTTTTTAGTAGGGGTAGAAGATGGCATTTTCATAACCCAAGGAGTATAGATGAGGTTTAGGGGTAATTAAGTAGATGAGGTTTAGGGGTAATTAAGTAAAAGCATAGTGTAGCTAATATTCTATGATTAGTCCACTCATTGGGGCTCTATGGGGAATTCCCTTTCTTCGCTTGGCACTTCTGTGATTAGGCCCACTTGGAGGTGGCGTTGACGGACTGAAGCTTTGGACTATTTTGTGGTGGCTGCTACCCCTCTGCCGGCCATAGCCGTCGCCGTCGCCGTCGCCGTAGTATGACTCTTCCGAATCCGACGCAGCCAGGGCTATCGGAATCCGCTTCTTCACCGGTGATTGCTTCCTCTTCTTCACGAAATTCTTCGATGTCCCAAAAATCTGCGGAAAATTAAATTCAGAAATCTATTCACCAATCCAATTCATACCCAATTCAAACACCCATTTTGATTTCTTAATAAACAAACAAAATAATCAAAACATGAACCCAAAAATCCAAAATCAATTTAAGAATTGTATAATAATGCAATTAATTCTATTGGACTGATATGGATAAATATTAAAACACACCCATTTGGGGATTTGGCCATTACAATAGGATCTTCACACTAATTGATGGCCATTTATATCTGAATAATTGACAAAAAAAATAGAATTGGGATTAATGTAGTAAGAACTATTACCTTGCAACCCAGTGAGCAGAAGCGGAAGGAGTCAAGGAGGCTGCGTTCACATACCTCGCAGGTATTGGTGACACCTTTGCCTGGCCTAGGTTGTGGCCGTTCGTTCAAGAAAACAACCTTTGCACTGTTGATAACATAGGTCTGAACTGCAGCTATGTCCAGATACTTCTGAATCTCAGCAACCCTAATCACATCATGGTATGATGACCTCCTTATCTGATTAGAAAAGAATAAACAGAGAAAAAAACAATCAATTACCAATTCTGACTAAAAAATTGACCAAATCCAATTGAAAAGCAATGACATTTTACAATAATGACTGAATTCATAAAATAAATTTCACCCAAAATACCCATTTCTTCAAAAATTGACCCAAAATAGCAATTTGATTGAAAATTAACCCAAAATACCCATTTGTTACTCTTTCGCAAAAATCACTAAAACCCTATTTTTAGCACAAAAAAATTATACCTGGATGGCGCGGTGGTCCTTGTGATCGGAGAGACAGAGTGAACACAGAGGGCCATTAACACAATCCAAACAGTACATATTACATTCATTTCTGTGTGAATCAGCATGTGATTTGCACTGACCAAAAAAGCTCTCTTGAAGCAGAGGCTTCAGCCATGGCGGCCACTTGATGTCTTCTTCATCTATAGGAGGACCAGCCCCCTACAAAACCAGAGCATTGCCCAATTAGAAAAAAAATACACCAATACAACAAAACCCAGAAAGAAAAACAACAATTAAATGAGAAAAATCAAACAATCTTACCATGATTCGCCTGTTCTTGGGCTTGAATTCTCGGACAGAGGTTTTCTGATTATCGATCGCCAGCTTGAGCGAACAAATTGTTGAGCTCTTTTTTTCAATTGATTAACAGTGAAAGAAAGTTTTAGAGAGATAGTGTGAATTTAGAGAGAGAGGGTTTTGGAGGTGGAGGCGGCGAGAGATGGGGCGGGACACTTTGTAGAGATGCAGGCTGGGATATGATAGAGAGAAAAAGATGTGTCGGGTCGGGTCGGGTCGTTCTTATCTGCTCAAAGTAACACAATCCGAACCTAACTCCGAACCCAGACCTATGACAACGTTGGTTCAAGGAGCCGACTTCTGTCTTTCCTTCCTTGTGTTATTTTAAGGGAATTAATATTTTTTCAATACTATTTTCATATGAATAATAAATAAGACTTATTTTATTTAAGTAAAATTTTATAAAAATATAATTTTTTTTGTGTGTAGAAATATCAATGTCCTATTTTAATTTCACCTCATTTTATTTTCATTTCCTTCCACATTCCTTTCTTTATCATATTTAAGTTGATTTTCATTTTCAATTAATTTATTGACATGAAATCATATATTTTTTAGCAATGATTTATTTTAATAAATCGATATTATTATATATAATATTGAAATTTTCACAAGGTTTATCTTATGAAAAAATAATTTTTAAATGTGAAAAAAAACTTTCATTATTTATTTTTTAAAAATGAATATTAACTAATTTGAAATATTTTAATATTCATATCGACTTTTTAAAGATCAATTTATAAAAAAATAATAATTCTTTCCTTATTTGAGATTTACTAATGTTTTAATGTCGAATAATGTTCCGGTCCTCAAATAAATGTCATATTTTTATTGGCATGCAATGATTGATTAGGTAGGGGTGTCCAAAATTTTTGAATTTTTCAATATTTATGGTATATCAGACCTGTCTGAACTGATCGGTTTGGTACAAAAAAGATCGGTCCGGTACTGGTTTGGTATACTAGTTCCAACCGATTCAGTACTTGTCCGGAGTTTTGGAAGATCGGTATTAATCGAACCGAACTGATTTTCTATTTTTTTTATTATTAATAATAAATAATTATTAATAATAATAATAATAATAGTATTATTATTAATATTATTTATTTATTATTATTATTATTTAATATAAATAATAATATTAATAATAAAATTATTATTATTAATATTATTATTTATATTAAATAATAATAATAATAATCGGTTTATTTCGATAAAAAAGGTACCAAACCAACTAATCGGTTCGGTATACCGGTTCTGTAAGACCCCGGATTTTATGAAATATAAAATTTAATTTTTCTTCGTATATATTTTTCCTGAAACAGTAAGTGGTTAAATTAACAAAATTGAAAGTTAAGGATGTTATGTGCAAATTTTATTTTGTCGGACAATATTTGCTTTGTCGGGGAATATTCGTTTTGTCGGGGAATATTCGGGCCGTACGACGGCGCCGAAATAACAAATTATTTGTGGACCCCACAACGGAATATTTGTCGGATATAGAAAACGACAGAAGTAACCTTTTTAAATAAAAATAGTCAACAGTGTTAACTGTTAAAATACCGGTGATAAAAAAATAGTAGCATACGGTAATTTATGGTATTTTACTGTAGCATGCGGTACTCTACAGTAGCACACGGTATTGCACAGTGTCTCATATTATTGACACCGTAACTGATACGCATCATTTCATCGATAATTGTCACTGCATAATATTTTATATTATCAATTCAATTATTGTTGCTACACAGTATTTTGCATTATTGATTCAATAATTGTCATTACACTGTATTTCATATCATTGAGTCAATAATTGTTGGTGCACTGTAGTTTAAAATTATTGAACCTAATAATTGTCATAGTAGTAAATACACTGTAATTTATATTATTAAATTAATAATAATCTGTAACGTGTTTATTATTGTTAAATTATTGTTATAGCATTATTTTATTTTATATGTTGGACCCAAAGGAAGAATAAATAAATAAATAAATTTAAAAAAAAAAAAAAAAAAAAATTAATTTAATTTTACTATTTGGAATAGTAAACATGTGGGCCCTTTGTGGGGGCCACATGAGGAATGAAATTGCAAAATGCAGAAATTTGGCGTGGGCGGCTGTTGCTTTGAATTCTCAGGCTGGCGTGCAGCACGCCAGCCACCTACCCTCGCATAGTAACTTATTTCCTCCTATAAATAGATTGTTCAGCTGAATAGAAAAATCACACCTAAAACATAAAATTTTTATATAAGAATTTTATGAGTTTTCTCTGAGAATAGTAAGGTTATTTTGAGAGTTTGAAAGCCAAAAGGAGTGCAGGAATTTTTCAAGTAAGTCTTTTATTAAAGAGTAGTAATTTCATAAATTCCTATATTTCGCGGTATTCACAAATCTTCCTTTAGAAGACTCTTCTATTAGAAGATTCATTTTTAAAAGCTTTCTTTGGAAGATTTATTTTGAAATATTATTTTAAAAACTATTCTAAAGTTATTATATTATACTACAAAAATTATGTTAAATATATATAATTTTGATAGTTCATAATATACGAGTTATCATACACTTTGAAATTTATATGTGGTAATTACTAATTTATACTATAAATATATAGGTTGATCAACCTCATTTAAATCAATATCCAGTCACGTGTTAAGGTAAGGAATATCATTCTTTTCACACTCTTAAATTTATTACGGTAAGGGGTATCACTCTTTTCATCATCATAAATGGATATTATTTTCTTTCTTACTTGAAGGGATTATCATTCTTTGATTCTCGAAAATAATATCGTTTCTTTCTTGTGCCATTTACTTCCATGTATTAAATTGTGGGAATAACCTTACGGCGCGGTTTACCGCCTGTTGGTGAATAACCTTTTGTATTCATTCCTTATTAATCTTTGAGAATAACCTTACGGTGCGGATTATCGCCTGTTTGGTGAATAACTCTTCGTATTTAAATTGATGGGAATAACCTTACGGCGCGGATTATCGCCTGTTTGGTGAATAACTATTCGTATTCAAATTGATGGGAATAACCTTACGGTGCGGATTATCGCCTGTTGGTGAATAACCCTTTTTATTTGTCTCGTGTGGAAATAATTTGTCTACACGAATTATCACATGACACTTTTATTCCATATTCGTAAGTGATATCATTTTCCTTTATACTCATAAGGGATACCATCTTTTTCATCTTCCATTATTCAAACTTACTATGGTAAGGGATATTAATTTCCTTCACCTTTTGTTAATCAAACCTGCTACGGTAAGGGATATTATTTTCTTTCATACTCCTAAATCGAAAGTTATTATGGAACTATTGCTTCTATAATTCCTGAAAATATTATATGTTCCATAATAGTTGAACTTCATTATTTCAACTGAACCTTCCTATTTACGTGAACCTTTCTATTGAACTGTAACCGTTATTCTGAACTGTGGATCTTGAATATCATTTTTAAATTTCACTCCACATCATGTTGACAATTTGGACATTATTTGAATCTGCACAAAGTAAACTTCTGATACTTATTGTTTATCCTGTTCTTCTATTTCATCATTTGTATCACTATTATTTGTATTAATCATCAAGAATCAAGCTGTTGTGAATATCTGTGGCCGGGGGCACAGATGTGATATAATTGTTGAACAGATGATAGGTTAAAGGCGATATACTAGGTTAAAGGCGATACATCTGTTCGGTGTCTTTTATGGCACGTGGTGAATGTTCTCTTTGGCCCGTAGTGCAAAGATGAACTGTTGGTTGGTATGATTATGACCAAAGGCTGAATCTGGTATAATCATGACCGTTGGTGCTTTATTGAATATCTTTGGCCCGTAGTGCAAAGATGAACTGTTGATTGGTATGATTATTACCAAAGGCTGAATCTGGTATAATCATGACCGTTGGTGTTATATTAAATGTCTTTGGCCCGTAGTGCAAATATGAACTGTTGATCTGCATGATTATGATCAGGAACTGTGAATTTTTATTATCATGACTAATGGTATTTCAGATTATAAAAGTTGATGATATTTTTACAAAAAAGAGAAGCGAGTGGACATTATAGTCTGCATTATTCTTCTAATAGATTGCTCATTCCGCTGCTATTATTGATCTGAACGTTGTTTAAGAATTTAACTACAGTTTTTGATATAAACCTTGTAGTCCATTGTATTCTATCAAGAACTCAACTGTTGAAGGCTAATGATAATTTGTTCGTCATTATCTTAGTCATGATATTTCTTACTGCGCTATTTGAGCTCACCCTTTCTTTTCGTTCCATTGTTTTTCAACAGGAGATGAGAACGTAACGGGGTCTAGCCGGGGAATGGAGTGAGAGTGCGGGGATAGCTATCATAGTCTTCACGTGTTATAAAATAGTGTGGCAATAATAATGAAGACTTAGTTGTGTTGTATTATCCACTGTATTGTTGTACGTTGTATTTCATTGTAATAATTTTGTTGTAGTCTTTTGACAACTCAAGTTTGGGCTGTGTGGGCTCAGATTTGGGGGCGTCACAGTTGGCATCAGAGCTTAGGGATATGGTCTTTAATGGAGATCTGGGGTTAGAACTAGGAGGGGAGAGACGAATAGAATCAGTCACTAGTGTGTCCTACCTAAATTAGATTTTATTATCTAATGAGTTGATTTGAATATAGGGACATGAAGTGATGAGTCAGTTTATTTGAACTAACATTTATTTTGTGACCACAGTTTAGTATGCCATCTGGAAATCAAGAGGTTAACTATGAAATACCCGAAGCGAATGTAGCCGAAAATCAAGAAGCCACAAACAATCCTCCTGCCAACTCAGGAAATAATATTCCTGATAACATGATGAATGATGGATTCTTTAGGAATTTCATGCAGTTCATGCAGAATCAGGCAAGAGGAAATCCAGTTAACAATAACGGTAGAAACGCTGGTAATTTGAGGATGATCACTGTCAAGCAATTTAAAGAATTGGGACCACCTGAATTCCACGGGAAGCCTGACCCACTCAAAGCGGAGGCATGGCTGAAGCAGACGACAAAAATACTTGATGTCCTACAATGCGCTGATGATCAGAAGGTGCCCTTTGCTACCTTTATGTTTCGAGGTGAGGCGGATCACTGGTGGGAAGCGGTAAAACGTATCCACCCTTCAGCACTTGAGATGTCTTGGACAGAATTCCAAGAGCTATTTAATGAAAAGTACTTCCCAGAAAGCATCCGCCATATGAAGGAAGTGGAATTCATTAAGCTGGAGCAGGGAAACATGACAGTTTCTCAATATGAAGCTAAGTTTGCTGAACTGTCTCGTTTTGCGACTCATCTAGTAGATGACGAAGCACGGATGAGTCGGATGTTCTTACGTGGTCTAAGATTCGAAATCCGTCAACAACTTAGCTCTCATAAATTTAGTTTGTATTCAGATGTTGTTGATAGGGCTCAAATGGTGGAGCAAACAGATGAAAAATTACAGGCAAGAGTCAATGATCAGAGAAATGATAACAACCACAGGAACGAGAACCATCGAGGAGGTAACCAACACTTCAGTGGTAATTCCACATCAAATAACAGAAGATGAGAATCCAGTGGGAACAATTTCAAAAGAAAGAGATTCCATAATAATTATGGAAGGGCACCAGTACCAGCACCAGCACCGACCCCAGTTTCAAGGGGAGAAGATCGACCACCAGTGAGATGCTATAGGTGTGGTCAGGAAGGTCACATCAGCCCAAACTGTACACTGCAGTCCAAAAAGTGCTACAGTTGTGGGAAAGAGGGTCATCTTGCGCGGTTTTGTCCTGTCACAAAATCAAGTCCAGCTGCAGTAATGATACCAAAAGCTAGCGCGGATAAGGGAAAATCTGTAGTTCAAGGGAGAGCTTTTGTTGTGACATCCCAAATGGCACGAAACTCGAACGAGGTGATAACCGGTAAGCTATTCATAAATTCTCGTGAAGTCTACGCTTTGTTAGATACTGGTTCTACCCATTCTTTTATCTCACCTGCATGTGCTCAGCGTTTAAACTTAACTCCTGAAAATTTGGACTTTGACTTATCAGTTGAAACCCCATTAGGAGAAATGACCATTACATCTACTGTCTATAAATCTTGCCTAGTTCAAATCAACAACCTCACATTACCTGTTGACCTTATTTCTTTGGAGATGCATGAATTTGATGTGATTTTAGGAATTGATTGGTTGACTACCCATCATGCTAAAATTGATTGTTTTCATAAGATTATTAGTTTTCATATTCCTAATCAACCTGTCATGCAAATTCAAGCAACTAAACCATTGAAATCTATAACTGTTATTTCTAGCCATAAAGCCATTCGTTTATTGAAAAACGGATGTCAAGCCTTTTTAGCTCATGTCACTGATTTGAACAAAAATACGTCAAACTTGAATGATATTCCCATTGTTAATGAGTTTCCTGACGTTTTTCCGGAGGAACTTCCTGGTTTACCCCCAAACCGTGAAATTGAATTTTGTATTGATCTTGAACCTGGTACCAAGCCCATTTCCAAAACTCCATACCGAATGGCTCCCATTGAACTTCAAGAGTTAAAAGTCCAACTACAGGAATTGTTGGATACTGGTTTCATTCGTCCGAGTGCATCACCTTGGGGTGCTCCTGTTCTATTTGTGAAGAAGAAAGACGGGAGTATGAGATTGTGCATTGACTACCGAGAATTGAACCATGTCACCATAAAAAACAGGTATCCGTTACCTCGAATTGATGACATGTTTGATCAATTACAAGGTGCTCAACATTTCTCAAAGATTGATCTCCGTTCTGGATATCATCAGTTAAAGGTTAAAGCTGAGGACATTCCAAAGACTGCTTTCAGAACTCGTTATGGGCATTATGAGTTTTTAGTCATGCCTTTTGGACTAACCAATGCTCCTGCAGCTTTCATGGACATGATGAACCGAATATTCAAGGAATATTTGGATCATTTTGTGGTTGTCTTTATTGATGACATCCTCATATACTCCAAAAGTCGTGAGGATCATGAACAACACCTGAGATTGATACTCCAGAAGCTCCGTGAGAACAAATTATATGCCAAGTTGAAGAAATGTGAATTCTGGCTTGAGGAGGTCACGTTTCTTGGGCATGTGATTTCTAGTCAAGGAATATCAGTCGATCCTGCGAAGATTGAAACGGTACTAAATTGGGAACAACCCAAGACAGTAACCGAAGTCCGAAGTTTTCTGGGCCTAGCTGGTTATTATCGGAGATTCGTAGAAGGATTTTCTCGAATCGCCACTCCATTAACTCAGCTTACTCGGAAAAGCACAAAATTCATATGGAGCGAGCAATGCGAGAAAAGTTTTCAAGAACTCAAGAGGAGACTTGTTTCAGCTCTTGTTCTGACCATTCCATCAGGATCAGGAGAATTCGTCATATATAGCGATGCTTCAGGCAAAGGTCTAGGTTGTGTCCTTATGCAACATGGAAATGTTATAGCTTATGCCTCTCGACAACTCAAAGATTATGAGAAAAATTATCCTACTAGAGTTAGCAGCAGTCGTTTTCGCGTTGAAGATCTGGAGACACTACTTGTACGGAGAAAAAGTGGATATCTATACGGATCATAAAAGTCTCAAGTATTTCTTCACCCAGAAGGAACTCAACATGCGACAACGACGTTGGCTTGAGCTGTTGAAGGATTACGACCACACAATCCAGTATCACCCGGGAAAGGCGAACGTTGTAGCTGACGCTTTGAGCAGAAAATCTTATGCGAGTACAAGTGCAATGCTGACAACACAAAAGCGTATTTTGTACGACTTACAAAAGATGGAGATAGAGCTAAAGACACCAGGGACCCACTCGAAGATTGCTCACGTGCGAGTAGAACCGGCTTTAATCGATAAAATTAAAGCTGCTCAAGCTACCGATCCGGAACTGATGAATATGATGAAGAAAGTACAAGAAGGTGTCATCCCCAAAGCAAGAATCGACGAGACAGGAATACTTCGAGTTAACTCTCTACTCTGTGTTCCTAACGATCCTGAATTGAAGCATAAAATCATGATGGAGGCACATAACACACCGTTTGCAATCCACCCAGGAGGTACCAAGATGTATCGAGATCTTCGACATACATTTTGGTGGAACAATATGAAAAGGGAGATTGCAGAGTTTATCTCAAGGTGCCTAACTTGTCAACGTGTCAAGGCAGAGCATCAAGTACCTAATGGTTCATTACAACCACTTGAGGTTCCCGAATGGAAGTGGGAACACATCAATATGGACTTCGTGACGGTCTACCCAAAGTTTCTCAAGGCTTAGATGCAATTTGGGTCATCGTAGATATACTGACCAAATCCGCTCATTTCTTGCCTATACGAGAAAACTTTTCACTTGAACGTCTTGCCGGTATGTACATAAATGAGATCGTGAGATTGCATGGCATGCCAGTTTCCATAGTTTCTGATCGAGATCCTAGATTCACTTCACGCTTTTGGATCAGTCTACAAAAAGCTATGGGCACTGAACTACGTTTTAGTTCTGCATACCATCCTCAAACGGACGGACAATCGGAAAGGACGAACCAGACCCTCGAAGATCTTTTGAGACTTTGCGTACTACATTTCAAAGGAAGTTGGGATAAGTACTTGCCATTGGTGGAATTTTCCTACAACAACAGTTACCAAGCAAGTATAGGTATGGCTCCATTCGAGGCTTTATATGGACGCAAGTGTCGCTCTCCAGTATGTTGGAATGAGGTAGGAGAAGCAAAACTGTTGGGACCCGAGTTGGTACGCTTGACGACCGAAAAGATCCAAATGATCCGACAACGAATACAGACAGCACAAGAACGACAAAAGAGTTATGCCGATCTTCATCGGAGAGATGAGAGATTCAACGTCGGAGATCATGTATTCTTACGTGTTTCTCCATGGAAAGGAGTTACGAGATTCGGAAAGAGAGGAAAGCTCAACCCTCGATTTATTGGCCCATTTGAAATCCTCGATCGAGTAGGATCTGTAGCCTACAGACTAGCCCTACCACCAAGTATGTCTCGCATCCATAACGTTTTTCACATATCTATGTTACGTAAATATGTGAAGGACCCAAACCACGTCATTGAATTAGAACCGGACGTTATAGCAGACGATTTAACGTACGAGGAGGTACCTGTTAAGATCCTAGATAAGAAGAAGCAGATTCTACGCTCAAAGGTTATACCTCAAGTTAAGGTTTTATGGAGGAATCAAGATACTGAGGAAATGACCTGGGAACTAGAATCTGAGATGAAATCTAAGTATCCTTACCTCTTCGAAATGCCAGGTACGTCAATTTCGGGGACGAAATTTCATAAGTAGGGGAGGTTGTAAGACCCCGGATTTTATGAAATATAAAATTTAATTTTTCTTCGTATATATTTTTCCTGAAACAGTAAGTGGTTAAATTAACAAAATTGAAAGTTAAGGATGTTATGTGCAAATTTTATTTTGTCGGACAATATTTGCTTTGTCGGGGAATATTCGTTTTGTCGGGGAATATTCGGGCCGTACGACGGCGCCGAAATAACAAATTATTTGTGGACCCCACAACGGAATATTTGTCGGATATAGAAAACGACAGAAGTAACCTTTTTAAATAAAAATAGTCAACAGTGTTAACTGTTAAAATACCGGTGATAAAAAAATAGTAGCATACGGTAATTTATGGTATTTTACTGTAGCATGCGGTACTCTACAGTAGCACACGGTATTGCACAGTGTCTCATATTATTGACACCGTAACTGATACGCATCATTTCATCGATAATTGTCACTGCATAATATTTTATATTATCAATTCAATTATTGTTGCTACACAGTATTTTGCATTATTGATTCAATAATTGTCATTACACTGTATTTCATATCATTGAGTCAATAATTGTTGGTGCACTGTAGTTTAAAATTATTGAACCTAATAATTGTCATAGTAGTAAATACACTGTAATTTATATTATTAAATTAATAATAATCTGTAACGTGTTTATTATTGTTAAATTATTGTTATAGCATTATTTTATTTTATATGTTGGACCCAAAGGAAGAATAAATAAATAAATAAATTTAAAAAAAAAAAAAAAAAAAATTAATTTAATTTTACTATTTGGAATAGTAAACATGTGGGCCCTTTGTGGGGGCCACATGAGGAATGAAATTGCAAAATGCAGAAATTTGGCGTGGGCGGCTGTTGCTTTGAATTCTCAGGCTGGCGTGCAGCACGCCAGCCACCTACCCTCGCATAGTAACTTATTTCCTCCTATAAATAGATTGTTCAGCTGAATAGAAAAATCACACCTAAAACATAAAATTTTTATATAAGAATTTTATGAGTTTTCTCTGAGAATAGTAAGGTTATTTTGAGAGTTTGAAAGCCAAAAGGAGTGCAGGAATTTTTCAAGTAAGTCTTTTATTAAAGAGTAGTAATTTCATAAATTCCTATATTTCGCGGTATTCACAAATCTTCCTTTAGAAGACTCTTCTATTAGAAGATTCATTTTTAAAAGCTTTCTTTGGAAGATTTATTTTGAAATATTATTTTAAAAACTATTCTAAAGTTATTATATTATACTACAAAAATTATGTTAAATATATATAATTTTGATAGTTCATAATATACGAGTTATCATACACTTTGAAATTTATATGTGGTAATTACTAATTTATATTATAAATATATAGGTTGATCAACCTCATTTAAATCAATATCCAGTCACGTGTTAAGGTAAGGAATATCATTCTTTTCACACTCTTAAATTTATTACGGTAAGGGGTATCACTCTTTTCATCATCATAAATGGATATTATTTTCTTTCTTACTTGAAGGGATTATCATTCTTTGATTCTCGAAAATAATATCGTTTCTTTCTTGTGCCATTTACTTCCATGTATTAAATTGTGGGAATAACCTTACGGCGCGGTTTACCGCCTGTTGGTGAATAACCTTTTGTATTCATTCCTTATTAATCTTTGAGAATAACCTTACGGTGCGGATTATCGCCTGTTTGGTGAATAACTCTTCGTATTCAAATTGATGGGAATAACCTTACGGCGCGGATTATCGCCTGTTTGGTGAATAACTATTCGTATTCAAATTGATGGGAATAACCTTACGGTGCGGATTATCGCCTGTTGGTGAATAACCCTTTTTATTTGTCTCGTGTGGAAATAATTTGTCTACACGAATTATCACATGACACTTTTATTCCATATTCGTAAGTGATATCATTTTCCTTTATACTCATAAGGGATATCATCTTTTTCATCTTCCATTATTCAAACTTACTATGGTAAGGGATATTAATTTCCTTCACCTTTTGTTAATCAAACCTGCTACGGTAAGGGATATTATTTTCTTTCATACTCCTAAATCGAAAGTTATTATGGAACTATTGCTTCTATAATTCCTGAAAATATTATATGTTCCATAATAGTTGAACTTCATTATTTCAACTGAACCTTCCTATTTACGTGAACCTTTCTATTGAACTGTAACCGTTATTCTGAACTGTGGATCTTGAATATCATTTTTAAATTTCACTCCACATCATGTTGACAATTTGGACATTATTTGAATCTGCACAAAGTAAACTTCTGATACTTATTGTTTATCCTGTTCTTCTATTTCATCATTTGTATCACTATTATTTGTATTAATCATCAAGAATCAAGCTGTTGTGAATATCTGTGGCCGGGGGCACAGATGTGATATAATTGTTGAACAGATGATAGGTTAAAGGCGATATACTAGGTTAAAGGCGATACATCTGTTCGGTGTCTTTTATGGCACGTGGTGAATGTTCTCTTTGGCCCGTAGTGCAAAGATGAACTGTTGGTTGGTATGATTATGACCAAAGGCTGAATCTGGTATAATCATGACCGTTGGTGCTTTATTGAATATCTTTGGCCCGTAGTGCAAAGATGAACTGTTGATTGGTATGATTATTACCAAAGGCTGAATCTGGTATAATCATGACCGTTGGTGTTATATTAAATGTCTTTGGCCCGTAGTGCAAATATGAACTGTTGATCTGCATGATTATGATCAGGAACTGTGAATTTTTATTATCATGACTAATGGTATTTCAGATTATAAAAGTTGATGATATTTTTACAAAAAAGAGAAGCGAGTGGACATTATAGTCTGCATTATTCTTCTAATAGATTGCTCATTCCGCTGCTATTATTGATCTGAACGTTGTTTAAGAATTTAACTACAGTTTTTGATATAAACCTTGTAGTCTATTGTATTCTATCAAGAACTCAACTGTTGAAGGCTAATGATAATTTGTTCGTCATTATCTTAGTCATGATATTTCTTACTGGGCTATTTGAGCTCACCCTTTCTTTTCGTTCCATTGTTTTTCAACAGGAGATGAGAACGTAACGGGGTCTAGCCGGGGAATGGAGTGAGAGTGCGGGGATAGCTATCATAGTCTTCACGTGTTATAAAATAGTGTGGCAATAATAATGAAGACTTAGTTGTGTTGTATTATCCACTGTATTGTTGTACGTTGTATTTCATTGTAATAATTTTGTTGTAGTCTTTTGACGACTCAAGTTTGGGCTGTGTGGGCTCAGATTTGGGGGCGTCACAGTTGGCATCAGAGCTTAGGGATATGGTCTTTAATGGAGATCTGGGGTTAGAACTAGGAGGGGAGAGACGAATAGAATCAGTCACTAGTGTGTCCTACCTAAATTAGATTTTATTATCTAATGAGTTGATTTGAATATAGGGACATGAAGTGATGAGTCAGTTTATTTGAACTAACATTTATTTTGTGACCACAGTTTAGTATGACATCTGGAAATCAAGAGGTTAACTACGAAATACCCGAAGCGAATGTAGCCGAAAATCAAGAAGCCACAAACAATCCTCCTGCCAACTCAGGAAATAATATTCCTGATAACATGATGAATGATGGATTCTTTAGGAATTTCATGCAGTTCATGCAGAATCAGGCAAGAGGAAATCCAGTTAACAATAACGGTAGAAACGCTGGTAATTTGAGGATGATCACTGTCAAGCAATTTAAAGAATTGGGACCACCTGAATTCCACGGGAAGCCTGACCCACTCAAAGCGGAGGCATGGCTGAAGCAGACGACAAAAATACTTGATGTCCTACAATGCGCTGATGATCAGAAGGTGCCCTTTGCTACCTTTATGTTTCGAGGTGAGGCGGATCACTGGTGGGAAGCGGTAAAACGTATCCACCCTTCAGCACTTGAGATGTCTTGGACAGAATTCCAAGAGCTATTTAATGAAAAGTACTTCCCAGAAAGCATCCGCCATATGAAGGAAGTGGAATTCATTAAGCTGGAGCAGGGAAACATGACAGTTTCTCAATATGAAGCTAAGTTTGCTGAACTGTCTCGTTTTGCGACTCATCTAGTAGATGACGAAGCACGGATGAGTCGGATGTTCTTACGTGGTCTAAGATTCGAAATCCGTCAACAACTTAGCTCTCATAAATTTAGTTTGTATTCAGATGTTGTTGATAGGGCTCAAAGGGTGGAGCAAACAGATGAAAAATTACAGGCAAGAGTCAATGATCAGAGAAATGATAACAACCACAGGAACGAGAACCATCGAGGAGGTAACCAACACTTCGGTGGTAATTCCACATCAAATAACAGAAGAGGAGAATCCAGTGGGAACAATTTCAAAAGAAAGAGATTCCATAATAATTATGGAAGGGCACCAGTACCAGCACCAGCACCGACCCCAGTTTCAAGGGAAGAAGATCGACCACCAGTGAGATGCTATAGGTGTGGTCAGGAAGGTCACATCAGCCCAAACTGTACACTGCAGTCCAAAAAGTGCTACAGTTGTGGGAAAGAGGGTCATCTTGCGCGGTTTTGTCCTGTCACAAAATCAAGTCCAGCTGCAGTAATGATACCAAAAGCTAGCGCGGATAAGGGAAAATCTGTAGTTCAAGGGAGAGCTTTTGTTGTGACATCCCAAATGGCACGAAACTCGAACGAGGTGATAACCGGTAAGCTATTCATAAATTCTCGTGAAGTCTACGCTTTGTTAGATACTGGTTCTACCCATTCTTTTATCTCACCTGCATGTGCTCAGCGTTTAAACTTAACTCCTGAAAATTTGGACTTTGACTTATCAGTTGAAACCCCATTAGGAGAAATGACCATTACATCTACTGTCTATAAATCTTGCCTAGTTCAAATCAACAACCTCACATTACCTGTTGACCTTATTTCTTTGGAGATGCATGAATTTGATGTGATTTTAGGAATTGATTGGTTGACTACCCATCATGCTAAAATTGATTGTTTTCATAAGATTATTAGTTTTCATATTCCTAATCAACCTGTCATGCAAATTCAAGCAACTAAACCATTGAAATCTATAACTGTTATTTCTAGCCATAAAGCCATTCGTTTATTGAAAAACGGATGTCAAGCCTTTTTAGCTCATGTCACTGATTTGAACAAAAATACGTCAAACTTGAATGATATTCCCATTGTTAATGAGTTTCCTGACGTTTTTCCGGAGGAACTTCCTGGTTTACCCCCAAACCGTGAAATTGAATTTTGTATTGATCTTGAACCTGGTACCAAGCCCATTTCCAAAACTCCATACCGAATGGCTCCCATTGAACTTCAAGAGTTAAAAGTCCAACTACAGGAATTGTTGGATACTGGTTTCATTCGTCCGAGTGCATCACCTTGGGGTGCTCCTGTTCTATTTGTGAAGAAGAAAGACGGGAGTATGAGATTGTGCATTGACTACCGAGAATTGAACCATGTCACCATCAAAAACAGGTATCCGTTACCTCGAATTGATGACATGTTTGATCAATTACAAGGTGCTCAACATTTCTCAAAGATTGATCTCCGTTCTGGATATCATCAGTTAAAGGTTAAAGCTGAGGACATTCCAAAGACTGCTTTCAGAACTCGTTATGGGCATTATGAGTTTTTAGTCATGCCTTTTGGACTAACCAATGCTCCTGCAGCTTTCATGGACATGATGAACCGAATATTCAAGGAATATTTGGATCATTTTGTGGTTGTCTTTATTGATGACATCCTCATATACTCCAAAAGTCGTGAGGATCATGAACAACACCTGAGATTGATACTCCAGAAGCTCCGTGAGAACAAATTATATGCCAAGTTGAAGAAATGTGAATTCTGGCTTGAGGAGGTCACGTTTCTTGGGCATGTGATTTCTAGTCAAGGAATATCAGTCGATCCTGCGAAGATTGAAACGGTACTAAATTGGGAACAACCCAAGACAGTAACCGAAGTCCGAAGTTTTCTGGGCCTAGCTGGTTATTATCGGAGATTCGTAGAAGGATTTTCTCGAATCGCCACTCCATTAACTCAGCTTACTCGGAAAAGCACAAAATTCATATGGAGCGAGCAATGCGAGAAAAGTTTTCAAGAACTCAAGAGGAGACTTGTTTCAGCTCTTGTTCTGACCATTCCATCAGGATCAGGAGAATTCGTCATATATAGCGATGCTTCAGGCAAAGGTCTAGGTTGTGTCCTTATGCAACATGGAAATGTTATAGCTTATGCCTCTCGACAACTCAAAGATTATGAGAAAAATTATCCTACTAGAGTTGGCAGCAGTCGTTTTCGCGTTGAAGATCTGGAGACACTACTTGTACGGAGAAAAAGTGGATATCTATACGGATCATAAAAGTCTCAAGTATTTCTTCACCCAGAAGGAACTCAACATGCGACAACGACGTTGGCTTGAGCTGTTGAAGGATTACGACCACACAATCCAGTATCACCCGGGAAAGGCGAACGTTGTAGCTGACGCTTTGAGCAGAAAATCTTATGCGAGTACAAGTGCAATGCTGACAACACAAAAGCGTATTTTGTACGACTTACAAAAGATGGAGATAGAGCTAAAGACACCAGGGACCCACTCGAAGATTGCTCACGTGCGAGTAGAACCGGCTTTAATCGATAAAATTAAAGCTGCTCAAGCTACCGATCCGGAACTGATGAATATGATGAAGAAAGTACAAGAAGGTGTCATCCCCGAAGCAAGAATCGACGAGACAGGAATACTTCGAGTTAACTCTCTACTCTGTGTTCCTAACGATCCTGAATTGAAGCATAAAATCATGATGGAGGCACATAACACACCGTTTGCAATCCACCCAGGAGGTACCAAGATGTATCGAGATCTTCGACATACATTTTGGTGGAACAATATGAAAAGGGAGATTGCAGAGTTTATCTCAAGGTGCCTAACTTGTCAACGTGTCAAGGCAGAGCATCAAGTACCTAATGGTTCATTACAACCACTTGAGGTTCCCGAATGGAAGTGGGAACACATCAATATGGACTTCGTGACGGTCTACCCAAAGTTTCTCAAGGCTTAGATGCAATTTGGGTCATCGTAGATATACTGACCAAATCCGCTCATTTCTTGCCTATACGAGAAAACTTTTCACTTGAACGTCTTGCCGGTATGTACATAAATGAGATCGTGAGATTGCATGGCATGCCAGTTTCCATAGTTTCTGATCGAGATCCTAGATTCACTTCACGCTTTTGGATCAGTCTACAAAAAGCTATGGGCACTGAACTACGTTTTAGTTCTGCATACCATCCTCAAACGGACGGACAATCGGAAAGGACGAACCAGACCCTCGAAGATCTTTTGAGACTTTGCGTACTACATTTCAAAGGAAGTTGGGATAAGTACTTGCCATTGGTGGAATTTTCCTACAACAACAGTTACCAAGCAAGTATAGGTATGGCTCCATTCGAGGCTTTATATGGACGCAAGTGTCGCTCTCCAGTATGTTGGAATGAGGTAGGAGAAGCAAAACTGTTGGGACCCGAGTTGGTACGCTTGACGACCGAAAAGATCCAAATGATCCGACAACGAATACAGACAGCACAAGAACGACAAAAGAGTTATGCCGATCTTCATCGGAGAGATGAGAGATTCAACGTCGGAGATCATGTATTCTTACGTGTTTCTCCATGGAAAGGAGTTACGAGATTCGGAAAGAGAGGAAAGCTCAACCCTCGATTTATTGGCCCATTTGAAATCCTCGATCGAGTAGGATCTGTAGCCTACAGACTAGCCCTACCACCAAGTATGTCTCGCATCCATAACGTTTTTCACATATCTATGTTACGTAAATATGTGAAGGACCCAAGCCACGTCATTGAATTAGAACCGGACGTTATAGCAGACGATTTAACGTACGAGGAGGTACCTGTTAAGATCCTAGATAAGAAGAAGCAGATTCTACGCTCAAAGGTTATACCTCAAGTTAAGGTTTTATGGAGGAATCAAGATACTGAGGAAATGACCTGGGAACTAGAATCTGAGATGAAATCTAAGTATCCTTACCTCTTCGAAATGCCAGGTACGTCAATTTCGGGGACGAAATTTCATAAGTAGGGGAGGTTGTAAGACCCCGGATTTTATGAAATATAAAATTTAATTTTTCTTCGTATATATTTTTCCTGAAACAGTAAGTGGTTAAATTAACAAAATTGAAAGTTAAGGATGTTATGTGCAAATTTTATTTTGTCGGACAATATTTGCTTTGTCGGGGAATATTCGTTTTGTCGGGGAATATTCGGGCCGTACGACGGCGCCGAAATAACAAATTATTTGTGGACCCCACAACGGAATATTTGTCGGATATAGAAAACGACAGAAGTAACCTTTTTAAATAAAAATAGTCAACAGTGTTAACTGTTAAAATACCGGTGATAAAAAAATAGTAGCATACGGTAATTTATGGTATTTTACTGTAGCATGCGGTACTCTACAGTAGCACACGGTATTGCACAGTGTCTCATATTATTGACACCGTAACTGATACGCATCATTTCATCGATAATTGTCACTGCATAATATTTTATATTATCAATTCAATTATTGTTGCTACACAGTATTTTGCATTATTGATTCAATAATTGTCATTACACTGTATTTCATATCATTGAGTCAATAATTGTTGGTGCACTGTAGTTTAAAATTATTGAACCTAATAATTGTCATAGTAGTAAATACACTGTAATTTATATTATTAAATTAATAATAATCTGTAACGTGTTTATTATTGTTAAATTATTGTTATAGCATTATTTTATTTTATATGTTGGACCCAAAGGAAGAATAAATAAATAAATAAATTTAAAAAAAAAAAAAAAAAAAATTAATTTAATTTTACTATTTGGAATAGTAAACATGTGGGCCCTTTGTGGGGGCCACATGAGGAATGAAATTGCAAAATGCAGAAATTTGGCGTGGGCGGCTGTTGCTTTGAATTCTCAGGCTGGCGTGCAGCACGCCAGCCACCTACCCTCGCATAGTAACTTATTTCCTCCTATAAATAGATTGTTCAGCTGAATAGAAAAATCACACCTAAAACATAAAATTTTTATATAAGAATTTTATGAGTTTTCTCTGAGAATAGTAAGGTTATTTTGAGAGTTTGAAAGCCAAAAGGAGTGCAGGAATTTTTCAAGTAAGTCTTTTATTAAAGAGTAGTAATTTCATAAATTCCTATATTTCGCGGTATTCACAAATCTTCCTTTAGAAGACTCTTCTATTAGAAGATTCATTTTTAAAAGCTTTCTTTGGAAGATTTATTTTGAAATATTATTTTAAAAACTATTCTAAAGTTATTATATTATACTACAAAAATTATGTTAAATATATATAATTTTGATAGTTCATAATATACGAGTTATCATACACTTTGAAATTTATATGTGGTAATTACTAATTTATATTATAAATATATAGGTTGATCAACCTCATTTAAATCAATATCCAGTCACGTGTTAAGGTAAGGAATATCATTCTTTTCACACTCTTAAATTTATTACGGTAAGGGGTATCACTCTTTTCATCATCATAAATGGATATTATTTTCTTTCTTACTTGAAGGGATTATCATTCTTTGATTCTCGAAAATAATATCGTTTCTTTCTTGTGCCATTTACTTCCATGTATTAAATTGTGGGAATAACCTTACGGCGCGGTTTACCGCCTGTTGGTGAATAACCTTTTGTATTCATTCCTTATTAATCTTTGAGAATAACCTTACGGTGCGGATTATCGCCTGTTTGGTGAATAACTCTTCGTATTCAAATTGATGGGAATAACCTTACGGCGCGGATTATCGCCTGTTTGGTGAATAACTATTCGTATTCAAATTGATGGGAATAACCTTACGGTGCGGATTATCGCCTGTTGGTGAATAACCCTTTTTATTTGTCTCGTGTGGAAATAATTTGTCTACACGAATTATCACATGACACTTTTATTCCATATTCGTAAGTGATATCATTTTCCTTTATACTCATAAGGGATACCATCTTTTTCATCTTCCATTATTCAAACTTACTATGGTAAGGGATATTAATTTCCTTCACCTTTTGTTAATCAAACCTGCTACGGTAAGGGATATTATTTTCTTTCATACTCCTAAATCGAAAGTTATTATGGAACTATTGCTTCTATAATTCCTGAAAATATTATATGTTCCATAATAGTTGAACTTCATTATTTCAACTGAACCTTCCTATTTACGTGAACCTTTCTATTGAACTGTAACCGTTATTCTGAACTGTGGATCTTGAATATCATTTTTAAATTTCACTCCACATCATGTTGACAATTTGGACATTATTTGAATCTGCACAAAGTAAACTTCTGATACTTATTGTTTATCCTGTTCTTCTATTTCATCATTTGTATCACTATTATTTGTATTAATCATCAAGAATCAAGCTGTTGTGAATATCTGTGGCCGGGGGCACAGATGTGATATAATTGTTGAACAGATGATAGGTTAAAGGCGATATACTAGGTTAAAGGCGATACATCTGTTCGGTGTCTTTTATGGCACGTGGTGAATGTTCTCTTTGGCCCGTAGTGCAAAGATGAACTGTTGGTTGGTATGATTATGACCAAAGGCTGAATCTGGTATAATCATGACCGTTGGTGCTTTATTGAATATCTTTGGCCCGTAGTGCAAAGATGAACTGTTGATTGGTATGATTATTACCAAAGGCTGAATCTGGTATAATCATGACCGTTGGTGTTATATTAAATGTCTTTGGCCCGTAGTGCAAATATGAACTGTTGATCTGCATGATTATGATCAGGAACTGTGAATTTTTATTATCATGACTAATGGTATTTCAGATTATAAAAGTTGATGATATTTTTACAAAAAAGAGAAGCGAGTGGACATTATAGTCTGCATTATTCTTCTAATAGATTGCTCATTCCGCTGCTATTATTGATCTGAACGTTGTTTAAGAATTTAACTACAGTTTTTGATATAAACCTTGTAGTCTATTGTATTCTATCAAGAACTCAACTGTTGAAGGCTAATGATAATTTATTCGTCATTATCTTAGTCATGATATTTCTTACTGGGCTATTTGAGCTCACCCTTTCTTTTCGTTCCATTGTTTTTCAACAGGAGATGAGAACGTAACGGGGTCTAGCCGGGGAATGGAGTGAGAGTGCGGGGATAGCTATCATAGTCTTCACGTGTTATAAAATAGTGTGGCAATAATAATGAAGACTTAGTTGTGTTGTATTATCCACTGTATTGTTGTACGTTGTATTTCATTGTAATAATTTTGTTGTAGTCTTTTGACGACTCAAGTTTGGGCTGTGTGGGCTCAGATTTGGGGGCGTCACAGGTTCAACCGATAAGAATTTCGGTATCAAGTTTTTTGTAATTTCGGTACCGGTTCAGTTCGATTTTTACCGAATGAACACCTCTATAATTAGGTCCTACCTATAATGCATGAAAAATTAATGTAATGATAATATATGTATTTTTAGTCAAACCTCATTCAAAGGGGAAAAAATAAACTCACAAATAATTCTCACATAAAGAAGAAACATTCTTCACATTAAGAGAAAACATACTTCATAGTATCTTAGTCTTAACTACTAGACTAATATCTCATAAGCTATTTTTAGATACATTTGAAATATAAAAATTTGAGATTTATAATATTATCTTTTAACCTTAAAATATATTATAATAGAATCTGTAGAACTCGTGTCTTATATAGGCTTGAAAACTTTATTCAATTTTGATAAAATTAGATTGAAATAGACTGTACTGTATCAGAATGTACTTTTTAAGCTCTATTATGTAGTTGTGTGTGGGATATAGTCTCGTCTGCGCTACCTTCGACAATTTTAGAATATCTCATTTTATATGTATAGATTTTTAATGTGCTAGAGAAACACCATGTTTGGTGCTAGAGAAACAGTGTGTTTATGGTAGTGTAAATAAATGTAATAGAGTAATGCTGAGTATTTATTTTGCTATATGTATTAGAGTAATCTTGTGAAGACTTAGTATGTATATAGGTGTGACTTACAAGTCTAAGAAAATATATTGGTACATTATAAAGTAGCGTTAAGGAATTAGGGGCGGGCCAAGGATGAATCAAGTTTCAAATTATGTGTTCGAGGGTCGAATGGATACGAGGGATAATACACATAAATAAAATGTGAATGAAGAAGGGTCCTCGTTACATACCCTCCTCCCATTGCCAGGCCTAATAAAAAATAATCCATCAGATAGCGAAAGGGCCGACTTAAATACCATGAACCGAACTTATAATTCAAGTGTTCTTAATATTTAATGTATATTGTGACATTTGATGAGCATGTTAGTCTAGAGGGTTTAATGAACCTAATCTTGATCTTGATTTGACTTGCTCCAGTACAATTTATTTGATCAAAGTTTCAACCATGATTACGAAATTCAGACTGGACTAGCAGTTGAACCGGTTAAAATTGAAATCGGTCCATATTTTTGTCTGGGTTCCAATCCGATTTGGCCTAGTGAACTGATTTTGATCAAAACTCAGATTAAACCGGTTGATCATCTGTCGAACCGATGATTCAGCTTGTAAAACCGGTTAAGTTGACACAGTGAACCAGTTTTTAAGTATTTTTTAATATTTTTTTAGTACAAAAATATTTTTATTTTTAAAGTTAAATATTTTACTAATATTGAAACATGATTTTACTATATTTTAGTTTACAAAAAATTAGATATTTTAAAATTTTATTAATTATTAATAATATATATTTTTCATGTATTTATGACGTCACCGGTTCAACAACGGTGCGACTATTAGTTGAACTAGTGATCAATTCACCCGATACTTTTTTTCGGTTCGATGACTTATTTGGATCTGAAAATCATGATTTCAACTCATTTAGTCTCTGATCCTTTATAATTTAAACCATTCGATCAATATTTTAAAAAATGTTGATTTTTTTTTTCCATATATTTCATTTACTCATCCAAACAGTAAATTGGTGAAACCCTCACTCTCTACTTCCTAATTATTGGGACTCAGCACACATCTATTCAGAAAATTACCATACTTACCTCAAAATAAAGAAAATAAATTTTGACATACTCACAACCAACAAACAAAATCATTAATTGCTAAAGGACAACTAGATATTTTATCACTAGATATGGGCGGCTACGTAATTACACATCATAAGTAAATTCTAATTATTGTAATAAAATGTTTGGTTTTACTCCACTAATTATGAATTTGTTTGTAAGGAATATTATTTAAATATTTTCTATATTTTAGTTTTAGTATTTATAACAGATTATAATTTTAATATATATATATATATATATATATATATATATATATATATATATATATATATATATATATATATATTCCTCAAAAAGACAAAGCTTATATTACAAATTAAGTAAGTTAATTTACAAATTACAAAGTAAAAAAGAGTTCAGCTACATAGAAACAGGCATAAGCCCAAAGAACAAAAACATTAAACATAACAAACTACAAACTTCCTAGACTACATGCAATCTGCGAGGAGTGTTGTGGTTCTCTTTATTTTTAGTTGTTGATTATAAAAGATTGTTAGACCATCCCATTAACTTTTTGTTATTGGTAATATTTATTAAGCAACTCAGTGTATCCCAAAAATAGAGTTATGAATTTTATTTTATAGTATGTGTTTAAGGAAATAACAAAATCAACAAAAAAAAGAAGAAGGTTTAAATGTAGAATTTCATGCATCGTTCATAAATCCTTCACCGTTCAATAAATTAGAATGGAGATTGTGAAAAACATTAGTGAGATAAAGTTCAAAAAAATTAAAGTGAGAAAGTAAAGTGTTTTAGAGAGATTAAGTGGCATTCTTTCATAACTTAATATAATTTTATGAATAATAATATTTCATAAGTTAATATAATTGTATAAATGTTTTTCCCCTTGAAATTGGTTGATTTGGATTATGGATTATGATCCATAGTGGTGGATCAAATATATCATTGTTAAATAATAATCAAATTGTAGATCAATTATCATATTTGATGGAGCATATTGGATCAGACCATGATTTACTCTGATCTGACCCATTGATCGGCCTATGTCAATTTGATCGCTAACATACTATACAATAAAATAAAATTCAAACTCAATATTTATTACAGCTTTCAATTGTTTACATACCTTCTGATAAAAAAAATTATTTTTAATAAGGGAAATAATTATTTGCATTTTTGAGTATTTCTATTTATGCGTTCGGACAAGGTTGAAACAATGTAAATTTTGCTCTATTGTGGAGCTTAAATAATAAATTTAAAACTGAAAAATCAATTTTTTTAATTATCCTTATAATTGAATAATGAGTTGCCATCCGGAGTTGTATTGTTCCTTTCACATATTTGGTATCTCTTTTCATTATTCGCATTATAGTCTTGGATGCTTCACCCTTTTTCTTTGCTTTTTATGAGACCAATTTCAATAACGAATCTATTTAAATTGTCTATTCTGTTAATTTGTTATTCGTGTTGTTTATGTAAGCATCTAAATATGATGGTTGAATTGGTGAGTTTTTGTATAACTGAACCAAACTGATGTACAAGTATCAACCTTAGTAAGTGCTTATAACAAAAAGTTATATTTGTAATTTTTTTTATAAACTTAATTTAAAAAAATATTTTTAATTCATAAATAACGTTAAACTTATAATAGTGATATAATGATAAAATTATAATATAAATTTAAAAATATTATATAATTTCGTACTATAACCGATAAATATGCAACTCTTAAGTTGTGTTTATTTAGATCTTAATATCTCTTAATGAACCCATATCTGAATCGGTAAGCGATAAAAATTATTTGTTAAAATTTTATTTTTCTCTTAATTCCTTTTAATATTTAAGATATAAAATGAAGTTCAAATCATTAATAGCTGTCTCTTAATAAAAAAAAATTGCTAATTTTTTTTATATAAATACATTCAATAATATTATTGATAAGTGTGTTTTATACATATGTATTGACTATCTTTTAGCTTAATAATTTGAGACTTTTTCAGTATTTTATATTAGTTTTAAGTGCTTTATATTGATTTTATGTGTTTTGATGTTATTTTGTAGAAATTGGAATAAAGTCTTGGCAAATCAAAGTTTGGAGTTGCTATGCTTGCATTTTAGCTCGTCAATTACGCAGCAGTCACTTCAGACCCAATTTCGACCTTGATTCAGGAGGAATTTCTTAAATCCTAAAACACAAAAGATGTAGATCTACTTTTCACCTTTTCGAAACATCTTGAATCATCTCAATCGGAGTTCCGATGAGAAAGTTATGGTCATTTTTTCAATTGATACGGGCAGCGTAGGTACGCCCGAACATGCTGCTAAAAAAATTAAAGGAGTGTAGTTGCGCTCTAAGGCTTCGCAGTTACGTCCAAGACGCGGACAAACTTGGTTTCAACGCTTTTTTGCATATTTTTTACTCCGAATTGAATTTGGGTGTCCTTCTATACTAGGGATTTAACTTGTAAATTATAAATATACTATGAGACTCTTATTTTTAATATATTAGAATAGAAATTAACATAGTTATGAGTAGATTAGAATAGAGAATCAAGATTTTTATCAAGATCTAAAAGAGGATTCACGCAAGGATTTAAGATTGAAGAAAGAATTGGAGATCACGCTTCATGAATAAGATATTTTCTCTCTAAATCTTTTCTTTTAATTATTGTAATTCTTGGGATGATGATATTTAATATTATGAATGTGTTTTGTTCTTTAGTTATGAACCAAACAATTAATTAAGATTGCAATGGAACCCAATGTGTAGTTTATATTAATTCTTTTCCTTTTTGATTATGTTTGATTATATATGAATTGTTTATTATATTTTATGCATAAAAGTATTAATTAATTGCAATAATTAATCTGTTAGTCTATATGAAATTAACGAATGAATTATAGATTTGAATTTAAATATTTTGTGCTAAATATTTATGAGCGTTCATGTATTAATTAATTAATTGTAGATAATTATTGGGATAATTTATATAAAATTGGGAGATGGAGTATAGATTTTGATCTGAATATAATAATATATGTTCATAGAATATGTAATGGGTTTATATGATTAGTATATAGAATAGAAATATCCTTATAAATTTTTTGCAGCCATAGAGAGAATCTGAGCTTAAAATCTTAATTAACATATTTCACATATGAATATAGTGATTTAATTAATTAGGGTGTTCTTCTATGGTTCTATTGCCTTAGGGTCGGATTTAGAAGGATTTGTTTATATGATTATCGGAAGAAGCGTAAAAATACTATAAAGAATTATCGATTAACAATTTTTTTATAATTAATTAATTAATTAAGAAGGGAGTGAAGAGATTTAAATAAATTATTGAGAAAAATTATTATCTTAAGTCTTTAAAATCTAATATTAATTCTTGTTATTAGATAAATTTAGTTGTTAGTTTAATTAGATTTTATTTCATAGTTTTATTGCGTTTGTTTAAATAAAATTAATTTAATATAAAATTAGTAATTGGTAATAATTATTAATAATTCTTTGTGAGAACGATAACTTGTTTGCTATTATAGTGTTATTCGATCATGTATACTTTCGTGTGAAATCCTAAGTTAAAATAGACAGTTTTTGACACTGTTGTCGGAGAATTAATTTAATAATTTTTGTCAATATTAATTTTAGTCAAATTAGTTTTAATTTAAACTTGTATATTTTTTATTTTTTTATTTTTATTTTATTTTCCTTTTCAGGCATTAGATGCAATTAATTATCAATGGTATTTTGAGAAGATGGATCCATCAAGGGTGAAAATATTTGAGTAATTGGCTGAGCAACTCGAAAACTTTGTAGAGGGAGTTTTGGATGTGTTTGGTGAGTTTGTGTCTCAATTTGTTCATCTCATGCTGCGTTTCTTTTGGTTTTCTTGGTGAGTGTTTGGTGTGAGCTGAGCTGTGTAGAGGGTATCCTATTTTGGTGATTTTGTTTGGGGAAGGTCTTATTTTTATTAAGCTCTCTGGGGTTGCTTATTGTGGTTATATTCGTCTTATTTGGGTTTGGGTGTCCTTTTTGTTGAGGGTTGTGAAATATAATTTGTGTGTTTTGATTCCCTTTTTAAATGCTCAAACCTGGGTTTTATCATGGCGAGTTGTTTTCAGGAAAAATTAACGCTCTTGGGAATCAATCTATTCAGAATGTCTACAATCAGCAGCAATATAGTTACACCACAAATTACTATAATTCGGGTTGCAAAGATTATCCAAATCATTCATGGAATAATAATGATTTAGACCAATTATATGCTCCAAGTTTATCATACCCATTTGAATTTTCATATCAACCTTAATCATACGAATTCTCGTATCAGCAACCTTCACCACATCAAGAGAAAAAATCAAATTTGGAGGAGGTCCTTACTAAGGCCATTGAGCGATCCAAGATGAATATTAAACGCAATGAAGAATTAATACGAAATATAGAGATTGAAAGAGAACAACTTACCAATCTAGTCAATAGTTGTCTTCATAAAATTTTACCTGGCAATACAGAGGTAAATTTTGAGGAAAAAGGTAAAGAGCAGTGTGAAAAAGATTCATCAGAAAATCGCAAGAAGTTACACAAGGTTGTGAGAGTAAATCTAAAGATGTCACGTTCTGATGAGGAAGATGATGATGAGGTTAAAAAGAAGAGGAACAAGGTTTGAGAAGAAGAATAGAAGGATAATGAGGATCAAACTGTGAGCTTAAAGGATATTAAGAAAAATTCGATTGTGCATTTCGTGCAACAATTTCAGAATTCTAAGCAGTACTATCAGGTTGACTTTGTTGAAGACAACGATAAACTTAGATTAATTCAAGTTTAGGGGTGGTTGTCAATTATGCAAGAATGCCAAGGAGTTCAAAGAGAAAATAACAAGGAGACATGCAATGATAATTTTTGTGATTGAACCTGACTGAAGAAAATTGAGAAGTCAGGCTGAGACTTTAAAATAAGCGCTTATTGGGAGACAACCCAAATTTTAGTTTTATTTTTAGTAGATTTATTAGTAGTGAATTTTAGTTTTTTTTTTTAATTATTTTTTTTTAATATTTTATTTTTATTTTCGTTTTGTTTCAGCTTTATTCTAAGCACTTAGATTTAGCAGATGAGGAGGAAAAATGTTACATATTTAGGAGAGTCCTTTATTTGTACATTTTTTTTTTTATTTCATACATTGAGGACAATGCCTGTTTAAAGTTTGGGGGATAATTTAATTTTTTTTATAAAAAATTTAAAACTTTTTCTAGGTTTGTTTTTGAATTTTGTGGGTATATTCACTGCAAACCTTCACGACACAACTCGTCCACTTTGAAAGTAGTATGCTCTCAAGCCAATCACATTTGATGTGATAAACATATACTTTGAAATCTTATTTGTTTATTAATAAAATAATCAAGACATTTATTTATTCATGATTAATTACTTGAATTAATCAAATGGATAAACACATAGTTTTCGAATAATGCTTTTAGAACCATGATGAATATTATGCTAATGAGATCTAAATTCAAGATAGCTCAAAACTAAAATTATTTCTAATCGTTGGATCACTAATATGAGGATTAGTGAATTCGGATAGATTAGTACATATTATGTTTGCTCTTATGAAGATGATGATTGATCTTATAATCATTTGTGTAGAGACACTAAAGCAAGTATGTAGGTGCTTATTAGAGAATAAGTTCACTAAACGCGACTCACTCAAGGAACACCTAATGGAGTCTTACTTGCCTGTCAATAAGAGTTCCTTTTGTGATAGTAGTACAAGTGATCATTGGACTTGAGATCATCATAGTATCTTATGTATGATGAATTATATTTTGACATATTCCTTAAAACCTTTAGGGTGTATCAAAGGGTATGATCGGATATAATAAGTCATACATGGATATAGGTGAGTGATCAACAAAGAATCTACCACTTCTAGCAAAAGAAGGGAATGTCCTATGCGATTCAATAAATAACAATTCAGTAGTCCTTAGCCAAGGCATAATGGAAATTAGAAAGTAGTTTCTAATTTGTATTAATTAGAATTATTCATTTGAGGATTGAAATGCATATAATCAAATAAAATAAGACTTGACAGTAATACCATATCTTATATTTGATTGGGACGTTGTAAGGTAGAATGATTGAATTGTACAGTAACTATTCGCTGAATATGTTCTTTTGTGATTAAATGTTGAAATCTATATTATCTGGAAAGTCGTTAATCGCTAACGGGACTTACCCTTATTATAGAATAAATATTATTTATTTAAATTGTAAGACCCCGAAATTTATGAAATACAAAATTTAATTTTTCTTCATATATATATTTTTTTGAAACAGTAAGTGGTTAAATCGATAAAGTTAAAAGTTAAGGATGTTATGTGCAAATTTTATTTTGTCGGACAATATTCGTTTGGTCGGGGAATATTCGTTTGGTCCGACGGCGCCGAAATAACAAATTATTGGTGGACCCCACAACGGAATATTTGTCGGATATAGAAAACGACAGAAATAACTTTTTTTTAAATAAAAATAGTCAACGGAACTGTTAAAATACCGGTGATAAAATAATAGTAGCATACGGTAGTTTATGGTATTTTCTGTAACATACGGTATTGCACAGTAGCACACGGCATTGCACAGTGTTTCGTATTATTAAACTGATAAAGTGGTTACCGTATAATAGTTGACTTTATTGTCACATGCACAATAATTCATATTATTAAACTGATAATTGTCACAGTAACATATGCACAGTAATTCACATTATTGAATCAATAATTGTCATTACACAGTAACGTATGCTTTCTTTTACATTATTGTTATCTCTATTATGATGTTATTTAAACAGTTGTATTTCATTAATTAATTGACTTGATATCTAAGAGCTAACTATACTGTATTTATAACAATTAGTCATAATAATTGAATTGATAAAGTTATTTGTTTATAATATAAAGTTAGGTGATATGAAATGAATGGTGTAGATTAAAGTGTGAATTATTGTTGAATAATTGAATTGATAAAGTTATTTGTTTATAATATAAAGTTAGGTTATATGAAATGAATGGTGTAGATTAAAGTGTGAATTATTGTTGAATAATTGAATTGATAAAGTTATTTGTTTATAATATAAAGTTAGGTGATATGAAATGAATGGTGTAGATTAAAGTGTGAATTATTGTTGAATAATTGAATTGATTTGTTTATAATATAAAGTTAGGTGATATGAAATGAATGGTGTAGATTAAAGATAATATAAAATTTGAAATGGATGGTGTAGATTAAAAGATGATCTTTAAATGAATGGTTTGGATTAAATTAAAATTTTTTGGTTATGATAAGATTTTTGGCTATAAATAGAGGACTTAACTTAAGAAATTTTTCATAACATTCTTACATACATTTTCTTCCACTCTCTAAACACTTCTTTGTGTAAGTTCTCTCTAAGTGTTCTTAAGTCATTCCTAGTTTTGAAATCTTTTGCATTCTTCTTTGAATTCCCGAGTGAAATTTTCTTATGTACAGTAACTCTTTCGAAAAATCATAGTAAATTCATTATTTATCAGAATTTAATGAATTGAAAGCCTGTCTCTTCAGTTTTTCGTCCTCTACAACTTTGAAGAAGGAAGAAAAGTCATCTGAAATCATCTTCATGCCTTAAAATACTAAAAACTGTAACATATTCTGATTTTCGTCACTATTTTCAGTCTTAGTTTTGAAAATTCATAACTCATTCATATTAACTCCGAATTGAGTGATTCTTGAGTCTATGCCGCCTATCTTTTCGAGAGTAACATTATTTTAAAAACATAAAGAGATTTTAAAAACTCTAGAAGACTCAAAAGTCAGATTCTTTACTGCTACATAGACAAACAAGGAAGGATTTGTTCGGCTAATAAACTTGTTTCACAATATCAAGGTAAGGGATGTCATTTTCTTTCATACTCTTAAATTTACTACTCTTAAGGAATATCATTTTCTTTCATATTCTATTATTCAAACCTACTACGGTAAGGAATGTCATCTTCTTTCATCTTCTATTATTAAAACTTACTACGGTAAGGGATGTCATTTTCTTTCATACTCTTAAATTTACTACTATTAAGGAATATCATTTTCTTTCATATTCTATTATTCAAACTTACTACGGTAAGGAATGTCATCTTCTTTCATCTTCTATTATTAAAACTTACTACGGTAAGGAATGTCATTTTCTTTCATCTTCTATTATTAAAACTTACTACGGTAAGAGATACCATCTTTTTCATCTTCCATTATTCAAACGTACTATGGTAAGGGATTATCATTATTTGATTCTCGATAATAATATTGTTTCTTCCTTACTCATAAAACGTGCCTTTTATTTCCATGTATTAAATTGTGGGAATAACCTTACGGAGCGGATTGCCGCCTGTTGGTGAATAACCTTTCGTATTCATTCATTATTAATCTCTGAGAATAACCTTACGGAGCGGATTGCCGCCTGTTTGGTGAATAACTCTTTGTACTCAAATTCTATTAAATTGTGGGAATAACCTTACGGAGCGGATTGCCGCCTGTCGGTGAATAACCCTTTGTATTAATTTCCTTCACCTTTTGTTAATCAAACCTGCTACGGTAAGGGATATTATTTTCTTTCATACTCCTAAATCGAAATTTATTATGGAACTATTGCTTCTATAATTCCTGAAAATATTATATGTTCCATAATAGTTGAACTTCATTATTTCAACTGAACCTTCCTATTTACGTGAACCTTTCTATTGAATTGTAACCGTTATTCTGAACTGTGGATCTTGAATATCATTTTTAAATTTCACTCCACATCATGTTGACAATTTGGACATTATTTGAATCTGTACAAAGTAAACTTCCGATACTTATTGTTATCCTATTTCTTCTGTTCATCATTTATATCATTTTAATCATCTAAAAATCAAGCTGTTGTGAATATCTGTGGCCGGGGGCACAGATGCGATATATTTGTTGAACAGATGATAGGTTAAAGGCGATATAATAGGTTAAAGGCGATACATCTGTTCGGTGTCTTTTATGGCACGTGGTGAAAGTTCTCTTTGGCCCGTAGTGCATAGATGAACTGTTGTTTGGTATGATTATCACCAAAGGCTGAATCTGGTATAATCATGACCGTTGGTGCTATATTGAATATCTTTGGCCCGTAGTGCAAAGATGAACTGTTGATCTGCATGATTATGATCAGGAACTGTGAATTTGTATTATCTTGACTAATGATATTTCAGATGATAAAAGTTAATGATGTTTTTCCTAAAAAGAGAACCGAGTGGACATTATAGTCTGCATTATTCTTCTAAGATTACTCATTCCGCTGCTATTATTGATCTGAACGTTGTTTAAGAATTTAACTGCAGTTTTTGATATAAACCTTGTAGTCTATTGTATTCTATCAAGAACTCAACTGTTGAAGACTAATGATAATTTATTCGTCATTATCTTAGTCATGATATTCTTTACTGGGCTATTTGAGCTCACCCTTTCTTGTGTTCCATTGTTTTTCAACAGGAAATGAAAACATAACAGGGTCTAGCCGGGGAATGGAGTGAGGGTCCGAGGAATAGTTATCATAGTCTTCACGTTTTGTAAAATAGTGTGGCAATAATAGTGAAGACTTAGTTGTGTATTATTATACACTGTATTGTAGTACGTTGTGCTTTGTTGTAATAATTTTGTTGTAGTCTTTTGACGACTCAAGTTTGGGCTGTGTGGGCCCAGATTTGGGGGCGTCACAGTTGGTATCAGAGCCATATAACGAAGAGCCCCGAGCCTCTCGCTGGTGACTTCCTAGGGAAAGGGGATGCACCGAAGCCAGACTCTCCGTAGGGGACGCCTATAGTACAGGTGGCAAACTGATAGGTACCATTGTGAGGTGTTGTCCCTATGGTGGGATGAGAGTCACAGTTGGCATCAGAGCTTAGGGATATGGTCTTTAATGGAGATCTGGGGTTAGAACTAGGAGGGGAGAGACGAATAGAATCAATCACTAGTGTGTCCAACCTAAATTAGATTTTTTTTTCTTCTAATGAATCGATTTGAATGTAGGAACATGAAGTGATGAGTCAGTTTATTTGAACTAACAATTATTTTGTGACAACAGTTTAGTATGGCATCTGAAAATCAGGAGGATAACTATGAAATGCCCGGTACGTCAATTTCGGGGACGAAATTTCATAAGGAGGGGAGGTTGTAAGACCCCGAAATTTATGAAATACAAAATTTAATTTTTCTTCATATATATATTTTTTTGAAACAGTAAGTGGTTAAATCGATAAAGTTAAAAGTTAAGGATGTTATGTGCAAATTTTATTTTGTCGGACAATATTCGTTTGGTCGGGGAATATTCGTTTGGTCCGACGGCGCCGAAATAACAAATTATTGGTGGACCCCACAACGGAATATTTGTCGGATATAGAAAACGACAGAAATAACTTTTTTTTAAATAAAAATAGTCAACGGAACTGTTAAAATACCGGTGATAAAATAATAGTAGCATACGGTAGTTTATGGTATTTTCTGTAACATACGGTATTGCACAGTAGCACACGGCATTGCACAGTGTTTCGTATTATTAAACTGATAAAGTGGTTACCGTATAATAGTTGACTTTATTGTCACATGCACAATAATTCATATTATTAAACTGATAATTGTCATAGTAACATATGCACAGTAATTCACATTATTGAATCAATAATTGTCATTACACAGTAACGTATGCTTTCTTTTACATTATTGTTATCTCTATTATGATGTTATTTAAACAGTTGTATTTCATTAATTAATTGACTTGATATCTAAGAGCTAACTATACTGTATTTATAACAATTAGTCATAATAATTGAATTGATAAAGTTATTTGTTTATAATATAAAGTTAGGTGATATGAAATGAATGGTGTAGATTAAAGTGTGAATTATTGTTGAATAATTGAATTGATAAAGTTATTTGTTTATAATATAAAGTTAGGTTATATGAAATGAATGGTGTAGATTAAAGTGTGAATTATTGTTGAATAATTGAATTGATAAAGTTATTTGTTTATAATATAAAGTTAGGTGATATGAAATGAATGGTGTAGATTAAAGTGTGAATTATTGTTGAATAATTGAATTGATTTGTTTATAATATAAAGTTAGGTGATATGAAATGAATGGTGTAGATTAAAGATAATATAAAATTTGAAATGGATGGTGTAGATTAAAAGATGATCTTTAAATGAATGGTTTGGATTAAATTAAAATTTTTTGGTTATGATAAGATTTTTGGCTATAAATAGAGGACTTAACTTAAGAAATTTTTCATAACATTCTTACATACATTTTCTTCCACTCTCTAAACACTTCTTTGTGTAAGTTCTCTCTAAGTGTTCTTAAGTCATTCCTAGTTTTGAAATCTTTTGCATTCTTCTTTGAATTCCCGAGTGGAATTTTCTTATGTACAGTAACTCTTTCGAAAAATCATAGTAAATTCATTATTTATCAGAATTTAATGAATTGAAAGTCTGTCTCTTCAGTTTTTCGTCCTCTACAACTTTGAAGAAGGAAGAAAAGTCATCTGAAATCATCTCCATGCCTTAAAATACTAAAAACCGTAACCTATTCTGATTTTCGTCACTATTTTCAGTCTTAGTTTTGAAAATTCATAACTCATTCATATTAACTCCGAATTGAGTGATTCTTGAGTCTATGCCGCCTATCTTTTCGAGAGTAACATTATTTTAAAAACATAAAGAGATTTTAAAAACTCTAGAAGACTCAAAAGTCAGATTCTTTACTGCTACATAGACAAACAAGGAAGGATTTGTTCGGCTAATAAACTTGTTTCACAATATCAAGGTAAGGGATGTCATTTTCTTTCATACTCTTAAATTTACTACTCTTAAGGAATATCATTTTCTTTCATATTCTATTATTCAAACCTACTACGGTAAGGAATGTCATCTTCTTTCATCTTCTATTATTAAAACTTACTACGGTAAGGGATGTCATTTTCTTTCATACTCTTAAATTTACTACTATTAAGGAATATCATTTTCTTTCATATTCTATTATTCAAACTTACTACGGTAAGGAATGTCATCTTCTTTCATCTTCTATTATTAAAACTTACTACGGTAAGGAATGTCATTTTCTTTCATCTTCTATTATTAAAACTTACTACGGTAAGGGATACCATCTTTTTCATCTTCCATTATTCAAACGTACTATGGTAAGGGATTATCATTATTTGATTCTCGATAATAATATTGTTTCTTCCTTACTCATAAGACGTGCCTTTTATTTCCATGTATTAAATTGTGGGAATAACCTTACGGAGCGGATTGCCGCCTGTTGGTGAATAACCTTTCATATTCATTCATTATTAATCTCTGAGAATAACCTTACGGAGCGGATTGCCGCCTGTTTGGTGAATAACTCTTTGTACTCAAATTCTATTAAATTGTGGGAATAACCTTACGGAGCGGATTGCCGTCTGTTGGTGAATAACCCTTTGTATTAATTTCCTTCACCTTTTGTTAATCAAACCTGCTACGGTAAGGGATATTATTTTCTTTCATACTCCTAAATCGAAATTTATTATGGAACTATTGCTTCTATAATTCCTGAAAATATTATATGTTCCATAATAGTTGAACTTTATTATTTCAACTGAACCTTCCTGTTTACGTGAACCTTTCTATTGAATTGTAACCGTTATTCTGAACTGTGGATCTTGAATATCATTTTTAAATTTCACTCCACATCATGTTGACAATTTGGACATTATTTGAATCTGTACAAAGTAAACTTCCGATACTTATTGTTATCCTATTTCTTCTGTTCATCATTTATATCATTTTAATCATCTAAAAATCAAGCTGTTGTGAATATCTGTGGCCGGGGGCACAGATGCGATATATTTGTTGAACAGATGATAGGTTAAAGGCGATATAATAGGTTAAAGGCGATACATCTGTTCGGTGTCTTTTATGGCACGTGGTGAAAGTTCTCTTTGGCCCGTAGTGCATAGATGAACTGTTGTTTGGTATGATTATCACCAAAGGCTGAATCTGGTATAATCATGACCGTTGGTGCTATATTGAATATCTTTGGCCCGTAGTGCAAAGATGAACTGTTGATCTGCATGATTATGATCAGGAACTGTGAATTTGTATTATCTTGACTAATGATATTTCAGATGATAAAAGTTAATGATGTTTTTCCTAAAAAGAGAACCGAGTGGACATTATAGTCTGCATTATTCTTCTAATAGATTACTCATTCCGCTGCTATTATTGATCTGAACGTTGTTTAAGAATTTAACTGCAGTTTTTGATATAAACCTTGTAGTCTATTGTATTCTATCAAGAACTCAACTGTTGAAGACTAATGATAATTTATTCGTCATTATCTTAGTCATGATATTCTTTACTGGGCTATTTGAGCTCACCCTTTCTTTTGTTCCATTGTTTTTCAACAGGAAATGAAAACATAACAGGGTCTAGCCGGGGAATGGAGTGAGGGTCCGAGGAATAGTTATCATAGTCTTCACGTTTTGTAAAATAGTGTGGCAATAATAGTGAAGACTTAGTTGTGTATTATTATACACTGTATTGTAGTACGTTGTGCTTTGTTGTAATAATTTTGTTGTAGTCTTTTGACGACTCAAGTTTGGGCTGTGTGGGCCCAGATTTGGGGGCGTCACATAAATGAATTAAATAGTTTAATTTATTTATATAAATAAGATTAAAATAGTTCTAATTAATTTATTCCATAACCGGTTTAATATGGAGAACCTAAAGGGTCACACCGCAAAAGAAAAATAATTATTTAAGAAGTAAATGGCATAATTGTAATAATGAATTAAGTATATTTAATTTATACTATGGGAATAGAATAAATTAAATAGCTTAATATTTATTATTTAGTATTTTAGAAATACTAATTATAAATTAATAAGAAAAGTCTTATTATTATTATTATTATTATTATTATTATTATTATTATTATTATTATGTAGTTCCTAAATGGTTTAGGAATTAATTAACAAGAGTACTCTCATAATTGATAATTAAGTTCCTAAATAGTTTAGGAATTATAATCATTATATTAAATTAATTAAGTTCCTAATTAGATTAGGAGTTTAATTAAAACCCCTTTACCAAATCTATAAATAAGAGAAGTCTTATTATGGATTAAGGTTACACACATATACTTCCATAAGTTTTGGGAGAGTACTCACATATTCTCTAGAGAGAGAAAACTAGGATTTGTCATCACCCACTTCTTGAATTATTATTATTCCTTGGTAGATCACCTCTAGAGGCCAAACACTTGGGTAGCTAACGTTGATCATTGGAATCTAATCGGTGAAATTCAAGGAGAACGTGAAAGATTTGGAGGTGAACTTGTACTCGTTGAACCTTTGAGTTCTACAAGAGTATATCTTTAACTTCTTCTTTATTAATTAATAATTGCGCATAAAGGTCGATCCTGGATTATAGTTTATAAATTTTTAAATTTAATTTTATCATGCTTCCGCTATTTTATGCAATTTGATTGCATCTATGAATTTTACAAACTAACAGTGACATCAAAAGCTAAATTTTATGCGAATTATTAATTGTTTCATATGTGTATGAGTATGTATTTAAAATAATTTATTTGGTATAATTTGTTGTGTAAAATTATTATTTTGTTATTAAAAGATTTCGGATTATATATATGTATATATATTATTACCGAATTTGGTGTCACCGACAAAGAAATAAAGCAGCGCTGGAATTTTCTCAACCACTGTTTTCGGCAATTAAGTCCAACTGTTTCGGTATTATATATGTTTTTGTATAAAGCCACGGAGTAAGAACAACACAGCAGCCGCCGCTTTTGGAATGGGGATATATATAATATATATTAATAACCAAAATTTCGGAATTGAAGCCATTTTTCGGTAAAGCTTGAATTGAAAAAGTAAATGAAAGCATGCCACAGTTTCTATTAAGTTGTCCCAAAATAGAGTCGCTGTGATAGCACCATATATAAATCAGTGATATATATATTAATTAATTAGCCAAACACTTTAGTAATTTTGTGCAGATTTTAAAGTTTCAAAATAAAAGAGTTTATTTTGGGTAATTTTAAAATAATAAAAATAAATAGTTTATTTTTAAATAATTTTATAATTAAAATAAAAAGGTTTATTTTAAACATGAAATTGGATTTCATGCAGCTCTAATTGCCCATTAAATGATACCAATACATATATGAAATGTTTTATTTAATTCATGAGATGAATATTATTTATTGATATATATGTTGATATATATGATTGGATTTAATTTTAATTGGATGCATGAATGAATGGGGTCTGCGTACCTCGTCTTTCTAATTTTTCTTATGTATAATTCTATCTCCCTCCTATGTACTTCCCCTTGACTGTTGATCAAGGTTTCTATTTATTATAAATAATTTGTAATAGGATTAGTTAGAATTATTTTGAAGAATTGGAGCCATGGAGCAAAGAGCGCATGAAGACCCATTTGTAATGGAGCCTGAATTTAAATATAATAGTTATATTTAATTTAATTTATTCTTGCACCCTAGGTTTGACCTTTTGGTTCACTTGGTGGCTCTAGTGAACCAACCTAGAATAAAAGTCCATAATCACTCCAAGTAGAATATAGTATTCTATATGTGCATGTTAATTATATATATTATATATTATACAAACATGTTTCGTATGTTAAATAATATGACGCGTATTTTTTATATATATGTGCAAGCGCGCTAAAAAAAGATGAGACAATTAATATTAACAAACCCCTTATGATGTAGAATAAATATTATTTAAAAAAAAGAATTAAAAGGTTTAATTCATGAATTAAAAGTAGTTTAATTCAATTAAATAAAAATTGTTCTAATTTATTCTATTACTAAAATATTAAGTTGTAACGTTCAAAGATATTTAGAATATCGAACGTTGCCTTCTAGCATGATAAAACGATAGAATATCAAATACTCGATATAGTTTGTTATGCACACACAAGGCTCATATCAATTATTAGAGATGTTGTTTTATCACATTGGATGTTTATAATTGAATTGAACATTACTGTTTTGTTGTGCACACACAAGAACGGTATTTTTTTCTTCACTTATATGGAAGTGCTAGGTTTGACTTAACTTAGATAATTTTGATTTGGATGTGCACAGACATGATCATAATAATCTAAGTGGCAAAATACAAGGAGTTATATGTTGATGTAATTGACAAGGAGTTGTCTACCTATTGAATAAACTATAATTTGTTGTGCACACACAATGTTATACTTATGTCGATAGAATCCTTATCTCACTAACAAATCTTTAATTATATTTGCCGAACTATATATAAAGGGTAATATAGTTTGATGAAAATAGCGGGAGACACTATTTTAAATAAAGACCTAATTAACTTGATGATTAATAAAATGAATGCATGTTAATGTTATTATTAATTCACTTAAAGAATATTGCTATGTTTAATTCACTAACACTGCATAACATATTAAATGCTAATAATTTAATCGAACCAAATTGTTCGGATTGATTAAACAAATTTGAGAATAGTTCTCAATACTGAAAAACTAGCAAAATGTCCTAAATTTGTTTATCCCTGCAAACGTTGTAGACTAAGCCTATGAGGAAGATATTGTTATTTTAAGGAATAGCAAGATGATGCAAATGTGGCTCAATGCATCATGCTCGCATCCATAAGTATCGAGTTATAGCGTTAACACGAGAAAATGGATGCACTTACTATATTGCTGCACATTCAAAAGTTATATGGTGAACAAAGTAGGTCAACTAGATATAAAATATCTAAGAAGCTCTTCCGATCTATAATAACTAACGGCACTACAATAAAGACACGTGTCCTAAAGATGATCAATTCGATTGATCAATTAGGACACCTAGGTTTTGTCAAAGATGGAAGGTTGAGTTAAGATTCGATCTTGCAGTCACTCGCTGACTCTTTTTCACAAATTGTTGTGAACTTTAACATTAATAAGCTTGAAGTCAGTTTACCTAATTTGCTTAAATATGTTGAATACAGTTGAGAGTCACTTTCCTTCCAAGGAAAATCAAGTCTTACTAGTAGATGAATCTTCTAAGTTGAAGAAGATGGCCAAAGGAGTTTCTGAGGAGTCAGAAAAGATAGAAGACAATAAAAGGTTAAATAAAAGACATAAATAAAAGTAATCCTAAGGGCAAAGGAGTTTTCTTTCATTGCGATAAGCTGGACACTGGAAGAGGAACTGCAATGCATATCTTGCAGTAGTTAAGTAGAAAAAACTTAGTGAAGTTTCAACTGTAGATATAGACTTGTTCATAATAAAATAAAACTTTCTATAAGTCAAGATCTACTTGGGTATTAGATACCGGCTGGTGGTCTCAAATATGCAAGCCATTGTAGAGACTAGACAGAAGTAGAAGGCTGAACTAAAGATAAGTAATCTTGTGCATGAGGAATAGAGCAAAAGGTTGTTGCATTAATCATAGGAACTTACAGTTTAGCATAACCTACAGACAAGTCTATTTAGTTAGTAAGATGTTACTATGTTGATTATTTGATGGACTTTGTAAACTTGACATACATGAAAGTATTTTAAAATTGAACAAACTAAAGGCAAATAGATGATATGAATCATACCTTCATGCAACATTATTAACTCAGTCATGTTAATTGAAGAAGACTAAACAAGTTGTATAAAGATAGGTTTTAGAGCCTTTTGATTATGAATTAAATACAACTTGTGAATCTTGTATCATCGACAATATGACTAAATCTCCATTTAGTGGACATGGAGAGTAAGTTGCAGAGCTGTTAGAGATGGTACACACAGTCGTGTGTGGGACCTATGACAACAAATGCAAGATGAAGTTATTCATTCATTACTTTCACTGATAATTCTAGATTTTGATATATGTATTTGATGAAATACAAATCCAAATCGTTTGAAACGTTCAAAGAATTCAAAAGTGAAGTATATAAACTAAAGGCCAAAAGTATAAAAGTTCTTCGATTAGATCGAGAAGGGAATACTTAAGCAGTAAGTTTCTAGATCATCTCAAGCGAAATGGTATTCTCACACAATGGACATGGTGATGATCCATGATGAGTTATACCAATCTTCCAGTATCCTTCTAGGGTTATACCTTAGAAACAACCGTATATCTACTAAACAAGGTACCTTCAAATTCTGTCCCTAAGACTTCATATGAGTTATTGATAGGGAGGAAACTAAGTCTTAAATATGTTAAGATTTGAATTGTCTAGCTTATGTCAAAAGGTTTGACAGTGATAAGCTTGGGACAAGATTTGACAAGTGTAAACTTGTGAAATATCCTAAAGAAAGTTTAGGCTATCACTTCTATGATCCGACTAATTAAAAGGTGTTTGTTGAAACACGTTACCTATAGGAAAAGATGTTTTTTCTTAAAAGGATAGTGGGGGTAAAACAGATCTTGAAGAAGTTCAAGAATCACAAAACACTACAGATCAATTGAAAGAATTTGTATAAGTAGATAAACCTATTGTACCACAACCAAGTCGTAAATCTGGTTTAGTACCGAAAATACCTGAATGGTATGGATTCATCATAGATGATGATGACGAGGTACGCATCATAGTGGATAATGATCCAGTTACATATGATGGGGTATGAGTATTAGATACTCAAGAGAAATGACTAATGATTATAAAATCCGAAATGAGTCTTTGGAGAAAGACTAAAGCAGATGACAAGGTAGATACCTATAAGACCTAACTAGTGGTACAAAGATTTCAAACAAAGTCAATGAGTTGACTAAAATAAAATTTTTCACTAGTAAAAATGCATATATCAATTCAGATTTTACTTGTAGTTGTAGCTTACTATATAAAAGGATGTATGTATGATACAACCAAGATGATTTGTCTCCATATAGATGGAGTAAATCAAGTATGAAAGCTATAACGATCCAATTTTGGATTAAAGCAAGTTTCTCGAAGATGGAACATCCGTTTTGATGAGATAATCAAAAGAGTTTGATTTTATCAAAGACGAGGATGAACCAAGTGTGTACAAAGGTTAGTGGGAGCACTGTGACATTCTTAGTACTATATGTTGATATACTACTGATAAGGAATGACATACCGATGCTATAATCAGTAAAGATGTGGTTGTTTAAAAACTTCTCCATCAAGGACTTGGGAGAAACATCCTAACATTCTATTCAGGATAAAGGTCTATAGAGATAGATCATAAAGGATGCTCGGCTTGACCTAATGGACATACATTGATTCGTTGATATGTACTAGACTTGATATTGCTTATGTATGATAAGCAGATATCAGTTCATTTCTGCAGAAGAATATTAGAAAAGAATTTCTAATGATGGGTCCGATATAAAACTAGAGGACTTAACAGACTCAAGTTTTCAAACTAGCCGAGATAATAACATATCCGTTTCAGGTAATATAATTACCTTGAACGGTGCTGCAGTGAGTTCAAAAAGTTTCAAACAACAATGACTTGCTGATTTAGTGATAAAGACATAGTAAATAACTATAAGTGAAGCTGTAAAGGTGATTGTTTGGTTCAACAAGTTCATTACAGAACTTATAATGGTTCCTAGCATTAAATGAGTTTAATTTGCCAAAGAACCTAGGTCTTATCTAAAATCCAAACATATGTTGCAACACTTTCATATGATTAGATGAATTATTGAAAAGGAAACGACACCATAAAGATGGCAAGCTCTTAGAACAACATTACAGATTCATTAACTAAAGCATTTACTAAGCAATTTGTATGTCACTTAGAGAAGAATGGTATGGGGATAACAAAGGGCCATTAGTTTTAGTGCAAGTGGGAGATTGAAAATAGTATGCCATCAAGCTAATCACATTTGATGTGATAAGCATATACTTTGTAATCTTAGTTGTTTATTAATAAAAAAATCAAGGCATTTATTTATTCATGACTAATTACTTAAATTAATCAAATGGATAAACCCATAGTTTTAGAGCAATGCTTTTAGAACCATGATGAAGATCATGCTAATGAGATCTAAATTCAAGATAGCTCAAAACTAAAATTGTTCATAATCGTTGGATCACTAATATAGGGATTGGTGAATCCGGATAGATTAGTACATATTATGTTTGCTCTTATGAAGAGGATGATTGATCTCATAATCATTTGTGTAGAGACACTAAAACAAGTATGTAGGTGCTTATTAGAGAATAAGTTCACTGAACGTGACTCGCTCAAGGAACACCTAATGGAGTCTTACTTGCCTGTCAATAGGAGTTCCTTTTGTGATAATAGTACAAGTGATCTTTAGACTTGAGATCATCATAGTATCTTATGTATGATGAATTATATTTTAACATATTCCTTAAAACCTTTAGGGTGTATCAAAGGGTATGATCGAATATAATAAGTCATACACGGAGATAGGTGAGTGATCAACAAATAATCTACCACTTCTAGTAAAAGAAGTGTAAGATCCCGAATTTTATGAAATATAAAATTTAATTTTTCTTCGTATATATTTTTCCTGAAACAGTAAGTGGTTAAATTGACAAAATTGAAAGTTAAGGATGCTATGTGTAAATTTTATTTTGTTGGATAATATTCATTTTGTTGGGGAATATTCGGGTCGTACGACGACGCCGAAATAACTAATTATTGGTGGACCCTACAACGGAATATTTATCGGATATAGAAAACGACAGAAGTAATTTTTTTAATAAAAATAGTCAACGGTGCTAACTGTTAAAATATCGGTGATAAAAGAATAGTAACATACGGTAAATTATGGTATTTCACTATAGCACACGGTATTTTACAGTAACACACGGTATTGCATAGTGTCCCATATTATTGGTCTGATAATTGACACCGTAACTCTTGCGCATCATTTCATCAATAATTGTCATTGCATAATATTTTATGTTATCAATTTAATAATTGTTATTACACAGTATTTTGCATTATTGATTTAATAATTGTCATTACACTGTGTTTCATATCATTGACTCAATAATTATTGGTGCACTGTAGTTTAAAATTATTGAACCTAATAATTGTCACAGTAGCAAATACACTGTAATTTATATTATTAAATTAATAATAATCTGTAACGTGTTTATTACATTATTGTGGAATTATTGTTGTAGCATTATTTTATATGCAGGACCCGCAAGAGAAAAAAAATAAATAAAAATTAATTAATTATTATTTTATGTGAATAGTAAGAAACATGTGGACCCATTAGTGGGGCCCACATGAAATGTGAGAAATGTGTTTGCTGGGAATGGGTTGGTGGAGGCTGCATAGCAGCCTCTGCTGAATTTTTTTCAGCTCACCTACCGCGCATAATAACTTCTTTTCTCCTATAAATAGCTTGTTCAGCTGAACAAAAAAATCACACCTAAAACATAAGATTTTTCTATAAGAATTTTATGAGTTTTTTCTGAGAATAGTAAGGTTATCTTGAGCGTTTGAAAGCCAAAAGAAGTGCAGAAATTTTTCAAGTAAGTCTTTTATTAAAGAGTAGTAATTTTATAAATTCCTAGTTTTCACGGTATTCCCAAATTTTCCTTCAGAAGACTCTTCTTTGAGAAGATTCCTTTTTAAAAGTTTTCTTTGGAAGATTTATTTTGGAATATTATTTTTAAAAAACTATTTTAAAGTTGTTATAGTGTACTACAAAAATTATGTTAAATATATATAATTTTGATAGTTCATATTATACGAGTTATCATACACTTTGAAATCTATATGTGGTAATTACTAATTTTATTATAAATATATAGGTTGATCAACCTTATTTAAATCAATATCCAGTCACGTGTTAAGGTAAGAAATATCATCTTCTTTCATATTCTATTATTTAAACTTACTACGGTAAGGGGTATCATTCTTTTCATCATCATAAATGGATATTATGTTCTTTCTTACTGAAAGGGATTATCATTCTTTGATTCTCGAAAATAATATCGTTTATTTCTTGTGCAATTTATTTTCATGTATTAAATTGTGGGAAGAACCTTACAGCGCGGATTACCGCCTGTTGGTGAATAACCTATCGTATTCATTCCTTATTAATATCTGAGAATAACCTTACGGCGCGGATTATCGCCTGTTTAGTGAATAACTCTTCGTATTCAAATTTTATTAAATTGTTGAAATAACCTTACTGCGCGGACTACCGCCTGTTGGTGAATAACCCTTTTTATCTGTCTCTTGTGAAAATAATTTGTCTACACGAATTATCACATGACACTTTTATTCCATATTCGTTTGTAATATCATTTGCTTTCATATTCGTAAGTGATATTATTTTCTTTTATACTCATAAGGGATACCATCTTTTTCATCTTCCATTATTCAAACTTACTATGGTAAGGGATATTAATTTTCTTGACCTTTTGTTAATCAAACCTGCTACAGTAAGGAATATTATTTTCTTTCATACACCTAAATCAAAACTTATTATGGAACTATTGCTTCTATAATTCCTGAAAATATTATATGTTCCATAATAGTTGCACTTCATCATTTCAATTGAACCTTCCTATTTTCTGAACCTTTCTATTGAACTGTAACCATTATTCTGAACTGTGGATCTTGAATATCATTTTTGAATTTCACTCCACATCATGTTGACAATTTAGACATTATTTGAATCTGCACAAAGTAAACTTCCGATACTTATTGTTTATCTTGTTTCTTCTGTTCATCATTTGTATCACTGTTATTTATACTAATCATCAAGAATCAAGCTGTTGTTAATATATGTGGTCGGGGGCACAGATGCGATATAATTGTTGAACAGATGATAGGTTAAAGGCGATATAATAGGATAAAGGCGATACATCTGTTCGGTGTCTTTTATGGCACGTGGTGAATGTTCTCTTTGACCCGTAGTGCAAAGATGAACTGTTGTTTGGTATGATTATGACTAAAGGCTGAATCTGGTATAATCATGACCGTTGGTGTTATATTGAATATCTTTGGCCCGTAGTGCAAAGATGAACTGTTGTTTGGTATGATTATGACCAAAGGCTGAATCTGATATAATCATGACCGTTGGTGTTAGATTGAATATCTTTGGCCCGTAGTGCAAAGATGAACTGTTGATCTGCATAATTATGACCAGGAACTGTGAATTTGTATTATCTTGACTAGTGGTATTTTGTTGGTCGAAATCGGAACGGTTTATTTTGTAGTAAAGTTTCGACATCGAGTTCGTTTGAATGAACAATAACGCGCAAGCATACGCGGTCAACAAGTAATAAAGTGAAAGTAAAGTATCGATCCCACGAGGAATTAGTTCTAATGATTTCCCAAATATCGAATCCATCGAGCCAATCTTAGTTCAAACAGTTGATTCAATGGAAGAAGGAAAATGTAAAAGGACATAACACAAATTAACAATTAAACTAGAAAGCATTTAAAGATAGGTGAATCTAAGTCTGTAATTTCTCCCAATATGTTATTTTCATCTCCTAACTCTCCTCTCAATCTTACGGTCATGATAAATGGCTAACCGAGAATACGATAGTACTTATAGGCATCTTTCGATAGCCAGATAAGCAGATCTCATCCAAACATATCCCATTCGACAGAATTCAGACAAGAACAACCCAAGCAAGATAATTCACTATATTTCTATGAGAACTAACACAAGTAGGGTTTTTAACGCACAGATTCTCACATAGGCTATACGAGGCACAAAGGTATATTATGTCTATCCTTTAGGTAAATAAGAATTCAATCCTAAGACCAAATAACATACACGTGTTAACATATTCAAGCCCAAACTTATAATCCATCTTCCGATTTCATACAAGTTACCAAAGTGATTATAAAGCCAAATAATTAACAATTATCACAAAACATGATAACCCACTCATATGGTTTTAACCAACGAATGGTCAACCAAGAAAACATCAATACTTATACGCCTCTCTCGATAGCAATACAAGTATACCCAAGTCTAAATAATCCACTATATTTCTATGAGAATTACAATAAACAAGGGTTATGAAGCTCAGGTTCTTAACTGGTTACATATGACATACAGGTATATTTCTATCCAATACGTAAATCATACATCCCAACTATGTAGAATAGCACAATCACATGTTATCACATTTAAGTCAATCCTATAATCCATTTGTCAATTTCATATAGAAACCCACACTAATCATTAAGCCAAACAATCCATACATGAAAAACTAAACATGATAATCTAATTCATGGTGTCAATCAAGAGAGAGAGAATCAATTTAAACAACTATTTGGGTTTCAAAACAATACTTAGATTCCAATGAATGAAGTATAGCAAATATTCATTATAAATCCATCAAGTAATCCAATACAATGAAATACAAGGATAATAAAGAGTTAGAAATGTAAACTTGTTGTCATCCAAGTAAATCTCCAAGCTCCCTCATCCATAGCTCCATCATTGGCTCAAGCTTGCTCTTCATCTTCTTCATTGTTTGATATTCCAAAAATTGGGGATCTAGGGTTCAATAATCAAAGGTTAGGTAGTTCCCTATGAGGGAAACCACATTCCCTTCTCTTATCTCTCCCTAGAATCGCCCCCTCTCTCCCCAAATGAAAAAGGAATTAAAAATAATGAAATTAGGGCTGAAAATGAACTTAAAATCTGTAATTTGCGCGTGGGAACAGTACCACCGCCACGGTGGTAGTAGGGGAGCGCCGCAACGGTAGTGTTAACTTTTAGTTGCAGAAACTTTGGGCGCCACGGCGGTGGAGTTGAGCGCCGCGGCGGTGAAACCTACTGTTAAATTTGATTTTGCTATACCGTTGCGGCGGTAGCAGGACACCGCTGCGGCGGTGGCCTCTGTGCATAATTACCAAAATGCCCTTCCAGCTATATTTTCCTACAAAAATCAAATTAGAATAATTACAATATATATAAATAATATAAATAATCTAAACGACAAATAACACGCGTAATAATAATATTAAATCATATTATACAATAATGATATAAGAACTAACTAAAATGCTAAAGAATTCACAATAACATTAAGTTCAAAGGTATTAAATACATAGGTATAAAAACCAGTCATCATATTTCAGATGGTAAAAGTTGATGATGTTTTTCCTAAAAAGAGAAGCGAGTGGACATTATAGTCTGCATTATTCTTCTAATAGATTGCTCATTCCGCTGCTATTATTGATCTGAACATTGTTCAAGAATTTAATTGCAGTTTTTGATATAAATCTTGTAGTCTATTGTATTCTATCAAGCACTCAACTGTTAAAGGCTAATGATAATTTATTCGTCATTATCTTAATCATGATAATCTTTACTGGGTTATTTGAGCTCATCCTTTCTTTTGTTCCATTGTTTTTCAACAGGAGATAAGCACGTAGCTAGGTCTAGCCGGGGAATGGAGTGAGAGTCCGAGGGATAGTATCGCAGTCTTCACGTGTTGTAAAATAGTGTGATAATAATAGTGAAGACTTAGTTGTGTATTATTATACACTGTATTATTGAACGTTGTACTACTTTGTAATAATTTTGTTGTAGTCTTTTGACAACTCAAGTTTGGGCTGTGTGAGCCCAAATTTGGGGGTGTCACAGTTGGCATTAGAGCTTAGGGATATGGTCTTTAATGGAGATCTGGGGTTAGAATTAAGAGGGGAGAGACGAATAGAATCAGTTACTAGTGTGTCCCACCTAAATGAGATTTTGTTATCTAATGAGTCGATTAGAATATAGGGACATGAAGTGATGAGTCAGTTTGTTTGAACTAACAATTATTTTGTGACAACAGTTAAGTATGACATCTGGAAATCAAGAGGTTAACTATGGAATACCCGAAGCGAATGTAGCCGAGAATCAAGAGGCCCCAAACAATCCTCCTACCAACACAGGAAATAATGTTCCTGATAACATGATGAACGATAGATTCTTTAGGAATTTCATGCAGTTCATACAGAATCAAGTAAGAAGAAATCCAGTCAATAATAACGGTAGAAACGCTGATAATTCAAGGATGGTCACAGTCAACCAATTTAAAGAATTGGGACCACCTGAATTTCACGGGAAGCCTGACCCACTCAAAGCGGAGGCGTGGCTGAAGCAGACAACAAAAATATTTGATGTCTTACAATGCGCTGATGATCAAAAGGTACTATTCACCACTTTTATGTTACGAGGTGAGGCGGACCACTGGTGGGAAGCGGTAAAACGTATCCACCCTTCAGCACTCGAAATGTCTTGGATAGAATTCGAAGAATTGTTTAGTGAGAAGTATTTCCTAGAAAGTATCCGCTATATGAAAGAGGTGGAATTCATTAAGCTGGAGCAGGGAAATATGATAGTCTCTTAATATGAAGCTAAGTTTGCCGAATTATCTCGCTTTGCCACCCATCTAGTGGATGACGAAGCACGAATGAGTCGGATGTTCTTACGAGGTTTGAGATTCAAAATTCGTCAACAACTTAGCTCTCATAAATTTAGTTTGTATTCAGATGTTGTAGATTGTGTAAGACCCCGAATTTTATGAAATATAAAATTTAATTTTTCTTCACATATATTTTTTCATGAAACAGTAAGTGGTTAAATTAATAAAGTTAAAAGTTAAGGATGTTATGTATAAATTATATTATATCGGACAATATTCGTTTGGTCAGAGAATATTCGTTCTATCGGGGAATATTCGTATGATGGCGCCATACGAACCAATCATTGGTGGACCCCACAACGAATAATTATCGGATATAGAAAATGACATAATTAATAATTTTTAAATGGTCAATGATACTATCACTTTTAATTGTTAAAATATCCGGTAGTAAAAGAATAGTAATATACGGTATTATAAGTAACATACGGTATTGCACAGTAGCACACGACATTGCACAGTGTTTCGTATTATTAAACTGATAAACTGGTTATCGTACAATATTTGACTTTATTGTCACATGCACAATAATTCATATTATTAAACTGATAATTGTCACAGTAGCATATGCACAGTAATTCACATTATTGAATCAATAATTGTCATGACACAGTAACGTATTCTTTCTTTTACATACTTTCTGCATTATTGTTATCTCTATTATGGTGTTATATAAACAGTTGTATTTCATTAATTAATTGACTTGATATCTAACTTAGAGCGCCAACTACACTGTATTTATAACAATTAGTCATAATAATGAATAAGTGTGAATTATTGTTGAATAATTGAATTGATAAAGTTATTTATTTATAATATAAAGTTAGGTGATATAAAATGAATGGTATAGATTAAAGATAATATAGAATTTGAAAAGGATGGTGTAGATTAAAAGATGATCTTTAAATGAATGGTTTAGATTAAGGAAATCTTAAAAGATGAAATGAATGGTATAGATTAAAGATAATATAGAATTAGAAATGGATAATGTTGATTAAAAGATGATATTTAAATGAATGGTTTATATTAAAGAATCTTAAAAAATGAAATGAATGGTATGGATTAAACATTATCTTGAAATGAACGGTTTGGATTAAATTAGGAAACTTTGGTTATGATAAGATTTTTGGCTATAAATAGAGGCATTAACTTAAGGATTTTTCATAAATTTCCTTACTTGTTATTTCTTTCTCTCTCTAAATACTTCGTGTTTAAGTTCTCTCTAAGTGTGCTTAAGTCATCTTGAGTATTTGTGAAGATCTATAAGTGTACGTGTACTGTTCAAGTTAATCAACCTCATTTAAATCAATATTCAGTCACGTGTTAACGTAAGGGATTATCATTATTTGATTCTAAAAAATAATATCGTTTTTTGTTACTCATAAGATGTGCCATTTATTTCCATGTATTAATTTGTGGGAATAACCTTACGGCGCGGAGTACCGCCTGTTGGTGAATAACCTTTCGTATTCATTCCTTATTAATCTCTGAGGATAACCTTACTGTGCGGATTACCGCCTGTTTGGTGAATAACTCTTCGTATTCAATTTTTATTAAATTGTGGGAATAACCTTACGGCGCGGATTACCGCCTGTTGGTAAATAACCTTTCGTATTCATTCCTTATTAATCTTTGAGAATAACCTGACTACGCGGATTACCGCATGTTTGGTGAATTACTCTTTATATTCATTTCTTATTTGTCTCTTGTGGAAATAATTTGTTTACACGAATTATCACATGACACTTTTATTGCATATTCGTTTATAATATCATTTTCTTTCATATTCGTAAGTGATATTATTTTCCTTTATACTCATAAAGGATGCCATCTTTTTCATCTTCCATTATTCAAACTTACTATGGTAAGGGATATTAATTTTCTTCACCTTTTGTTAATCAAACCTGCTACGGTAAGGGATATTATTTTCTTTCATACACCTACATCGAAACTTATTATGGAACTATTGATTCTATAGTTCCTGAAAATATTATATGTTCCATAATAGTTGTACTTCATCATTTCAATTAAATCATCCTATTTATGTGAACCTTTCTATTGAACTGTAACCGTTATTCTGAACTGTGGATCTTGAATATCATTTTTGAATTTCAATCCACATCATGTTGACAATTTGGACATTATTTGAATCTGTACAAAGTAAACTTCTGATACTTATTGTTTATCCTGTTTTTTCTGTTCATCATTTATATCATTCTAATCATCCAAAATCAAGTTGTTGTGAATATCTGTGGCCGGGGGCACATATGTGATATAATTGTTGAAAAGATGATATGTTAAAGGCGATATAATAGGTTAAAGGCGATACATCTGTTCAGTGTCTTTTATGGCACGTGGTGAATGTTCTCTTGGGCCCGTAGTGTAAAGATGAACTGTTGTCTGGTATAATCATGACCGTTGGTGTTATATTGAATGTCTTTGGCCCGTAGTGCAAAGATGAACTGTTGATCTGCATGATTATGATTAGAAACTGTGAATTGTATTATCTTAACTAATGGTATTTGAGATGATAAAAGTTGATGATGTTTTTCTTAAAAAGAGAACTTAGTGCACATTATAGTCTGCATTATTCTTCTAATAGATTGCTCATTCTGCTGCTATTATTGATCTGAACATTGTTCAAGAATTTAACTACAATTTTGATATAAACCTTGTAGTCTATTGAAGGCTAATGATAATTTATTCGTCATTATCTTAGTCATGATATTCTTTACTAGGCTATTTGAGCTCACCCTTTCTTTTGTTCCATTGTTTTTCAACAGGAGATGAGAACGTAGCTGGGTCTAGCCGGGGAATAGAGTGAGAGTCCGAGGGATAACTATTGTAGTCTTCACGCGTTGTAAAATAGTGTGATAATAATAGTGAAGGCTTAGTTGTGTATTATTATACACTATATTGTCTAATGTTGTTTACCTTGTAATAATTTTGTTGTAGTCTTTTGACAACTCAAGTTTGGGCTGTGTGGGCCCAGATTTTGGGGTGTCACAGATAGGGCTCAAAGGGTAGAGCAAACAGATGAAACATTGCAGTCAAGAGTCAATGATTAGCATAGAGAAAGAAATGACAACAACCACAAGAACGAGAACCATCGATGAGGTAACCAGCACTTTGGTGGTAATTCCACATTGAATAACAGAAGAGGAGAATCCAGTGGGAACAATTTCAAAAGAAAGAGATTCCATAATAATTATGGAAGGGCACCGACACAAGTACCAGCACCAGCACCAACTCCAGTTTCAAGGGGAGAAGATCGACCACCAGTGAGATGCTATAGGTGTGGTCAGGAAGGTCACATCAGCCCAAACTGTACACAGCAGTCCCAAAAGTGCTACAGTTGTGGGAAATAGGGTCATGTTAGGAGATTTTGTCCTGCCACAAAATCAAGTCCAGCTGCAATGATGATACCAAAAGCTAGCGCGGATAAGGGAAAATATGTAGTTCAAGGGAGAGCTTTTGTTGTGACATCCCAAATGGGACAAAACTCAAACGAGGTGATAACCGGTAAGCTATTCATAAATTCTCGTGAAGTCTACGCTCTGTTAGATACTGGATCTACCCATTCTTTTATCTCACTTGCATGTGCTCAACGTTTAAACTTAACTCCTGAAAATTTGGACTTTGACTTATCAGTTGAAACCCCATTAGGAGAAATAACCATTACATCTACTGTATATAAATCTTGCCTAGTTCAAATCAACAACCTCACATTACCTGTTGACCTTATTTCTTTGGAGATGCAAGAATTTGATGTGATTTTAAGAATTGATTGGTTGACTACCCATCATGCTAAAATTGATTGCTTTCATAAGATATTAGTTTTCATATTCCTAATCAACTTATCATGCAAATTCAAGCAACTAAACCATTGAAATCTATAACTGTTATTTCTAGCCATAAAGTCATTCGTTTATTGAAAAACGGATGTCAAGCCTTTTTAGCTCATGTCACTGATTTGAACAAAAACACGTCAAACTTGAATGATATTCCCATTGTTAATGAGTTTCCTGACGTTTTTCTTGAGGAACTTCCTGGCTTACCCCCAAACCGTGAAATTGAATTTTGTATCGATCTTGAACCCGGTACTAAGCCTATTTCCAAAGCCCCATACCAAATGGCTCCCATTGAACTTCAAGACTTAAAAGTCCAACTACAGGAATTGTTGGATACCGGTTTCATTCATCCGAGTGCATCACCATGGGGTGCTCATGTTCTATTTGTGAAGAAGAAAGACAGGAGTATGAGATTGTGCATTGACTACCGAGAATTGAACCATGTCACCATCACAAACAGGTACCCGTTACCTCGGATTGATGACATGTTTGATCAATTACAAGGTGCTCAACATTTCTCAAAGATTGGTCTTCGTTCTGGATATCATCAGTTAATGGTTAAAACTGAGGACATTCCAAAGACTGCTTTCAGAACTCGTTATGGGCATTATGAGTTCTTAGTCATGCATTTTGGACTAACCAATGCTCCTGCAACTTTCATGGACATGATGAACCGAATATTCAAGGAATATTTGGATCATTTTGTGGTTGTCTTTATTGATGACATCCTTATATACTCCAAGAGTCATGAGGATCATAAACAACATCTGAGATTGATACTCCAAAAGCTCCGTGAGAATAAATTATATGTCAAGTTAAAGAAATGTGAGTTCTGGCTTGAGGAAGTCACGTTTCTTGGGCATGTGATTTCAAGTCAGGGAATATCAATCGATCCTGCGAAGATTGAAACGATACTAAATTGGGAACAACTCAAGACAGTAACCGAAGTCTGAAGTTTTCTGGGCCTAGCTGGTTATTATCGGAGATTCGTAGAAGGATTTTCTCGAATCGCCACTCCATTAACTCAGCTTACTCGGAAAAGCACAAAATTCGTATGGAGCGAGGAATGCGAGAAAAGTTTTCAAGAACTCAAGAGGAGACTTATTTCAGCTCATGTTATGACCATTCCATCAGGATCAGGAGAATTCGTTATATATAGCGATGTTTCAGGCAAAGGTCTAGACTGCGTTCTTATGCAACATGGAAATGTTATAGCCTATGTCTCTCGACAACTCAAAGATTATGAGAAAAATTATCCTACTCATGATCTAGAGTTGGCAGCAGTCGTTTTCGCATTGAAGATCTGGAGACACTACTTGTACGGAGAGAAAGTGGATATCTATACGGATCATAAAAGCCTCAAGTATTTCTTCACCTAGAAGGAACTCAACATGCGACAACGACGTTGGCTTGAGCTGTTGAAGGATTATGACCACACAATCCAGTATCACCCGGGAAAGGCTAATGTTGTAGCTGATGCTTTGAGCAGAAGATCTTATGCGAGTACAAGTGCACTGCTGACAACACAAGAGCGTATTTTGTACGACTTGCAAAATATGGAGATAGAGCTGAAGACACCAGGGGCCCACTCTAAGATTGCTCATGTGCGAGTAGAACCGGCTTTAATCGATAAAATTAAAGCTGTTCAAGCTACCGATCCGGAACTAATGAACATGATGAAGAAAGTACAAGAAAGTGCCATTCCAGAAGCAAGAATCGACGAGAAAGGAATACTTCGAGTCAACTCTCAACTCTGTGTTCCTAACGATCCTGAATTGAAGCATAAAATCATGATGGAGGCACACAACACGCCGTTTGCAATCCACCCAGGAGGTACCAAGATGTATCGAGATCTTCGACATACATTTTGGTGGAACAATATGAAAAGGGAGATTGCTGAGTTTATTTCAAGGTGCCTAACTTGTCAACGTGTAAAGACAAAGCATCAAGTACCTAAGGGTCCATTGCAATCACTTGAGGTTCCTGAATAGAAGTGGAAACACATCAATATGGACTTCGTGATGGGTCTTCCCAAGGTTTCTCAAGGCTTAGATGTAATTTGGGTCATCGTAGATAGATTGACTAAATTCGCTTATTTTTTGCCTATACGAGAAAACTTTTCACTTGAGCGTCTTGCCGGTATGTACATAAGTGAGATTGTGAGATTGCATGGCATGCCAGTTTCCATAGTTTTTGATCGAGATCCTAGATTCACTTCACGCTTTTGGACCAGTCTACAAAAAGCTATAGGCACTGAACTACGTTTTAGTTCTACATACCATCCTCAAACGGACGGACAATCGGATAGGACGATCCAGACCCTCGAAGATATTTTGAGACTTTGCGTACTAGACTTCAAAGGAAGTTGGGATAAGTACTTGTCATTGGTTGAATTTTCTTACAACAACAGTTACCAAACAAGTATAGGCATGGCTCCATTCGAGACTTTATATGGACGCAAGTGTCGCCCTCCAGTATGTTCGAATGAGGTAGGAGAAGCAAAATTGTTAGGACCCGAGGTGGTACGTTTGACAACAGAAAAGATCCAAATGATCCGACAACGAATATAGACCGCGCAAGAACGACAAAAAAGTTATGCTGATCTTTATCGGAGAGATTAGAGATTCAACGTCGGAGATCATGTATTCTTACGTGTTTCTCCATGGAAAGGAGTTACGAGATTCGGAAAGAGAGGAAAGCTCAACCCTCGATTTATTGGCCCATTCGAAATCCTCGATCGAGTAGGAACCGTAGCCTACAGACTAGCTTTACGACCAAGTATGTCCCGCATCCATAACATTTTTCACATATCTATGTTACGTAAATATGTGAAGGACCTAAACCACGTCATTGAGTTAGAACCAGACATTATAGTAGATGATTTAACGTACGAGGAGGTACCTGTTAAGATTCTAGATAAGAAGGAATAAATCCTACGCTCAAAAGTTATACCTCAAGTTAAGGTTTTATGGAGGAACCAAGATATTGAGGAAATGGCCTGGGAGCTAGAATCTGAAATGAAGTCTAGGTATCCATACCTGTTCGAAATGCCAGGTACGTTAATTTCGGGGACAAAATTTCATAAGGAGGGGAAGTTGTAAGACCCCGAATTTTATGAAATATAAAATTTAATTTTTCTTTGTATAAATTTTTCCTGAAATAGTAAGTGGTTAAATTGACAAAATTGAAAGTTAAGGATGTTATGTGGAAATTTTATTTTGTCGGACAATATTCGTTTTGTCGGGGAATATTCGGGACGTACGACGACGCCAAAATAACTAATTATTGGTGGACCCCACAACAGAATATTTGTCGGATATAGAAAACGACAGAAGTAACTTTTTTAATAAAAATTGTCAACGGTACTAACTGTTAAAATATCGGTGATAAAAGAATAGTAACATACGGTAAATTATGGTATTTCACTGTAGCACACGGTATTCTACAGTAGCACACGGTATTGCACAGTATCTCATATTATTGGTCTGATAATTGACACTATAACTGTTGCGCATCATTTCATCAATAATTGTCACTGTATAATATTTTATGTTATCAATTCAATAGTTGTTATTACACAGTATTTTGCATTATTGATTTAATAATTATCATTACACTGTGTTTCATATCATTAACTCAATAATTGTTGGTGCACTGTAATTTAAAATTATTGAACCTAATAATTGTCACAGTAGCAAATACACTGTAAATTATATTATTAAATTAATAATAATCTGTAACGTGTTTATTACATTATTGTGGAATTATTGTTGTAGCATTATTTTATATGTAGGACCCGCAGGAGAAAAAAAAGAAAAGAAATTAAATAATTATTATTTTATATGAATAATAATGTAAATAGTAACGTGTATAGTAAGAAACATGTGGACCCATTGGTGGGGCCCACATGAAATGTGAGAAACTTCTTTTCAGCTCACCTACTGTGCATAATAACTTCTTTTCTCCTATAAATAACTTGCTCAGCTGAATAGAAAAATCTCACCTAAAACATAAAATTTTTCTATAAGAATTTTATGAGTTTTCTCTGAGAATAGTAAGGTTATCTTGAGTGTTTGAAAGCCAAAAGGAGTGCAGAAAATTTTCAAGTAAGTCTTTTATTAAAGAATAGTAATTTTATAAATTCCTATTTTTCACGGTATTCACAAATCTTCTTTCAGAAGACTCTTCTTTGAGAAGATTCCTTTTTAAAAGTTTTCTTTGGAAGATTTATTTTGGAATATTATTTTAAAAAAGCTATTTTAAAGTTGTTATAGTATACTACAAAAATTATGTTAAATATATATAATTTTGATAGTTCATATTATACGAGTTATCATACACTTTGAAATCCATATGTGGTAATTACTAATTTTATTATAAATATATAGGTTGATCAACCTCACTTAAATCAATATCGAGTCACGTGTTAAGGTAAGGAATATCATCTTCTTTCATATTCTATTATTTAAACTTACTACGGTAAGGGGTATCATTCTTTTCATTATCATAAATGGATATTATGTTCTTTCTTACTGGAATGGATTATCATTCTTTGATTCTCGAAAATAATATCGTTTATTTCTTGTGCCATTTATTTCCATGTATTAAATTATTGGAATAACCTTATGGCGCAGATTACCACCTGTTGGTGAATAACCTATCGTATTCATTCCTTATTAATCTCTGCGAATAACCTTACGGCGCGGATTATCGCCTGTTTAGTGAATAACTCTTCATATTCAAATTTTATTAAATTGTGGGAATAACCTTACTGCACGGACTACCACCTGTTGGTGAATAACCCTTTTTATCTGTCTCTTGTGGAAATAATTTGTCTACACGAATTATCACATGACACTTTTATTCCATAGTTACCAAGCAAGTCTATTGTATTCTATCAAGAACTCAACTGTTAAAGGCTAATGATAATTTATTCGTCATTATCTTAGTCATGATATTTCTTACTGGGTTATTTGAGCTCACCCTTTCTTTTGTTCCATTATTTTTCCACAGGAGATGAGAACGTAGCTGGGTCTAGCCGGGGAATGGAATGAGAGTCCGAGAGATAGCTATCGTAGTCTTCACGTGTTGTAAAATAGTGTTATAATAATAGTGAAGACTTAGTTGTGTATTATTATACACTGTATTGTTGAACGTTGTACTACTTTGTAATAATTTTGTTGTAGTCTTTTGACAACTCAAGTTTGGGCTGTGTGGGCCCAGATTTGGGGGTGTCACAAGAAAGGAATGTCTTATGCAATTCGAAAGGAATGTCTAATTTGAGGATTGAAATGCATATAATCAAATAAAATAAAACTTGGCAGTAATACCATGTCTTTTATTTGATTGAGGCGTTGTGAAGTAGAAGGATTGAATTGTACGGTAACTATTCGCTGAATAGGTTCTTTTGTGAATAAATGTTGAAATCTATATTATTTGGAAAGTTGTTAATCGCTAAGGGTGCTTACCCTTATTATAGAATAAATATTATTTATTTAAAATAATTAAATAGTTTAATTTATTTATATAATATAAGATTAGAATAGTTCTAATTAATTTATTCCATAACCGGTTTAATATGGAGAACCAAAAGGGTCATACCGCAAAAGAAAAGTAATTATTTTAGAAGTAAATGGCATAATTGTAATAATGAATTAAGTATATTTATTTTATATTATGGGAATAGAATAAATTAAATAACTTAATATTTATTATTTAGTATTTTAAAAATACTAATTATAAATTAATAAGATGAGTTTTATTATTATTATTATTATTATTATTATTATTATTATTATTATTATTATATAGTTCCTAAATGGTTTAGAATTAATTAATAAGAGTACTCTCATAATTGATAATTAGGTTCCTAAATAGTTTAGGAATTATAATTATTATATTAAATTAATTAAGTTCCTAATTAGATAAGGTGTTTAATTAAAAATCCTATTCCTAAAGGTGTTAGGAGGGTTTACTAAATCTATAAATAAGAGAAGTCGTATTATGGATTAAGGTTACACATATACATTTCCATAAGTTTTGGGAGAGTACTCACATATTCTCTAGAGAGAGAAAACTAGGGTTTGTCATCACTCACTTCTTGCATTATTATTATTAATCCTTGGTGGATCATGATAATGGGCTTTTATACCGATTTATTAGATTTTTTTTAGGCTTAATTATTTGTTAGTTTTTAAGTATTTCAATTGATTTTAGGTGTTTTATTTAATGTTATGCATTATTATTATTTTTAGTATTTTTATATTATTTTTATTTATTTTTAATCATTTTATATTTTATTTTATAGGAATTAAAAGTGGAATGGCAATTTTGTATTTTCTGCGAATGGCATAACTGTGAATATTGGCGCGGTGGCATTTTCGTAATACCGACAACAGTATGAGCGCAATGCGTGAAATTGTTTAAGCAGCAGCCGCGTCGAAACGGCGACATGTAGCATTGTTTGGGAGTAGTTTTTGAAACAAATATTTAACGCGAAGAATTCAAGAATTAAAGGCGGAGCTTGGAGATTGGAAACTGTGATCCGAGTGACAAACGGATATCAACACAGATTTGATTTCTTTTCTTTATCTTTTATTTTTGTAATTTTGAGATGTTGAATTATTTGTGGTTAATTAATTATTTAATTATGAGTTAATTTTTATTTAAGATTACAATTGAACCCAATGTGTAGTTTAATTTAATTTGTTTTCTTTTTAATTATTGATGATTATATATAAGTTGTTTATCATATTTTATGCGTTCATGTATAATTATTTGCGCAATAATTAATTGTGATATCTAAGAAAGAATTGTAAAAGGAATTCTAAGATTAGATTCGGATATGATAACATGTGAATTTGTTGATTCTTTATAGGAAGAGTAGCATAATAATGTGTAGGATGAAGATGCCTATATGCCATATGTAACTTTATTGAGAGTTGGATCTTAATGAGTTTATTTCAAATTATTTTGCATAGAAATATAGTAACTTAATTATAATAAATCTTTTTATTAATTCTTGAAAAATGTTAGTAAATAGTTAAGAAATCTCAGTTAACAATTTTATATAGTTAATTAATTAAAAAGAGAATAAAGAGATTTAAATGAAGCATTAGGGGAAATTGTGATCTTAACTATTTTAATTTAATTATTTTCATTAGTTTAATTTAGTTAGTAATTTTGATTAGTTTATTTTATAATTAAATTGAGATTGTTTAAATAGAATTAATTTGATATTAAATTAGTGTTTGGTAATTATTATTATTTAATTTCCTGTGAGTTTGACACTCTATTTTATCACTTTATTACTTATTGATCATGTATACTTGCACGCATATATTCATATAGAAAATAACCAACAAATTTTTGGCGCCGCTGCCGGGGAATTAATTTAATAATTAGTTATCAATATTAATTTTAATCAAATTAGTTTTACTTTAAACGTTTTTATTTTATTTTACTATTTTAATTTTAATTTTTACTTCCTTTTCAGGTTAAATGAAGGACGAGGATCGAAAATTGCTTCGAGACTATACGATGCCACACGTCACTGAAATCCAATCTAACATCCATAGGCCTGCAATTCAAGCTATAAGTTTTGAGATCAAGCCGGGCACGATATAGATGATCCAAAATTAGTGCAGTTTGTGGGTTTGCCCAATGACGATCCGAATGATCATCTCATGAGCTTTTTGGAGATATGCAATACTTTCAAGTATGATGGAGTTTCGGATGACGCTGTAAGACTCCGTTTGTTCCTTTTCACAGTTAGGGACAAGGCGAAGAGTTGGTTTCATTCACTTCCACCGGGGTCTATCACTACTTGGAACGACTTGGCTCAATAGTTCTTAGCGAAATTCTTTCCGCCAGTGAAGACTGCAAAAATAAGGAACGACATCACTTCATTCATGCAGCATGATTCAGAATCATTGTACGAGGCATGAGAGCGCTTCAAAGATTTATTACGGAGATGTCCACACCATGGAATACCCAAGTGGCTTCAACTTCAAACATTCTACAATGGGTTATTCAGTACAACGAGGACTATTATTAATCCAGCTGGGGGTGGTGCTTTGATGGTGAAGAATTTGGATGAGGCTTATGACTTGTTGGAAACTATGGCAGAAAATGATTACTAATGGCCTTCTGCAAGAGTGAATCAACCAATGGCGGCTGGGATACATGAGACAGATGCAATTACCGCATTGACTGCACAAATGGCAACACTAATGAAGATGGTAGAAACTATTGCAAAGACTGGGCAATCTAATCCACCTGTGGCAATAACTTGTGATCTATGTGCTGGGCATCATTCAGTTAATCAATGCCCAATCAATGCAGAATCAGTCCAGTATGTGGCAAACTACAATCAGCAACAACAAGGGAATAATGCCAACTATTATCATCAAGGGGTGAGAAATTAGCCAAATTATTCATGGAGCACCAACAATCAAGCACAATCTTTGGCTCCAATACCATCATATCAGTCGGGTTTTCAGAATCAACCTCCACCACAGCTAGAAAAGACATCAAATTTCGAGAAAACTGTTATAAAATACATAGCGCAGAATGAGGTTAGAATGAACAGTCTAGAATCATCAGTGAGGAGCATCGAGAACCAAGTGGGACAGCTTGCTAGTGCCATGTATTGTCGGCCTCAAGGTGCTTTGCCGAGTGATACATTGATAAATCCAAGAAGGGAGGGCAATGAGCAATGCAATGTAGTCACACTTAGGAGTGGTAAGGAATTACATGATGATGATAGAGAAAATTTGAAAAGGGAAAATTCAAATGTGGATGATGATAGTGAATCTGAAAAGAAGAATAATCAAAATGAGTTGCATGGACATAAAGAGGAAAAACAAGTTATGAATTCGAAGTAGAATCAGATTGTGCCACCAGTACCTTTCCTGCAAAGACTTCAAAAGAACAAGCTTGACAAGCAATTTTTAAAATTTTTGGAGGTATTCAAGAAATTACATATTAACATCCCATTCGCAGACGCATTAGAGCAGATGCCTAGCTACTTAAAGTTCATGAAGGAGATTTTGTCTAAGAAAAGGAAGCTAGGTGACTACGAAACAATGGCTCTAACGGAGGAGTGCAACGCTGTATTGCAAAAGAAGCTACCATCGAAGCTAAAAGATCTGGGTATTTTCACCATTCCGTGCACCATTGGGAGCCAGTTCTTTAATTGATGCTTGTGTGATTTGTGAGCGAGCATAAATTTAATGCCTCTATTAGTTTATAAAAAGCTTGGTTTGAAGGAAGTGAAGCCCACCCATGTCACCTTATAGTTGGCGGATCGATCATTTACTTATCCAAAGGGGATTATTGAAGATGTTCTTGTAAAAGTGGATAAGTTTATCTTCCCTGCGGATTTCATTGTGCTAGATTTTGAGGAGGATAAAAATATACCAATTATTCTTGGGCGTCCATTTTTAGCTACGGGGGGAGCGTTGATTGATGTGAAACAAGGCGAGCTAACTATGAGAGTTCAAGATGAAGAAGTGACCTTCAAGGTGTTTAATACAATGGAATTTCCGAGTGGTCAAGAAGAATGTTTTCGGGTTGATGTTATGGGATTGAAAGGTCAATTTTATTAGAGGATGAAAGATGAATACAAGTTTGGGGGTCTCAAGGGAAAATTAAGCGAATGGTCAAGGCATAGCTTCCAAGGCGATTTATTAAGCATAAATTCGATCCGGGCTGAAGAAAAGGAAGTAGTCAGGTTGAGACATAAAAACAAGCGCTTATTGGGAGGCAACACAAGTTTTAATTTTAATTTTTTTATTATTTTTTTTAATTTTATTTTTAGTAGTTTTTATTTTAGTAGTAAATTTTAGTTATTTAATTATTTATTTTAATATTTTATTTTATTTTTGTTTTGTTTCAGGTTTATTCAATGCAGTCCAGACTGAGCAGATGAGGATGATGAAAGCTACATATTTAGGGGAGTCTCTTGTTCTTAATTTTCTTTATTTTATACATTGAGGACAATGTCTGTTTTAAGTTTGGGGGTGTGGGTAAATTTGAAAGAATTTGAAAATTTTTAGTTTAAATTTTTGAATTTTGTGGGTAAATTCACTGCAAACCCTTACGAGACACAACTCGTTCACTTGGGATAACCATGGGGTTTAAAGGCTTGTTGCACATGCTAAGTGCAATCGTGTTTTCTACGAAAATGGGGTAACTTAATTTTTAGGTAGAGTCTTTTGGGCAATGAATTAGTTGAATTAAATATTTGGTCGATGATAAAATTTTGGTTTTTATTTAATAACTTTTGAAAAAATGGATAAATTTTTGTTAGTTTGAATTGTGGCTATTTGTTGGTTATTATTTTATTTGAGATCCTTCAAATTTTTATGCACATGTCCATTTGTTTAAGCTAGTTTTAACTTAAGTGAAGTTTATTGGGTTAAATGCTCATGATAGATATTTTTGAATTCTATATTTTTATTTGATCGTAACTTGAAGCGAAATTGTGGTCAAATATGATTTAGGAGAGATGATTTCAGTGAATTTTCTGAGATTAGTAAAATTAATTTATCTTGTAAAGAAAAAAAAAGAAGTTAAGAAAGCAATGTAAGGAAAACGAGATGGAGCGTAAAACGCACTCGCTGGTGAGATGGAGTATAAAATGCACTCACTGAGGAAAAAAAATGAAAAGAGAAAAAAATTAGATGGAGCATAAAATGCACCCATTTAATTGAAGAAAAAGTGTTTAAAAGAAATTAATAATCCTAGTGGTGCTTGAAAGATTAAATAGTTTTTGATCCCTTAAGTTATATTTGCATGTATTAGCTTTGAGTGATGTGAAAAATAAAAATATAGAGTTTTGTTGTGTATATTTTTTTGATATCTTTTATGAGATATTTAATTATGTGAGCGGATCTAAGTTTTTTCGCTAGTTTGATACATTTGGATTCACACACACACGAATGGTCTTGGGTAGAGTAAGATTAACAAATATGTTGAAATTTTGGGCTTTGCATAAATTTAAAATTTTTCTATGAGTTATTATTTAAAAATCTTTGAGGCTAAAATTGAAATTCATATTGTTTCATTGCTTGAGTTGTTGAGTTATTAGAATCTTTGTTTTTATTTGTTTTTTGCTTGAGGGCAAGGAAAGAGTTAAGTTTGTGGGTATTTGATAATGGGCTTTTATGCCTATTTATTAGATATTTTTAGGCTTAATTTTTTGTTAGTTTTTAAGTATTTTAATTAATTTTAAGTGTTTTATTTAATGTTATGCATTATTATTATTAGTATTTTTATATTATTTTTATTTATTTTTAATCATTTTATATTTTATTTTGTAGGAATAAAAAGTGGAATGACAATTTTGTAATTTTCGCGAATGGCATAACTGTAAATAAGGGCGCGGTGGCATTTTCGTAATAACGACAACAGTATGCGCGCATTGCGCAAAATTCTTTAAGCAGCAGGTTTGATTAACAAAAGGTGAAGAAAATTAATATTCCTTACCATAGTAAGTTTGAATAATGGAAGATGAAAAAGATGGTATCCCTTATGAGTATAAAAGAAAATAATATCACTTACGAATATGAAAGAAAATGATATTACAAACGAATATGGAATAAAAGTGTCTCCGCACAGTAAGGTCATTCCCACAATTTAATAAAATTTGAATACAAAGAGTTATTCACTAAACAGGCGGTAATTCGCGTCGTAAGTTTATTCTCAAAGATTAATAAGGATTGAATACGATAGGTTATTCCCCAACATGCGGTAATCCGCGCCGTAATGTTATTCCCACAATTTAATACATGAAAATAAATGGCACAAGAAAGAAACGATATTATTTTCGAGAATCAAAGAATGATAATCTCTTCCAGTAAGAAAGAACATAATATCCATTTGTGATGATGAAAAGAATGATACCCCTTACCGTAGTAAGTTTAAATAATAGAATATAAAAGATAATGATATTCCTTATCTTAACACGTGACTGAATATTGATTTAAATGAGGTTGATCAACCTATATATTTATAATAAAATTAGTAATTACCACATATAGATTTCAAAGTGTATGATAACTCGTATAATATAAACTATCAAAATAATATATATTTAACATAATTTTTATAGTATAATATAACTACTTTAAAATAGTTTTTAAAATAATATTCCAAAATAAATCTTCCAAAGAAAGCTTTTAAAAATGAATCTTCTTAAAAAGAGTCTTTTAAAGGAAGATTTGTGAATACCGTTAAAAATAGGAATTTATGAAATTACTACTCTTTAATAAAAGACTTACTTGAAAATTTTCTGCACTCCTTTTGGATTTCAAACACTCAAGATATCTTTATTATTCTTATAGAAAACTCATAAAATTCTTATAGAAATTTTTTATGTTTTAGGTGTGATTTTTCTATTCAGCTAAGCAAGCTATTTTTAGGAGAAAATAAGGCACTATGCATGGTAGGTGGCAACAGGCGTGGTGCATGCATGTGTTAAAATTTTCAGTAGCCGACGACTGCTGCTTTTTTTCCTCACGAAACTTCAGCACCCCAAAAATCCATACCAACTCTCATGTGGCCCCCACAAAGGGCCTACATGTTTACTATTTAAAATAGGAATAAGTAATTTAAATTATATATATATATATATATATATATATATATATATATATATATATATATTTATATATTTTTCTTCAAGTGGGTCCTGCATATAAAATAAAATAATACAACAACAATAATTCAACAATAATATAATAAACATGTTACATATTATTATTAATTTTATAATATAAATTACGGTGTATTTGCTGCTATAACAATTATTAGGTTCAATAATTTTAAACTACAATGTACCAACAATTATTGACTCAATGATATGAAATACAGTATAATAACGATTATTGAATCAATAATGCAAAATACTGTGTAACAACAATTATTGAATTGATAACATAAAATATTATGCAGTGACAACTATTGATGAAATGATATGCAACAGTTACGGTGTCAATTATCAGATCAATAATATAAATACTGTGTAATAACCAATTTATCAGTTCAATAATATAAATGCCGCACAATACCTTGTGCTACTATAGAATACCGCGTGCTACAATAAAATAACATGAATTACCGTATGCTACTATTATTTTATCACTGATATTTTAACAGTTAAAAGTGATAACACCATTGACTATTTTTATTTAAAAAGGTTACTTCTGTCGTTTTCTATATCTGACAAATATTCCGTTGTGGGGTCCACCAATGATTAGTTATTTCGGCGCCGTTGTACGACCCGAATATTCCCCGACCAAACGAATATTCCCCGAGAAAATGAATATTGTCCGATATAATAAAACTTGCACATAACATCCTTAACTTTTAACTTTGCCAATTTAACTACTTACTACTTCAGAAAAATATATTTGAAGAAAAATTAAATTTTATATTTCATAAAATTCGGGGCCTTACAATTAGGATATGGTCAATGATAAAAAAATCTGATTATTTAATGTGTTTAAGAAAAATTGATGAACATGCGGAGTTTACATTTTGACATTTGAGCTGGTTTTGCGATATTCACGATTCTTTTGCATTCATGAGCACATACCCTATTGTTTGACTAGTTGTTATTTAGAAAACTTATTAGATTAGATGTTTGTGAGGATTACCATTGATAATTTAAAATTTTTATTTGAACATCATTTCGTGCTAAGTTTAGGCTTTCATATAAGTTTGTGGGCATTTGAATAATATTTAAATTTGATTAATATAAAAAGAAAATTATATAATATTAAAACAACTTGACTTTGTCAAAATTTCGTGGCCTTTGTTACTCAAATGAGTAAGCACTTAGAGATGTATCTACATCTAGTGCCCTAAAGCCAACAGGTCTGGGAGTCATTGGTCGAAAGTTCATTACACGTGTAGCATTGAAAAGCCTAATAAAATTAGACATTGCACAAGTCAAGAATAAAATCATGAAGGTGAAATGGAGCGTAAAACGCATTTAGCCATATACACTGTAACGACCCCGAAATTCGACCCATATTCTTACCTTAAATTTTATATTTATGATACATTATTTTTCTTACGTCCAAAATTCAGTTCGTTAATATATCATTAACCACCTTAACTGATCCATTATCTGATATTTAAAATCATTAATTATCAAAATTCTCATATAATTTTTTTTTTCTCAATTCAATCGTTGTATTAAGATATTTGGATATTTAAAATCCGTACATTCTGGATCCTAGTCCCTGGATCGCAACCTTTACTTTTTCTTTCTCTTTCTTTGTACCAATATCTTAAATCTCATCCATCTAAATTTAATATCCTTTCATATCCGTATAACTATTCATTGATTTAAAATTTACAGTCATTTATTTTCATATAATTATTCCTTGTTGCGTTATTCATAATCAAACATATAATAATTTCTAACGTAACCTCTATTTAATACATCACAGTTCAAAATTTAACTTTACTTATCCTGTCTGGATTCAAAATGTACATACAAAATAGCAATATAACCTAACAACTGTATTCACATTAAATTATGTTATTGAAATATAATAGTAACATTCACAACCTTCTGTGATTATCCGTCTTTATATCATCTGATATTTTTGAAATTTATTTCTTTCCTGCAAAAATATATATTAAGCAAGTAATGAGCACAGCGGCTCAGCAAATTCAACAGTTATACTTCACGTAGCACATACCTTATCATGCTTGGTGTGTGTCATGCATCCTGTGTTTGTGCTTCTACTATAGCAATATATCTCATATATATTCATATCGTTGCACAAAGTACACATTGTGGTCATATTAATCACGTATCATGTAGCACATAATTTGTATGCATTTAAACAAGAATTTCATATCATAATAGTTCAACATTTAACAAAAAAAAAAGGGACTGAAGAACTTGTCTGGCGTCCCGTTATTTAAATTGTTAGCTCAAACCCTTAACTCGATTAACCTATGATCATAAAATAATCAAATAATAATTATTTATCTCTTTATGATATTAATTTACTTAATTAATATCATCTCTAGATCAATTATTAATTTATATGGTTAATTATATTAACCTCGTTCCTTAAAATATTCGTTTAACTTAATATCCATTATCTCTAATACGGACAACCCGGCTCATCGGATAAAATTTAACATATTTAGTTGTCCGAATTTTCATTTAATCATTTTCTAACCTTTAAACTCATTAGTTTAATATTTAAAATATTTAAATATTAATCCCCAATATTTAATATTTTTACAAAAATATTAAATTTAATGCTCAAACATCATTTCTATATGTTTAGTATTTTTCTATAATTTTCTATGATTTTTAAAAAAATTTTAAACATTTATTTCATTAAAATCTGATTCTGGGGGCATTTTAGTCATTTCCGCGGTCAAAGGGACAAAATTGGCATTTTTCGGAAAGCTCAGGGGCGTTTCTGTAAATTTCGCGACGTTAGGGACATATCCGAAATTTTCCGGAGAGTCCAGGGGCAATTCTGTAACTTCCGCAGTTAAGGGACACGTTCGGAAATAGTTGAAAAGACCGGGGGCAATTTCGTAATTTCGCTACTTTGCATCGGCCGCGCATTGCGCGCGGCCTGCCCTTGCCGACGCCAAACGTCGTCGTTTGGATCGGTCGCTACAGAAATCTCATCCGCGCATGGCGCGGCCCCTTCTGCCCCCCCCATACGCCGTTGTTTTGACTCCCGCGCCAGAAATTCTTTTCTCTTTCTTCCGCTTACAGTAGCCCAACCAAGAATAAATTACACCATTTTTGATCCAAACTTTCACAATATAATCATTCCAAAAATCATATAATTCATAAATACACCTCTAAAAATTATTTAGAATAATTCTTCTAATTATTTTCTAATTTTCTACACAATTTATTTTACCACAAAAATACATAAATAATTCAAATAAAAGTATTTATACCTTCCTTGGCTTTCTCTACCCATGTTAGCACCAACAAGTTCCTCTCTTGCGGTGGCCATGGAGTTTTCCGCGCGGCATGTGGTGGTTATGGTGGTCTCGGTGGAAGGAAGAAACAAAGAGAGTTTTGCTTTATTTTTCTTTTCCTTCCTTTCTTTATTTTCTTCTTTCCCTTTTATAACTAAAGTGACTTAACAAATTTTAAACCCACTTGAATTCCACCGCCTTTCTTATTTCTTAACCGAATTTTTCCCACTTCCGGATTGTTCCAAAGCATGCGTAAATAATTTATTTAATACATTATGTAATTATATCGTGTAATAAATATTTTATATAATATATATAAAATATTTATTTAAATTCACCTAAAAATCATTATATAATTTATAAATAATATTAACACCCTTTTTGGGTACTTTACTTGACAAATTTTGTACACGCATAACGCTATGCATGTAATTATATGAGGTAATTTATACCTCCAAAAATCATAAAATAATTCATATAACATATAAAAATTATTTTTCATAATTTTTCGCTTCGTTACTTGGACAACATGTTACATTAATATGTTCACATTTCTGAAATATTATTCTTCATAAAAGTCATAATAATTTAATTATGCATAACCATAATTTTTAATAAATTAAATCCTTCCTTTTTCCTCATTTAATTTAATTTCTTTACATTTCACATTACTTTCCTTATATAATTTATATAATTTATTATTATATAATTTATATAATTAAATTATCCCTTTTTATAATTTCCATTTCACACAAAATATAATTTATAAAATTTCTTCCCATCCTTATTCAATTTCATCACCTTATATAAATTATATAATTATTCTTATATAATTTATATAATTATTATTTTTCTCATATTTCACTTTAATTTTCTTATATAAATTATATAATTTATTATTACATAATTTATATAATTACATTTCTTTCCCAATTAATTTCTCGACTTTCTCCATAATCTCTTAATTAAACCAATAATCCATCATTTCAATTTTACTAATTCCTCATTCACTTTTTATTTAATTCTGGATTAATTTAATTATTAATCCCTTAATTTCCATAATTAATAACATTTATACATATAACAATTAAGCATAAACACACATATATATACATATTTAATTCATATTTCTTACATTTCCATATAACCTCATTTAAAACATAATTTCTGCACTTCCATAATAATTTAATTGTACAATTTATTGTACCTTTATCTGAAATTCTTTTATTCCTCATAAATTGTTTTTAAACAATTTATTTACTTTCCAATTATTTTAAATTAACACAATTCGTCATGATCTCTGCACAGATTTAATTTACTAATTAAATCTCATCACATACCTTAAACCACATAAAATAATAATTTATTTAACAACCTTGACAATTTTATCAATTAAATTCTCATTTGATATTATTAAAGGAATCCTGAAAATTCGGATGCTCACATTCTTCCCCCCTTAACAGGATTTCGTCCTCGGAATCGTAATTACCGTAATAATCATACTTATTTTATTTATAGCACCTTGCTATACCTTTATCTTGATAAATCACCACTATATCCATAATAATCATATTTTACCTCATTAACTTCCGTAATTCACATGGATAATCCGATAATGGTCATAACTGTTAGAATATTCAATTCTTAATTCACATCATATTTCATAATTCTCTAAATATTTTATTCATAAAACTTTAACCCGTTTCTTGATTCACTTATCAAGATCGTTTCTCATTCTCTGAAAATTTCCTTTCTTTTATCGCATTTACCCTTACTCAATCCACTTATGTCATATTATCTATTGTACATCATTCATACTCTGCACATTCATCCTTATATTCTCAATTTATATTCGTGAATCTTCTTTTCATTCCATAATCATTCCTTAATACTTCTATCATTCAACACTAGGTTTTAAACAGTAACATTTACTTAATTCATCATAATCCTTAATCAAAATTATTTCAAAAATCCTGGGTGTCACATTCACCCCTCCTTCATAAAATTTCGTCCTCGAAATTTCTATGTATTAATATCTCATTCATTTGTAACAATTACAATTTCTCTTTACTCATTCCACATATCTTTCTTTCATTCCGTCCTTGTAGTCATTACACATTGTCATTTCTAATCCATCACATTTCATACTTTCTTTACTTCACAATTATTGCTTTCATTATCACTCACAATTTAAATATTACCCCATCCTACCATCCAATCTTCATAAGAGTAGAAGAATTCAAAATTTTTATTTTGAAAAACTTTCATGCTATGCTGAATGAACATTTATCCCGGTTTACAGTACTTCGCTCCCCGAGTACTTCATACTGCAAACCCTGACAGTGGATCAATCTGTCATTAAAGTGATGGATATTTCACCATACATTGGCATGCCAGATGATCAGTCTGCAATGCCTGTGTCTTTCTATGCCAGGTGACCATTCGATCAACCTGCAATATTCTTAATCTTTTTGTTCATCTCAGCCTTAGAACTCATTCAAAAATAATTTGTTTAGTTATAACTTTCAAAGAATATGAATTCAATAAATATATTTCAAAATTTGTCTAGCTGAATCAAATAGCTTAGACTTGTATTTCTTCAACGCTTGTCTAGATCAATTAACATAGACCTTCTTTTAACTATTTATAATCCGCAGAAATTTTTAAAACACTCATCATGTCAAAACTATTCAAAACGTATAGCCGAGTCAAATGGCAAAGACTTATAGCTTTGACATACTTTTATAAATCAAAATCATTTATGACTTCATGTTACCGCATCATTTTGACAGTCCGTTGAGGATTTCGTCGTTAATAATTCCTACACCATAAACCGTACTTTATGGTGTTAAATCATCTTATAACGAAATAGTACCGCACCGTCTCAACAACACGTTGAGCATTCCGTCATTCATCACATCCGCACCAGGCTAAAAGGTGCGTGGATGATTCTTTTGAAATACATTTTGATGTAAAAACATTTTTGTCTAGTCGAAACAAGTAGCATAGACACTTTTCTAAATCGCTTAAAAATTTCATTTATACTTTTCAAAGAACACACGTGCCAAATCAACTTGAGGCCAAAATTTTCGAAATCTAGCAAAGCTAGAAGAGTGGGAATATCCTAAGTTCCCTAACATTCACGTTCTGTTTCTTCATTTAATTACAAAATTTATTGCTAGGACTATTTTCATTTATCATTTTGAAATTTCTATCTACTCCAACTTTTCTATACCCCCGTATAGTTCATCAAACTTGCCACACATTATAAGTCCAGAAACTTACCACAAGAATATGAGTTTAGAAGCTTGTTCTAACAATATGTAGTCTAAGAACAAATCAAAGACTATCCATATGCTGAGGGGCTCAAAACATACCATACAATTATGAGTCATGGACTTACCACATGCATGAGTTTTAAGAACTCGTGTCTAAACTTAATATTATCTATCTATTAAACTGCTAGCGCGACTCTAACATTTTAATGATTATCACATAATAACTAAATAAACACAAATTCTCCGCCCATACAAAGGATTGTGCAATTCAGTCACCACGTGAGTCCTCGATTGAAATTCCGTACCCAAACTTTCTACCCCCTTATCATAACCTTTCTGTCATTCATGCTTTATCATTCTTTGAATTCTTCTTGTACTATTTCATAGTACCATATCTCTTTTGGACCATTAACAGGTCTCTCTGTTATTTCATATTCTCACTTGATCCCATCAAGATCTTGCTTTGCATTCTATTCCTTACTTGCTTTCCTGATCTTATGATCGTATCGTAGTACGATCCTCTTACCATTCTTGATCATGTTATTATGATCTCTTTCTATGCTCTTTAGATTTCCTTTCAGCTTTATTGCTTAAATCAGGTGTCCCTTGATTTCCTTTAAGATTCATCTTTGAATCATTTCAAATATTCTTTCAGATATGTTCTTAATTGAACTTATAATTTTTTTCAATTCATTACTTTCATTCAACTCTTTCTTAACATCTTTATCTCTTTCTTATAATCATATATCTTTCATATTTTCTTTCCTTTAGCCACTATCTGAGATCTGCATTTCTTAACTTACATCTTTCTATTTTAATCTGTAACGACCCCGAAATTCGACCCAATTTATTACCTTAACTTTCATATTTGTTTAACATTATATTCCTTACGTCCAAATTTCGGTTCGTTAATAAATCTTTAATCACCTTAATTGATCCATTAATTGATTTTAGAATTATCAATCACCAAAATTCTCATATAAATTTTTCTTTTTCTCGATTCAATCTTTATATTAAAATATTTGGATATTTAAAATCCTTACATTCTGGATCCTAGTCCCTGGATCGCAACCTTAACTTTTTTCTTTTTTACAAAAATCATAACGTTCAACATTTAAAATTTAATAACAAGTATATCTTCACATTTGTTCTTTTCAATCGTAATTCACAATTAGACCATTTAACAAATCTTTATCGTAACAATCATCTTAAACAACCCTAGTTCGCCATGTAACTCTATTCGTCCTATCCGAACCAATTTGTAAATAGATAATACACATTCACATAAATTTTACCAATTCACTCACATTGAATACAATTCACTCACATCGAATCATGACATCGAAATTATAACAGTTGCGTATCCAACCTTCTAGGTAATTCATCTTTAGCACAATCTGATATTTCTGAAACTCATTTATTTACCTACAAAAGTTTATTTTAAGCAAGTAATGAGCACAACGGCTCAGCAAGTTCAACAGTTATGATTCACGTAACACATACCTTATCATGCTTGGTGTGTGTCATACATCATGTGCTTGTGCATCTACTATAGCAATATATTTCATACATATTCATATCGTTGCACAAAATACACATTGTGGTCATATTAATCACGTATCACGTAACACATAATTTGTATGCAGTTAAAACAAGAATTACATATCATAACATTCCAACTTTTAACATAAAAGGGACTGAAGAACTTGCCTGAAGTCCAGTTAATTAATTTGATAGCTCAAACCCTTAACTCGATCAACCTATGATCATAAAATAATCAAATAATAATTATTTAACTCCTTATGATATTAATTTAATTAATTAATATCATCTCTAGGCCAATTATTAATTTATATGGCCAATTATATTAATCTTGTTCCTTAAATATTCATTTAACTTAATATTCAATACCTCTAATACGGACAACCCGGCTTATCGGATAAATTTTAACATATCTGGTTGTCCAAAAATTTCATTTTAACCATTTTCTAAATTGTAACCTTATTAGATTAATATTTAAACATTTAAATATTAATCTCCAATATTTAATATTTAATCAAAAATATTAAATTTAATGCTCAAATATCATTTCTATATTTTTAGTATTTTTCTATAATTTTCTGGAATTTTTAAACAATTTTTAAATATTTATTTCATTAAAAACGAATTCTGGGGGCAATATGGTAATTTCCGCGCCCTTAAGGACCCATCCGGTATTAACAGAAAAGGTCCGGGGCATTTTCGTAATTTCCGCAACCTTAGGGGGCATATTCGGAATTTCCTGAAAAGTCCAGGGGTATAAATGTAATTTCCGCGCAAAATCAGCAGCGCATTGCGCGCGCCATGCTTCTGTCATCATAAAACGACGCCGTTTTTATCGCAGCTTTCAGAAAATTGGGCTCGCGCATGGCGCGGCCCTAACCTTATCCCAAAACGACGCCGTTTTATCGCGGCTTCCGGAAAATTGGTCTCGCGCATTGCGCGGCCCTTTCTCCCGTATGCCATCAAAACGACGTCGTTTCTTGTTGGTTTTCCGGAAAAATATTTGCCTCCGCGCAATGCGCGGACGGCTTAACTATTCACCTTCCTCTTTTCCGAAAACAGTAGCAGCCACAACCCATTTAATCTAATTTTTCCTCCAATTTTCTACTACAATATAACTCTAAAAATCATGAAATCCATACATATATATCCAAAAATTATTTGGAATAATTTTTCTAATTATTTACAAATTTTTCATAAAATTATTTTAACATAAACAAATACAAAAACAAGTCAAAAGAATTAATTTTTTATACCTCCTCAAGCCAAAATTTCCTTTAAAGCTTGTTCCATACATGTTGGCACCCAAAGATTTTCTTCCCTTGGTGGCTATGGAGATTTTTCGGGTGGCAAGGTGGTGGTCGGGTGGTGAAAAGAAGCAAGAAAATGTGTTTTCTTTCCTTGTTTTCTTTCCTTTCTTTTTATTTCTATTCTTCCCTTTTATAAAGCTTACATTCAACTTATTTTTTTTTTTTTTTTTTTTTTTATTTTTTAATTCCTACTCACACGCCACCGACTTATCACGCATGCCGCCGAAACTTCCGGATTTTTCAAGAAAAATAGCATGCAAAATTTTAATTTAAATACATTACGTAATGATATCGTGTAATAAATATTTTATATAATGTATATAAAATATTTATTTTAATTCACCAAAAATCATATCATGATTTATAAATAATTTTAATATCTCTTTTAGGTACTTTTCTTGATAAATTTTGTACACGCATAATGACATGCATGTACTTATTTGAGGTAATTTATTCCTCCAAAAATCATAAAATAATTCATATGACTTATAAAAATTATTTCTCATAATTTTTCGCTTCGTTACTTGGACAACGTGTTACATTAACATGTTCACGTTTCCGAAATATTATTTTTCGTAAAAGTCATAATAATTCTATTATACATAACCATAATTTTTATTAACTTAAAACATTCCTTTTTCTTATTTATTATTTCATTTCTTTAATATTTACAATAATTTCTTTATATATAAATTATATAATTTAATATTATATAATCTATATATTTACATTCTCATTTCTTAAATAATTTCTTAAATTCCTCAACCTTATTCCCTTTAATCACCTTATATAAATTACATAATTATTTTCATATAATTATTATTTTCTTCATACCTTATTTTAATTTCCTTATATAAATTATATAATTTATTATTATATAATTTATATAATTACTTTTTCTTGTCAATAAATTTCTAAATTTCCACCCTAATTCTTACTTAAATCAAAAATCAATAATTACAATTTTATTAACTTCCTCATTCGCTTTTCATCTAAAATTGGATTAATTTAATTATTAATCCTTTTACTTCCATAATTAGTAACATTTATAATAACCACAATTAAACATAACCCATATATATACAAATGTATATATATATATATATATATATATATATATATATATATATATATTCATATCTAATAACATTATTTAAATAATAATTCCTTCACCTTCACAATAATTTTATTGTACAATTTATTGCACCTTTACATATAATTTCTTTTATTTTTTCATAAATTGTTTTTAAACAATTTATTTACTTTTCAACTAATTTAAATCAACATCAATTATCACCATTTCTATACTGATTTAATTTTATCAATTAAATCCCTTCACATACCTTAAATCACATAATATAATAATTAATTTAGACAACCTTGATAATTTTATCAATAAAATTCACATTTAATATTATTAAAGAAATCCTGAAAAATTCGGATCCTCACATTCTTCCCCACTTAACAGGATTCCGTCCTCGGAATCATAATTGTCGTAATATTCATACGTATTTTATTTATAGCATCTTGCTATACCTTTATCTTGATGAATCACAATTAATTCCATAATAATTATATTTTACCTCTTTAATATTCATAACTTACATGGATAACCTCATAAAATCATAATTGTCAGAATATTCAATTCTTATTTCACTTCATAATTTCTTTGTAATATTGCATTTCACAATTCTTTAAAATTTTATTAATAATCCTTTAATTCATTTCTTGACATACTTATCAAGATTATTTTTAATTCTCAGAAAATGTCGTTTCTTTAATCATACGCAACCTTACTCAATCTACCTATTTCATACTTTGCACCTTCATCCTCTTCTTCTTAATTTATATAAATCTTCTTCACATTTCATAATTCATTTCTTAATACCTCTATTATTCAACACTAGGTTTTAAACACTAACATTTAGTTAATTCATCATAATCCTTATTTAAAATTATTTCAAAAAATCCTGGGTGTCACATTCACCCCTCCTTCATAAAATTTCGTCCTCGAAATTGCTATGTACTCGTACCTCATTCATTTACAATTTCTTTACATTTATCCCACATATCTTTATTTCATTCCTTTCTCGTAGTCATTGCACATTACAATTTTCTAATCTATCACATTTCATACTTTCTTTACTTCACAATTATTGCTTTCATTATTACTCACATTTAAATAATACTACCCCATCCTACCATCCAATCTTCATAAGAGTAGAGGAAATCAAAATTTTTATTTTGAAAAACTTTCATGATATGCTGAATGAACCTTTATCCCGGTTTACAGTACTTTGCTCCCCGAGTACTTCATACTGCAAACCCTGACAGTGGATCAATCTGTCATTAAAGTGATGGATGTTTCACCAAACATTGGCACGCCAGATGATCAGTTTGCAATGCCTGTGTTTTGCTATGCCAGGTGACCATTCGATCAACCTGCAATATTCTTAATCTTTTTGTTCATCTCAGCCTTAGGACTCATTCAAAAGGAATTTGATTTGATATAACTTCAAAGAATACGAATTCAATAAATATTTTTCAAAATTTGTCTAGCTGAATCAATAGCTCAGACTTATATTTCTTCAATGCTTGTCTAGCCAGATCAATTAGCATAGACTTACTTTTAACAATTTATATCTCGCAGAATTTTTTTTTTTTTTTTTTTTTAAAACATTTATAATGTCAAAACTTTTCAAAACGTCTAGCCGAGTCAAATGGCAATGACTTATAGCTTTGACATACCTTCACAAATCGAAATCATTTATGACTTCATGTTACCGCATCATTTTGACAGTCCGTTGAGGATTCCGTCGTTAATAATTCCTACACCATAAACCATACTTTATGGCGTTGAATCATCTTATGACGAAATAGTACCGTACCGTCTCAACAACACGTTGAGCATTCCGTCATTCATCACATCTGCACCGGGCTAAAAGGTGCGTGGATGATTCTTTTGAAATACACTTTGATGTAAAAACATTTTTGTTTAGCCGAGACAAGTAGTATAGACACTTTTTAAATCGCTTAAAATTTCATTTGTATTTTTAAAACACATTCGTGCCAAATTAACTTGAGGCCAAAAATTTCGAAGTCTAGCAAAGCTAGAAGAGTGGGAACATCCTAAATTCCCTAACATTCACCATCTACTTCTTTACTTGATTATTAATTTATTGCTAGGACTATTTTCATTTATCACTTCGAAATTTCTATCTACTCCAACTTTTCTATATCCCCGTATAGTTCATCAAACTTACCACACATTATGAGTCCAGGAACTTACCACAAAAATATGGTAACGTTATTCATTAATTATCAAAATTTTCATACAATTATTCCTTGTTGCGTTATTCATAATCAAACATATAATAATTTCTAACGTAACCTCTATTTAATACATCACAGTTCAAAATTTAACTTTACTTATCCTGTCTGGATTCAACATGTACATACAAAATAGCAATATAACCTAACAACTGTATTCACATTAAATTATGTTATTGAAATATAACAATAACATTCACAACCTTCTGTGATTATCCGTCTTTATATCATCTGATATTTTTGAAATTTATTTCTTTCCTGCAAAAATATATATTAAGCAAGTAATGAGCACAGCGGCTCAGCAAGTTCAACAGTTATACTTCACGCAGCACATACCTTATCATGCTTGGTGTGTGTCATGCATCCTGTGTTTGTGCTTCTACTATAGCAATATATCTCATATATATTCATATCGTTGCACAAAGTACACATTGTGGTCATATTAATCACGTATCACGTAGCACATAATTTGTATGCATTTAAACAAGAATTTCATATCATAATAGTTCAACATTTAACAAAAAAAAAAGGGACTGAAGAACTTGTCTGGCGTCCCGTTATTTAAATTGTTAGCTCAAACCCTTAATTCGATCAACCTATGATCATAAAATAATCAAATAATAATTATTTATCTCTTTATGATATTAATTTACTTAATTAATATCATCTCTAGATCAATTATTAATTTATATGGTTAATTATATTAACCTCGTTCCTTAAAATATTCGTTTAACTTAATATCCATTATCTCTAATACAGACAACCCGGCTCATCGGATAAAATTTAACATATTTGGTTGTCCGAATTTTCATTTAATCATTTTCTAACCTTTAAACTCATTAGATTAATATTTTAAATATTTAAATATTAATCCCCAATATTTAATATTTTTACAAAAATATTAAATTTAATGCTCAAACATCATTTCTATATTTTTAGTATTTTTCTATAATTTTCTATGATTTTTAAACAATTTTTAAACATTTATTTCATTAAAATCTGATTCTGGGGGCATTTTAGTCATTTCTGCGGTCAAAGGTACAAAATTGGCATTTTTCGGAAAGCTCAGGGGCGTTTCCGTAAATTTCGTAATTTCGCTACTTTGCATCGGCCGCGCATTGCGCGCGGCCTGCCCTTGCCGACGCCAAACGACGTCGTTTGGGTCGGTCGCTACAAAAATCTCATCCGCGCATGGTGCGACCCCTTCTGCCCCCCCCATACGCCGTCGTTTTGACTCCCGCGCCAGGAAAAAATTGGCTGCCGCGCATTGCGCGGCAGCCCATAAATTCTTTTCTCTTTCTTCCGCTTACAGTAGCCTAACCAAGAATAAATTACACCATTTTTGATCCAAACTTTCACAATATAATCATTCCAAAAATCATATAATTCATAAATACACCTCTAAAAATTATTTAGAATAATTCTTCTAATTATTTTCTAATTTTCTACACAATTTATTTTACCACAAAAATACATAAATAATTCAAATAAAAATATTTATACCTTCCTTGGCTTTCTCTACCCATGTTAGCACCAACAAGTTCCTCTCTTGGGGTGGCCATGGAGTTTTCCGCGCGGCATGTGGTGGTTATGGTGGTCTCGGTGGAAGGAAGAAACAAAGAGAGTTTTGCTTTATTTTTCTTTTCCTTCCTTTCTTTATTTTCTTCTTTCCCTTTTATAACTAAAGTGACTTAACAAATTTTAAACCCACTTGAATTCCACCGCCTTTCTTATTTCTTAACCGAATTTTTCCCACTTCCGGATTGTTCCAAAGCATGCGTAAATAATTTATTTAATACATTATGTAATTATATCGTGTAATAAATATTTTATATAATATATATAAAATATTTATTTAAATTCACCTAAAAATCATTATATAATTTATAAATAATATTAACACCCTTTTTGGGTACTTTACTTGACAAATTTTGTACACGCATAACGCTATGCATGTAATTATATGAGGTAATTTATACCTCCAAAAATCATAAAATAATTCATATAACATATAAAAATTATTTTTCATAATTTTTCGCTTCGTTACTTGGACAACATGTTACATTAATATGTTCACATTTCTGAAATATTATTCTTCATAAAAGTCATAATAATTTAATTATGCATAACCATAATTTTTAATAAATTAAATCCTTCCTTTTTCCTCATTTAATTTAATTTCTTTACATTTCACATTACTTTCCTTATATAATTTATATAATTTATTATTATATAATTTATATAATTAAATTATCCCTTTTTATAATTTCCATTTCACACAAAATATAATTTATAAAATTTCTTCCCATCCTTATCCAATTTCATCACCTTATATAAATTATATAATTATTCTTATATAATTTATATAATTATTATTTTTCTCATATTTCACTTTAATTTTCTTATATAAATTATATAATTTATTATTACATAATTTATATAATTACATTTCTTTCCCAATTAATTTCTCGACTTTCTCCATAATCTCTTAATTAAACCAATAATCCATCATTTCAATTTTACTAATTCCTCATTCACTTTTTATTTAATTCTGGATTAATTTAATTATTAATCCCTTAATTTCCATAATTAATAACATTTATACATATAACAATTGAGCATAAACACACATATATATACATATTTAATTCATATTTCTTACATTTCCATATAACCTCATTTAAAACATAATTTCTGCACTTCCATAATAATTTAATTGTACAATTTATTGTACCTTTATCTGAAATTCTTTTATTCCTCATAAATTATTTTTAAACAATTTATTTACTTTCCAATTATTTTAAATTAACACAATTCGTCATGATCTCTGCACAGATTTAATTTACTAATTAAATCTCATCACATACCTTAAACCACATAAAATAATAATTTATTTAACAACCTTGACAATTTTATCAATTAAATTCTCATTTGATATTATTAAAGGAATCCTGAAAATTCGGATCCTCACATACACGCATATAAAGTGTGACGAAGAGAGAAAAAAAAGTAATATATGTATCCGCTTAAGAAAAATAGAAGTGCATACATGTTAAATCCATGTGATCCTGTACTTATATGATTATCTTGCTAGTCGTTATTGATGTGAAAAATAAAATTTTAAATTTTAAAATGAGTCTTTCTTCAGATATTTGATTGTATGTTTTATCTAAATTCAAACTAGTTGAAACAGAAGGACACATACACACTAAAAAATCTTGAGTATTTATGAAATTAGTGATTATATTCGGATTTTAAATTATGTGGTATTCTGAAATTTTTCTTGAGTCATGTTGCATAATCTTTGAGGCTGTTAAACCAATTCATGTTGGTATATTGCTTGAGTATTTAGTTTGTAGGTTTAATTTTGCTTGAAAGTAAGCAAAGAGTTAAGTTTGGGGTATTTGATAAGTGAGTTTTATACCTATGTATTGACTATCATTTAGTTTAATAATTTTTGAGTTCTTAAGTATTTTATTCTAGTTTTAAGTGTTTTATTTTGATTTTATGTATTTTGAAGTTATTTTATAGGAATTGGAGTAAAGACTTGTTAGATCAAAATTTGGAGTTGTTATGCTTGCGTTTTCAGCTCGCTAAATATACAGTAGTCACTTCAGGCCTGATTTTGACCATAATTCAAGCGACATTTGTCAAATCCTCAAACATGAAAGTTATAGATCCACTTCTCAACTTTGAACATCTTGATTTATCTCAATCGGAGTTCGGATGAAAAAGTTATGACTATTTTTCCAACTGATGCTGAAGCAGCCAAAATTATGGAATTTAAGGCGACAAACAAAACTATCGCTATAGGACAATGCAGGTGTGCTTAGGGCAGCACTTGGGGCAGCGCAGGTGCTCTCGAACACGCTGCTAAAAGAATAAAAGGAGTGCAATTGCGGAGCCTTGAGTGCAGTTGCGCTTTAAGGCTCTACAGCTACGCTCGGGATGTGGCCAAACTTGTTTTTAACGCTTTTTTGCATTTTTTTTTACTCCGAATTGAATTTGGGTGTCCTTTTATGCTAGGGATTAGACTTGTAACTTATAAATATTTTATGAGACTCTTATTTTCAATATATTAAAATAGAGATTAACATAGTTAGAAGTAGGTTAAAATAGATAATTAAGGTTTTTATCAAGATCTAAAGGAGGATTCACGCAAGGATTCAAGATTGAAGGAAGAATTAGAGAACACACTTCATGAATTAGATATTTTATCTCTAAATTTTTTCTTTTAATTATTGTTATTTTTGAGATGATGATATTTAATATTATGAATGTGTTTCCTTCTTTAGTTATGAACTAAACAATTAATTAAGATTACAATAGAACTTAATGTGTAATTTTAATTAATTCGCTTACTTTTTGATTATGTTTGATTATATATGAATTGTTTATCATATTTTGCACATAAAAGTATTAATTAATTGCAATAATTAATCTGTTAGTCTATATGAAGTTGACGAATGAATTATAAATTTGGATTTAAATGTTTTTGTGCTAAATATTTATGAGCGTTCATGTATTAATTAATTAATTAATTGTAGATAATTATTGGGATAATCTATATAAAATTGGGAGATAGAGTATAGATTTTGATCTGAATAACTTCTGTTCATAAAATTTGTAGTGGGTTTATATGATTAATATATAGGATAAAAATATACCTATAAATCTTTTGCATCTATAGGGAGAATCTGAGTCTAAAATTCTAATTAACATATTTCACATAAGAATATAGTGATTTATTTAATTATGGTATTTCTCTCTAGTTTTGTTGCATTAGGGTCAGATTTAAAATGATTTGTTTATATAAATATCTGAAGAAGTGTATAAATATTATAAAGAATTATCGATTAATAATTTTATATAATTAATTAATTAAAAAAGGAGTGAAGAGATTTAAATAAAGCATTAGGAGAAATTCTAATCTTAAAATTTTAAAATCTGATATTAATTCTTGTTATTAGATAAATTTAGTTGTTAGTTTAATTAGATTTTATTTCATAGTTTTATTGTGTTTATTTAAATAAAATTAATTTTATATAAAATTAGTAATTAGTAATAATTATTAATAATTCTCTGTGAGAACGATAATTTACTTGCTATTATAGTGCTATTCGATCACGTATACTTGCGTGTGAAATCCTAAGTTAAAATAAGACAATAATTATCCACTTATTTTTATTAAATTGAATATTTAAAATTATTAAATAATTTTTTATCATTAAAAAGGGTAAAATAGTGTCGTTAAGAGGCAGCTAACTTTTTTATTTATCAAATAATTTTTTTAAATTCAGATATTATTTTACTCAAATAATCTAATTTATTAAAATATACTAATTATTCAATTTTATCAAACTTAACCTTAGTTTAAAATATATATGGGAACAAATTAATAAGTAGATCTTCTAGTGAAATACAAGCACCGATAAATATGGTCATCATAACGAGACCAAAGTTGGCATGACAAGATTATATTAAGCGAGTTTTTGGCGGAGCAGTTTGGTAAGATAATATATATATATATATATATATATATATATATATATATATATATATATATATATATATATATATTTGATAAAAGTGATTTTATAAAGAAAATTAAAATAATGTTTGATTACAAAATGTAAAAATATTTTTGAAAAAATAAAAGACCAAATTATAAAAAAGTGTTTTGTATGAACTTTTAATTTATTTTTTTATATTAACAATTGAAGTACAAATTTTGTAAATTTTGTTTTTGGCCAAGTGCTTATGTGTAAATCATAATTTTTTAAAAATTATCAAACATTAAAATATTTTTGATTTAATTTAAAAGTATTTTTACTATGGCTTATAGGTCTTCTAAATTAAAGCAGCTCTATGTATAAAGGATATTTGTAATTTTGTATGTACAGTAGCTGCCGTATCTGATTCTATTTGATTGTTTTAACTTTTTATCTATTGAGAAAGTTTTGCTTCATATTCCTAAATAAAAGAATTAAAAAAGAGAGGCAGGAAACCGATTCTTTATCCCAAATTTAAAGGGGTTACAGGTTGTCCTAACCTTTCCTCTTTTATGTGTCACCTTTTATGTATCAGTTATCACCGGGCATTATAGTGTTTTACACGTATATGACTCGCCAAATTATATATTCTTTCTACTTCAAAGTACAAGAATAATGGTTTCTCAAAAAAAAAAGTACAAGAATAATGTTAATTTTTAAATTTAATTTAAAACCTGTTTAAATATAAATTAAATTAACTTGAATTTTTTATTCTTTTCAAATATATATATATATATATATATATATATATATATATATATATATATATATATATATATATATATATATATATTTAAAAAAATAAATCCCATAATTAATATTTGTAATTATATTGCTAAAAAAATAAATAATTTCATATCAATTTTAATTGAATTTAAAAATATTTCAAATATATTTTTTACACCACAAAAAAAAAAAAAAACTAATTTCGACAGAATTATTTCTAAGGGATCATATTCCGTTGTAATTAAGTGAGTTTCGACGAAATATTCCGTCGATAATAATTCCCTCATCATTAAGTTAATTTCGACGAAATTCCGTCGAAATAAAGAGAACCCAAACACGCGAACAGTTTGCGCTAGCACGTATAACATTTTCAATAGAAGCTTATGTATTTTTGATACAAATTTTATTGAAATTAAATTAATTCCGACAAAAATTCTATCGAAAATAGGGATTTAAAAGAGTCGAATTTATCCAAACAGAGAGCTTTTCAGATTCGACTCGTAAGGAAAAATTCTTACTCAAATTCGACTCGAATTTGAATTATATTTAAAAAATTTACTCAGATTTGACTGACTCAATTCAAATTTTTATCACTCGAATTTGATCCGATTCAGATTGAATTATATTCAAACTACTCATGAGTTTCAAATTCAAGTCTCCATATAGTAACTAGTTTTATAATACATATAATTATTAATTGAACTTATTATTTAATGTAGGAATGAGAAAATATAATTACAATTATACTTTACAAATATAAAATTATAATTAACATTACAAACAAAATAAAAAACTAATAACTAATTATGCTAATTTTGTTTAATTGTGTATATATTATAAGATAATGTATCGAGTATTTATTTGAATAAGTATCAATCAAGTATATATCGAAGCATGATTGAGAATTTGAGTAGTTTGAATTTTAAACAAGTCGAGTATAACCTTGCTTAAATTCTATTCGTATTTTTATTAGAGTTATTTTTTGTGTTCAGATCTAGACCATATTATTAATGAATTCGAATCTCGCTCACATTTTTTTGAGTCGAGCTGTCTGGTTTGATTTACAGCCCTTAGTCGAAAATAATATTTAATTAGGTCAGATCGCGCGATGCCTCTCATTTCCTCCATTTCCCCCATTTCCCCTTTGCCTTCAACTTGAGCAACAACGACGGTGGTGGCAAGACAATCCGTCTTCTTACTCCTCTCAACAGCACATCTTCTTCGGCACCACAAGAAATATTTCAAATATATTTTTAATAGCACAAGAAAAAAACTAATTTCAACGGAATTATTTCTAATGGATCATATTCCGTCGTAATTAAGTTAGTTTCGACGGAATATTCTATCGATAATAATTTTCTCATAATTAAGTTACTTTTGACGAAATTCCGTAGGAATAAAGGGAACCTATAGACGCGAATAGTTTGCGCCATCACGTATAATATTTTCGATAGAAGCTTATGTATCTTCGACAAAATTTTTGTCAAAATTAAATTAATTCTAAGGGACTTAATTTTGACAAAAATTCTATCACAAATAAGGTGTAAATGAGTCGAATTTATTCGAACAAATAGCTACTCAGATTCGACTCGTAAGGTTAAATTCTTACTTAAATTCGACTTGGATTCGAATTATATTTGAAAAATTTTACTCAGATTCGACTCTACTCGAATTTGATTCGACTCAAATCGAATTTTATTTAAACTACTCGTGAGCTTCGAATTCAGGTTTCTGTGTAGTAACTAGCTTTATAATATATATATATATATATATATATATATATATATATTATCCTGTCTGATGTCACATTCTCTCTCTTATGCGCAATACGACGCCGTTTTGAGGTGAATTTTTAAGTAGGTATATTATTTAAGAGAGGTATATTGCAACAAGTTCATAATCACTTTGGGTTTTATTTGTTCAATTGCAGCATGTTTATACTCTCTTGTATCAATTTGGGCTTTATTTTATTTAGCTGATATTAGGTATTAATGTGTGAATCTGATAATAATTTCTCTTTTATGTTTGAGACTTAGCAAAAGTTTAGGAATTTATAATTTTGGCTTTTGATTCGTGATAATTTTATGGTATAATTTAGCCCAGTGATATTTGTGTAGTGATTTTATAGTATAATTTTGCGTTGTAGTTAAATTCAGATTTGTGCCATTGTAGTGTGATATTTGTTATTTTTAATGGAAAAATTAAATAAGATAATAAAATATTATAATATATAATATAATATAATATAATATAAAAAAAAATTTAAATAACAAAAATTCAAAAAATAGAAAAGAAATTATATAATTTTGCAATAAAAATAGGAAAACATTTGTATAATTAATTAACTACTAAAATAATAAAATAAAATGAAAGGTATTACAATATTATAAAATATAATGTAATTAATATAATATAATATAATAAATATATATAATACAATATAATATAATATAATATAATATAATATAATATAAGTAGCATTTACTTAGTTTCTACTACTAAATAAAGTAAAGTAAAATTAATATAATATAATGAAAAAAGTAAGAAGCATGTACTTAGTTTCTACTACTAAATAAAATAAAAATACAATATATTAAAAAAATAAACTAAGTAGTACTTACTTAGTTTCTACTACTAAATAAAATAAAAATAGAAATAATATAATAAAAAAATTAAAATAATAAATGAAGTGGCAATTGCTTAGTTTCCCACTGCTAAAATAAACTGAATATATGTGCATGTAGTTTACTTTGGAACTTAGAAACCTATTCTACATTCACTTATTATGAATGAATACCGAATAGTCCGAAGGCTGGGATTGTTCTTGAATGTCATATCTCTCACTTTGGTCACTGCCAATGGCTTGAGTACATCTTTTTTGTTTTGAGGATTTTTTAATTGGTATCTTTGCATGTTCTACGAGTGCATATTTAGAGTAAGTTGTCTTGGTCTATTTCGTGTACTTGGAGACAATTGAGAGGTGCTGTCGAAATTTTCTTGAAACAGAAAAAACGTGTTCAAGGTGTTGGTGAAATGTATAAATTATTCTACTATTTTGATGATAACAAAATAAGAATTAAAAGTCTTTAGAAAAACTAGGATAAAATCATCTCCATAGGATTTTATATTTCATATAGTTATTTTTTGAAATTCTTTTATGCATCCAAAAGGCAAATTTTCAAGTTTAAATTTTTTTAAAAAAATAAAATTAAAAGTAATTATAATTTTTTTTTGCTACCTCGACCTCGACCTCGACCTCGACCTCGACAAAAAAAATAAAATAAAAAAATAAAAAAATACTTTCTCTCTCTTTCCATTAGGAAAAGAACAAAAAGTATTTTCTCTAATTCTCTCTATATGTTATCAAGTACTGATGAGTTGAACAAAAAGAATGCACAACATTTGAATTAATCATAAGTGCACTTTCTCTCACCTCTTGACTTTATACAAAGCTTCTCACCTCTTGACTTTATACAAAGTATAGTTCAATGATATACAAAATATTTCTTTCACGTACCATGAAAAATACTTTGAATTTTTATCTTGTCTGTCACATAAACTAGAAAGGGAAAATAAATACTAGAAAAACAATGAACCATTGATCAAAATTTTGAATTAAATTAATTCTAGCTATTTATTTAAAATTCTTATTGTCTATAAATATTGATATACCTCATTCATTCCAAACTTACGATTTTAGAAAAAAAGCCAAATACTACCCATAGTTCTCTTCCAATCTTAAATTCTCAAAGCTAGATTCCGAGTGAAGTAGAAAGTGATAAAAAGAATAAAAAATATATAAACTGTAATACATTCATATACTACTCTTTTACACATCTTAGCACACCCACTTATTTATATATATATATATATATTCTTATTGTGCTAGTATATTACTTTCTTATTTGTGTTTAATATTATTATTGTTATACTTATACATATTAAACACATCAAGCACACTTTAATAACTTTCACAGTTATTTATATTATTGTGTTTTATTCAAGTTATTCGTCATTGATTATATCTATAAATACTTAAATTAATAGTTTATATATGTTAATCTGAACTTAATACATAGTTCTTCTAAAAAGTGAAAAATAAGTGATCAGACATTGAGTAACTTTCCTTTTAAGGATCGGTATCACTTAAAAGCTGTGAACTGTAGTACTTTCTAGTAAAGTGATATAAGGAAATATTTTCTCAAGATTGGATAAATCTATCCTTATATTTCTTGTTGGAAAATTATTACCATGTGTGTATAAAAAGAAGATTCGTATATAGCCATCTATTGGAGAGTAATAAGGAAAATATATAAAATTCTTGATCTATAAAACCTAGTAGATTGACCTTCATTGAAAGATTTAATCTCACATTATAAAAGTGTTCTTTATAAACCAAATTGATCAATATACATAAACTGTTTATTATTTGTGATCATTGGTTTAACAATCATTTTGCAGAAATTAATCTTAAATTGACATTATCCGTCATCCTGTAATATTTTATATATTTGTACTTAATGTGTTATCAATCTACTTAATGAAAGAAGTATTTTATTAAAGATATCAAATAATTGTAAACAAAAGGGTAGAGTTGAGTGTTCTTCTAGTGTGTGAGGAATTGGGTGACTTTTGTTCTAAGACCGAGATCTTAGAAATGTCATATGTTTGAGTTTCTACGTGAGTGAGGAAGAGAAAAGTTATCAACTTCCAAGATCAGTCGAAGAAGAAATACAAGACGTTCTGGAAAAGAGAATTTGCATTCTTGAAGAAGACTAGGCGATAGTTGTTCTAAGATAGAATCAGATTTGTAAATGTTTCTCTACCTAATTGAAGAAGTTTACTATTTTTATAGTGGAAAAATCCTAAATCCTGGATAGGAGTTTGGTGACTGGACTAGCTATATATATATATATATATATATATATATATATATATATATATATATATATTGAACCAGGATATATCGTTATGTTCTATGTGTTTAGTATTTCTCTATCTCTATCTTTTTACTTTGATTCACTAAAATATTTAAATAAATATTTTAACAAAGTCATATAAAAAATAGAGTTCAAATTTTAAAAGGCCAAGATTTCTTAACAAGCAAATTAATCTATTCAACCCCCCTTCTAGATTAATTATTGTATCATCGGAACATATCAATTGGTATCAATGCAGTGCTTTTTAACGTGTTTATTAAGTGATTACAGATACAACCAAAAAGTATATCCTTCAAATGGCTTATTCAAGTGTTGTGGAGAAGGACTTTCTAGGTACAGACCTCCTCTATTTAATGGCACCAACTTTGTCACTTGGAAAAATTGATTTAGAATCTATGCCAGATCACAAGGTGTCAAAGTGTGGATGTCAATTGAAAAAGGAGTCCTTGTTCCTACAAAATAGTTGACAAAAAGATAGTCGAGAAAGAAGTACATGAATTCACAATCATTGAAGAAGAACTCATGAACATTGCTGCTAAAGCAGAAATGGTTCTTACCAAATGCTCTTACAAAAAAAGAATACAAGTGAGAGTCAGCAGCCGTAAGAATGCCAAAGAGATATGGGAAAAACTTATTATCATATATGAAGGTATTAGCCATATCAAATAAACTAGAAAATACTCTCATCCAAGAGCATAAAAACTTTAAACTTTCTGAAGGAGAAAACATCATTGACATGGAAACTAGATTTACCCAAGTCGTTGATGAATTGGAACAACTCAGAAAAGTCTACACCATCAATGAAAAGAATAGAAGAATTCTCAAAGCTCTTCCTTCCAACTGGAAAATTAAAGTCACTACAATTAAGGAAATGCATGATCTCAACATCTATCCTGTAGACAGCCTCATTGAGAATCTATGTGCACATGAAGGACACATGGCTGCTGAAAGGATCGAAAATGATCTTGATCTCAAAAAGAAAGTAATAGCACTCAAAGTTATTCTAGCCGATCAGGAAAGTGATGATGGAGATCTCAAAGAAGAACTTCAAAGTTAGGATGATCACGAAATAGCACTTCTATCCAAACAAATTAGAAGAGTCACTAAGACAAAGCTCAGAGGTATGAAAAAAGGTTCTTAAAATCAAACAACATCAACAGAGTTTTCAATAACCCAAACAACAAACAGTTTTACAAACCAAACTACAACAAAATAAACCCTCCTAAAAAATACACCAACCAAGTCAAAAATAACCATACCCAAAACAACCCTACTGAACTATCACCACCAGAAACTCAAGAAGTGTGTTTTGAATGTAAACAACTTGGACACTTCAAAAAAGAATGTTCTCGGTTAACCAAATGATGGAGTTTCATAGCTGAAGAAAGATGGAATCTCAATGAGGATGAGGAAACAACCTAACCACAAGAAGAAGTGGTCAATCTTTGTCTCATGATGGATAGTGGAACATCTTTTTTAGGAACTAAGGTATCTCTTAAACTAAACTCTGAATTAAATATAGAAGATGATGAATATACTCTAGAAGAATTACAAGAAGGGTATAATGACCTATATGAAAATCATGAAAAATTAAAAGAAGAGTAAGAAAAATTAAAAGAAAGTAACAAAAATCTGGAGATAGAAAACTACAATTTAAGTTTAACTAATGAAGATAATGTTTTTGAAAAATAAAAATTAAATGAAAAAAATGTTAATTTACATGTCGAAATTCTTAATTTAAAAATAAAGACTGATGATTTAAATAAATATCATAACACTGAAAATACTGTAATGAGATTAAAAATTGAAGGTCTTGAAAAAGATAAATAGTACTTTACTAAAAGGAATGAACAACTATATACAGGAAAAGAAAATTTTTAGAAAGAAATAGTTGAATTAAAAAATTTGGTACTAAAATTAAAACAGAAAGAAACTTATTTGTCTCTAAAAAAAGATTTTAACAATATTAACTAAGGAAAGAGATGATTTAAAAGCAACAACGATTAAGTTCACAAAAGGAAAATAAAATCTAGATGTTATGCTCAATCAACAAAGATGTAGATTTTATCGTGAAGGATTGGGATATGAAAATGAAATTAAAGAATATACTAAAAAGGGTCTTTATCATGTGAAAAGTAAAAAAAACTATTACTCATGTTTCTCCATTTACTAAATGTTCTTACTGCAATAAGAGTATGTATTCAGTTCAATGTTGCAAAGCTAAAAATAGTGATCATAAGGGTAAAATGATATGAGTTTCAAAAGGAATTGTGAATCACAAGAATAACTCAAGTAAATATCATCATAATTCAAAGAGAATGGAAAGACAGCTATAAAGGGTTTATTATAACTAATCAAATCCCCAATATACACAAAAATTAAAATAAAAAAATTCTATAATGCATACAAAGGAACATTTGTATTTGAAAAATAATATGATTATCCTGTTCCTAAGTTTGTCAGTGTAGGAACAAGCACTTCATACAGAAAGTGTCATACATTCTCAAGGACCCAGTATACAAAAGGGTACCAAAAGGGTGAATTTTATTTATAATTGCAGGTTTGTCTCCCTACTCAAAATAAATAGAATAAATGATTTTTCGATAGTGGATGTTCGAGACACATGACAAATGATAGATCAATTCTAAGAAATTTCAAGGAAGGATCACTAGGAAGTGTTACATTTGGAGACAGTAGTAAAGGTAAAATTATTGGTATTGGAAATGTCGAAAATAAACACATCACAATATCGAAAGTGCAATTAGTTATCAGACTCAGGTATAATTTTCCATCCATTAGTCAATTATGTGATAGTGGTCTTAAGGTAACATTAGTCTTACACATTGTTTCATTTCTGATCAATCTGGTAAGTTAGTTCTCTTTTGTCATAGAGAAAATAATGTCTATACATGCAATTTGAACATTTGTGTCTGTCAAAATGATATATGTCTTATGTCTATGCATGATGATCCTTGGTTGTGGCATCAATGACTTGGTCATATTAAGATGAGACTGCTTAATAATATGTCATCCAAAGAACATGTTAGAGGGCTTCCAAAATTATAATTTATAAAAGATCATACTTACGAAGCATGTGAAGTAGGAAAACAAATTCATGCATCTTATAAAGTTAAATTTATGGTGTCCACATCAAGACCAATTGAACTACTGCATATGAATTTGGTCGGACCAATTCCTAAACATAGTATGGGTGGAAGTTTATATGTATTTATGATATTTGATGATTATTCTAGATTTACATGGGTTGAGTTTCTGAAATTTAAAATTGAAGCATTTGAGTACTTTGCTGCATTGTGCAAAAGAATTCAAAATCAATAGGAAACTACTATAACCTATATTCGATTAGATCGGGGTAGAGAGTTTGATAACTTTGACTTTATAAATTTCTGTGATGAAAGAGGAATAATTCACAATTTCTCGGCTCATTACACTCCTCAATCCAATGGGGTAGTTGAAAGGAAAAATTGAACATTACATGAAATGGACAATACTATGCTTAATGAATATCGTTTACCGAAATATTTTTAGGTCGAAGTAGTGTCAACTGCGTGTTATACTTTAAACATAGTTCTACTTAGACCTATCTTGCTTAAAGCACCATATGAATTATATTATGGTAGAAAACCTAGAATTGATTATTTTCGTGTCTTCAACAGTAAATGTTTTATTTTAAACATAAAAGACATCTTATTAAATTTGATCCTAAATCCGATGAAGACATATTTCTAGGTTACTCATTGAAAAACAAAGCCAATAGAGTTTTCAATAAAAGAACTCTGGTGGTTGAAGAATCAATGAACGTAAACTTTGACGAGTCTAAGCCTATTCCAAAATACAAAGAACTAGTTGATGAGGACCAAACTATAGAAAGAGTCATTCAACAACTTGACAACGCTAAACTGGATGACAATATTATTGTGTCAAATTCTCTTGAAACAATTGAGCCTCAACTTATTGATTTACCAAAAGAGCTTTCAATTATCAAGAGTCATTCAATTCAAAACATTATTGGTGATCCCAAACAAGGAGTACAAATAAGATTTCAAATTCATAACCTTGTTGGTAATCTTATTTTTTTTTTAATCTCAAATTAAACCTAAGAATGCTAATAAAACATTATTAAATGAAGATTGGATAACAGCTATGCATGAAGAGCTTGACCAACTTACCCAAAACCAAGTCTGAGAATTGATTCATAAACCATCAGATACTTCTATTATTTGGACAAAATGGGTTTTTTAAAAATAAACTAGATGAACATGGTAATATAATAAGAAATAAAGCTAGATTAGTTGCCCAAGGTTACACTCAATTAAAATGCATCGATTTTGATGAAACATATGCACCTATTGCTAGAATTGAGTCTATAAGAATGTTTCTTGCATATTCATGTCATAAAAATTTTAAAGTGTTTCAAATGGATGTTAGGTCTGCATTCTTAAATGGTGTCATTGAGATGAAGTTTATGTAAAATAACTTCTTGGCTTTAAAGATTATGAATATCCAGATCATGTCTATAAATTGTATAAAACATTATATAGATTGAAATAAGTTCTTAGAGCATGGTATGAACGTCTCAATAAATTTTTAATTAAAAAAGATTTCAAAATGGGTGCTATTGACACCACACTATTTACTAAGTCTCATGATAATGATATTTTGCTGTTCAAATATATGTTGATGATATCATATTCTGCTTTACTAATATGCTTGAAATGAGTATGATGGTAGAATTAAACTTCTTTTTAGAATTGAATATAAAACAAATGGAAAATGGTATTCATTTATCACAATCTATATATTGCAAACAAAGGCTTAATAAGTTTGGACTTGAAAATGATAAACCAATAGGCACTCTTATATCTACATTTGAAAAATTAACCTATGATGATAATGGTAAGTCAGTTGATACAAAAAAATATTGAGGTATAATTGGTAGTCTAGTATATATCACTGCTAGTAGACCTGACATCATGTTTAGTGGTTGCAAGTGTGCAATGTTCCAATCTGCTCTTAAGGAATCACATCTGGCTGTTGTAAAGAGCATATTTAGATATCTAAAAGGAACCTCTGACATTGGCTTATAGTACCCCAAGTTGATACTTCTTTAATTCTGATTATATAGGTCACCAAGTTGATAGAAAGAGCACCAGTGGTGCTTGTCAGTTTCTTGGCGGATGTTTAGTATCTTGGTTCTCCAAGAAATAAAATTCAGTTTCTATATCCACTGTGACGCCCCCAAATTCGGGTTACAAATACCCGGATCCGGTCATCACGATCCAATACAAACATTCACCTCTAAACAACATACAATAACTAAATGCGGAAAAATAAACATATGTTGTTCATTCAAAAGGTGTTACTAGTCCCAAGATACGATAACCTTACAAAAAGTACACAAAATACCCTTAATAAAGTACTTAGGGTTTATATTACATAACAGTTAATTTAAATTAACTACAGGACTGCAATCTCGAAGTCTATTACTTCATCTTTCCTTTACCCTTGTTCTTTCCCGAAGTCTCGGGTTGCACTGCAATAAGGTTTCATGATATAGCAAGAGTGAGCAACTAGTTTGCTCAACAAGTTTAAATAACAACAAGGAACAATATATCATGAATGAAAGGGAATAGCTGAACAATTCAATATTGTGAATAACATAAGCAGGAATAATAAGTTGCTTTTAAAATTAGGATAGTCAAATAGACTATGAACTATAAATATCCACTGGAGTCAATAGCAGGTTGACCCAATGGTTACTACCAGAAATATGTACCCGAGGGGATCAGCCTCAGTACAATATGTGTATGCATAACATTTAATTTCCGTATTTTTGTACCTGATATTAGATACAGGGTACTCCCCTATAATAAAGGGGTGTTCATAATAGTCTAAGAATCCGCATCTTCAATGATTTGGATAGCTTTTAAAATCTTTAACATAATGTCTAGCCGAACAATGGCTTAGACCTACTTTGAACAGTTCTTTAAACGGTAGAACAGTAATTAAGTACAAGTCAATGACTGTACAATCTCAAGTGCAACAAGTGCGAATAACAATAATATCGATGTGGAATAATTGTAAAGAAATTAAACCACTCAAAGCATGCTTGGAAATAACAGTTCAAGCTTAGATAAATAATTTGCTCAATGAAATGAGTTTAGAGATAAGGAACTTGCCTGTCTGCTCAGCTACAATTAATGTCTAGCTTTAACTAACTGGCTTTGAATGACCTAACATTAATAAAGTCGGTCTAATAATTAGTACGGCGTATTTGCATAACTATACGCTCACTAAGGTACTTATTTATCATATAAGTACTAACACATAATTTACGTTAGTCGAAATAATATTATTAACCTTATAGACCCTCAATCAAATTAGGTTAATAATTTAATAAGTTAGAAAATATTTTTCTTAAGCGTTGGACACTTATTAAACCCTTAAACAACTTATTATAATTGTTTAATAAAAGTATAATTAAATTTTATTAATTCAATCTCTATTTAATTACTATTTAATCTTGGTTAAATAGAAATTAATTAATTAACTCTAGTTATTATTTAAAATAAATAATAACTAATTGTACTTACTTATTATTCAATCAAAATTAAATAATAACTATTGATTCATTTTAACCTTCTTTAATTTAATATTAATCAAATAATAATTAATTAATTAATTAACCTCACTTATTATTTAATTTAAGGAAATTAAATAATAGTTTACTAATGTTAATCATCTTTAATTATTATTTAATGCCAATTAAATAATAATTAATTATTTAATTAATTTTAATCGTTATTTAAGGTTAAATAAAATTTAATCTATTTATCCTTATTTATTATTTAAATTAAATAACTTAATTTCCCTTAATCATTATTTAATGCTAATTAAATAATAATTAATTACTTAATTATCCTTATTTATTATTTAATAATATTTAAATAATAAATAGTTAATTTATAAATTTTTATCTCTCTTTAATTATTATTTAATAGGAATTAAATAATATTTGCTAATTTATCACCTTTATTTATTATTAACATTTTAAATAATAAATAACTAATAAATTTATTTAACTTAACCATGATTTAGCTAACTAGATTAATATTTAAAATATTTAAATATTAAACTTAATTAAAAATATCCTCCCCAATATCATTTTTGAATTATTATTATTTTTGTTATAATTTTAAATTAGTTTTTAAATATTTAAATTAATTAAATTAAACCCGAATGGCATTTCTGTAAATAAGTTGAAAAACTGAACCGAGGGCAGAATGGTCATTTCGCCGAAAAAAAACACGGAGGGGCAGTTTAGTAATTTCTCGGAACTGGGCTCGCGCATTGCGCGCGTTATTCCGTATGCAGGCCCAAAACGGTGCCGTTTTGGGACACTGCTGATGGCTTCCGCGCGTACGCGCGGATTGATTTTATTTCTTTAATCAAAACGACGCCGTTTTGTCTCCGCGTTTTTTGTGAACAGTTGTCCGCGCATTGCGCGGAAATTAAATTTTTTTTTTTTTCTTTGCAGAGTGTGAACAGTGTCCGACAATACCCATTTTAAATAAAAATATACCAATAAGTAAGCTTTAAATCATCAATAAAAATCCAAAAAAATTACCAATCACCTTATATTAATTTATAACATGAAAAATAAATTTTTCATGATTTAATATCATTATTTTTTTATAAAAATTTTTACATCACATAAACTACTATAAATCATAACTTTTTGTGTACAACTCCATTTTGAGTGATTCAAACTTTGTTTTTCTCATGATTTAATGTTCTATAATATTAGAACATTAAATCTAAATATTATCAAAAATTATTTTTGAGATTTATTTTCACACCACCAAATACATGTTTTCCATCATTAACACTCATAAAACATAAGTTAACACATGATCAACTATATAAACATACATAGCATGATATTAACCATAAAAATTATTACACAAATATTTATACCCTAAACTTGAAAGAAAAACAAGATTATGGTTTAAAACTAATTACCTTGTTTTGATAGCTATCCTCCTTTTCTTTCCAAAATATGTTGTGAAGGAAGAAGACATGCACCAAGACTCCTTCTCTCCTCTTAGTATTTTGCTCTCAAATTTTCTCAACTCTCAAATGCTCTCTAGCTCTCTCTTTTGGTTTGAAAATAAAAGATGAGAAATGATTTACAAAAACTACTAACTTGTAAGTATACTTACAATTTGAATAGATATAAAATCTATATCTATCAAATTTCCATAATGAGGGTGGTTGGAGACTTGTGACGACCCCAAATCCGGGTTCTTTAACCTCGGGTTTGGTTCTCACTGTACAATACTTAACAACAATGAAATACATATATTGTATTCAAACTACGCGGAATAATACAAAAGGTTCCTTATATAAAGGCTACACTTCCCAAGGTCTATTAACCTTAAATTGTAACATTACCTATCTTAAGGGAAATACAAAAGATTTACAACAGTAATTACATAACCGCAATTTAAACTAGCATGTAATTACTACAACTAAGCATTCGCTTTCCCCTTGCCTTTGTTCGATTTAGAGCTTTCGGGATTGGCTGAAATATAGTCATGATATAGCAAGAATGAGCAACTAAATGGCTCAGCAAGTTTATAAATAACAATCATACGATATATCATGATGAAGGGAAATAACTTCAAGGTTTCAACAATAGCAATTGTGAAAGATAACAAGAATCAATGTTCAATAAAAGAAGGAATTGACTCTTTACTGCTGAGTGGTCTTTAATGACCATGAACTGCTACTAAGGTAGAACAGACATACAATGTCTGACTCCTTGTTAAAATAACGGGACACTTGAGGGGATCAGTCCTCTCATGTCCTATGTATATGCATCACATTTAGTTTTCTTGCGCGCTGTCGGGTCTCCGACAAATAAAAATCCCCTTTAACTAGGGTTGTTCTATCTCAGTCTTACTGTAAGAATCCGCACCAACCAATGGTTTGGATAAGCTTTTATAATATTCAATTAAATGAATTTAACATGCATTTGTCTAGCCGAAACAATTAGCTTAGACGTTCTTAGACAGTTTGCAAAAGCACTATGTGCGAATACAATAATCAATAATGATGTGAAGTAATTTTTGATAATTAATTCACTCAAAGGTCTGTCAAGTAACTACGGGTGTAGAATACTTGCTCAACAATAATTGAAATGTAAATACGGTTGAAAAATATCTACAACAATAAATACAAGTTTAAGGGTAGAAAACTTGCCTGTCTACACAGCTACAATAAATGTCTAGCTTTAACTACTTGCTTTGAAAGACCTAACATTAATAAAGTCGGTCTAATAATTAGCACGGCGTATTTGCATAACTATACGCTTGATAATGAACTTATTTACCACACATAAGTACTAACACATAATTTACATTAGTCAAAACAATATTATTAACCTTATAAACCCTTAATCATATTAGGTTAATAATTTAATAAGTTAGAAAATATTTTTCTTAAGTGTTGGACACTTATTAAACCTTTAAACAACTTATTATAATTGTTTAATTAAATTCAATTTATTTTATTAACTCAATCTCTTTTTTAATTACTATTTAATATTGATTAAATAGAAATTAATTAATTAACTCTAGTTATTATTTAAAATAATTAATAACTAATTGTACTTACTTATTATTTAATTATAATTAAATAATAAATAATTATTAACTTAGTTTTAACCTTCTTTAATTTAATGTTAATCAACCAATAATTAACCAAGTAATTAACCTTACTTATTATTTAATTAAGGAAATTAAATAATAGTTTACTAATCTTAATCCTCTTTAATTATTATTTAATGTCAATTAAATAATAATTAATTATTTAATTAATTTTTAATTATTATTTAAGGTTAAATAATAATCAAATCATTCTTATTTAATTATTTAAATTAAATAATAAATTATTACTCTAATAACTTAATTTCCATTAATCGTTATTTAATGCTAATTAAATAATAATTAATTACCTAATTATCCTTATTTATTATTTAATAATATTTAAATAATAAATAATAAATTTATAAATTTTATCTCTCTTTAAGTATTATTTAATGGGCATTAAATAATAAATGCTAATTTATCATCTTTATTTATTATTAACATTTAAAATAATAAACAAATAATAAATTTATTTAACTTAACCATGGTTTAGCTAACTAGATTAATATTTAAAATATTTAAATATTAAACTTAATGAAAAATATCCTCCCCAATATTATTTTTGTATTATAATTATTTTTGTTATAATTTTAATTTAGTTTTTAAATATTTAAATTAATTAAATTTAACCCGAATGGCATTTCCGTAAATAAGTCGAAATCTGAACCGAGGGCAGAATGGTAATTCTGCCAAGAAAAACACGGAGGGGCATTCTGGTAATTTCTCCGAAATTTTCCTACCGCGCATGGCGCGGGTTACAGATTTAACGGGCCAAAAACGACGCCGTTTTTGGAATGCCGGATACGGCTTCCGCGCGTACGCGCGGAGTAACTTTTTACGGACACCAAACGACGTCGTTTGGCTCCGTGTTTTCGGTGAACAGTTGCTGCGCGCGCATTGCGCGGAAACCCTTAATTTTTTTTTTCTTCGCAGAATGTGAACAGTGTTCCGGCACACACATTTTAATTAAAAATATACCATCAAGTAAGCTTTAACTCTTCAATAAAAATCCAAAAAAATTACCAATCACCTTATTTTAATTTATAACATGAAAAAAATAATTTTTCATGATTTAATATCATTATTTTTTTATAAAAATTTCTACATCACATAAACTACCATAAATCATAACTTTTTGTGTATAACTCCATTTTGAGTGATTCAAACTTTTTTTTTCTCATGATTTAATGTTCTATAATATTAGAACATCAAACCTAAGTTTTATAAAAATATTTTTGGTAATAAATTTCAAGACTTGATTATACACTACTAAACACATATTTTAGCACACAAATGATACCAAAATACAAACCAAACCTATTAAACTTAAGCATGGCATAAATATTACAACTACACATTAATAACTATATTAACATGTTTATACTAACATGATGATTTATTTAATTTAAAAACAAACTACATTTAAAATAATCATTACCTTGTTTTAATGGCTATCCTTCTTTTTCTTCCAAAATAGGTGATGAGGTTTGAAGGCATGAACCAAGAACTCCTTCTCCTCTCTTAGTATTTTGCTCTCAATATTTTCTCACACTCTCAAATGCTCACACTTTGCTCTCTAGAAAATTCTCTAGCAATGAACTAACCAACCTAGAACAAGTGTGGAGTGTTTCTTTTATAGCCATCTACTAACACACCATTAACTCACTAATTCATCTATGTTGGTCAAATTAAAGGCTAATCAAGCTTACTATTTGATGGATTGACATGGTGATTGACTAGTTGATTGACTAGAGTTGTTGGCCAACTTTGATCTAGTGTAAAAGAGAAGCAATCTAGCAAATCAAGCAACATCAAGTGGGACCAAAAAAAAATCAGCAAAATGGTATTTTCCATGCCATTTTTCCTTTATTTTTCTAGCTTTTAATGTGTATTTATGCATATACAAATATATCTATACATGGGTTCAATTGTTGACCAATTTTGACTTCCTATTGGGCTCCATGTTGGACTTAGGAAATTAATATATTGGGCTCATCCATTGAATTGGTTTGGGCTCAATTTAATTAACACTTTGGGCTAGCATTTAAATAACTATGCTAACTTTAATTAAAATAAGCATTGGGCTTGTTTAATTAATTATATGGGCTAGTAATTAAATTAATTACATGGGCTACTAGGTTAATATCTTGGACCTAGTTTAACAACTCATTTGGATTAAAAATATAATCCAATTAGATTTGCTTTAATTAATTATACCCTTGCTTTAATTCTTTAATTAAATATATGCACGAACCAGTACATCTATTTTATTATCTAATGCACAATTTATTAGTACAAAAATTTTAAATTCATTGCTAATTATATATTAATTATAATTACAATGTATAATGAAATTCGTGGTCATTACATTCTCCCTCCCTTATAAGAATTCCGTCCCCGGAATTACAATTTAAACTACTCAAAAAGATTCGGATAGTTAGCCCTCATCTTTTCTTCAAGCTCCCACGTAGCTTCCTCAGCGTTGTGGTTCCTCCATAGGACTTTGACAGAATGTATAATCTTATTCCGTAATTTCTGCTCTTTCCTATCTAGTATCTGGACAGGAATTTCCTCGTACGATAAGTCTTTCTCGACTTGTATTGGCTCATAGGATATCACATGTTTGTGGTCTGGCTTGTATGGTCGCAACACTGATACGTGAAACACATTGTGAATATGCTCCAGTTCAGGAGGTAAAGCTACCTCGTACGCCACTTCACCCACTCTCTTTAATATCTCGAACGGACTCAGCTTTCCCTTATTTCCAAATCGGATCTTCCCCTTCCAGGGAGATACCTTCATGAACACAAAACTCCCAACTTCGAAGTCTCGCTTTTGTCGATGTAAATCGGCGTATTTCTTCTGACGGTCCTGAGCTGCTACTAGCCGAGCTCTTATTACCTTGATAATCTCTACCGTCTGTTGAACCAATTCTGGCCCCAACAGTCGGCGTTCTCCTACCTCATCCCAACATAGAGGTGTTCTACATTTTCTGCCATATAAAGCTTCGTAAGGCGGCATACCTATGCTCGCATGATAACTGTTGTTGTATGCAAACTCAACTAGTGGTAGATGGATTTCCCAACTGCCCTTGAAATCCATCACACAGGCCCTGAGCATATCTTCCAACGTCTGAATTGTTCTCTCACTTTGCCCATCGGTCTGCGGATGATACGCTGTACTCATTCTCAACTGTGTCCCCAATCTCTCTTGAAGACTCCTCCAAAATTTTGACGTGAAGCGCGGATCTCTGTCTGACACAATCGATACCGGCACCCCATGTCTTGAAACTATCTCTTTGATGTACAATTTGGCCAACTGATCCAAACTGAACCTAATCTTGATCGGCAAAAAGTGCGCTGACTTTGTTAGTCGATCCACAATCACCCATATTGCGTCAAATCCCTTCTGTGTTGCTGGAAGTCCTACCACAAAATCCATTGTGATATGCTCCCATTTCCACTCAGGAATCTCTAACGGCTGTAGTAATCCACTTGGTCTCTGATGTTCGGCCTTTACCCTTTGACAAGTTAGGCATCGGCTGACACATTCTGCGACCTCCCTTTTTAAATTCGGCCACCAAAAATGCTGACGCAGATCTTGATACATCTTTGTACTCCCCGGATGTATCGAGTATCTCGTACTGTGGGCCTCTTGCAAAATCTCTTCTCGTAGTTCAGGCACTAGCGGCACCCAAACACGATTTTCAAACCTTAGCAATCCCATGCTATCCTCCTTGAATTTGACCTCTTCCCCTTCGGTCATTCTCATCCTGATTCTGACACATTCTTCATCTTTGTCTTGAGCCTCTTTCACCCTATCTAGTAAGGTTGGGCTTGCTTCCACTTCCATTGACTCATTTGGATTTCTTACCTCCAACTCCATTCGAGCCATCTCTTGAACCAATTGTTCCTGATCTGTCAAGATGAACAATTTCTCCCTGCTCTTTCTGCTTAGAGCATCTGCTACTACGTTGGCCTTGCCGGGATGATATAGAATTTCACAATCATAGTCCTTGATCAATTCTAACCATCTTCGTTGCCTCATATTTAACTCCTTCTGTGTGAAGATATACTTCAGACTCTTGTGGTCCGTGAATATCTCACATTTCTCTCCCTATAAATAATGTCTCCAGATTTTAAGGGCAAACACTACCGCAGCCAGCTCCAAGTCGTGGGTAGGGTATCCCTTCTCGTAATCCTTCAACTGTCTGGACGCATACGCAACGACCTTGCCGTTTTGCATAAGCACACAGCCAAGTCCCTTGTGCGATGCATCACTGTAGACCGTAAAACCTCCCGTATCGTCCGGTAAAGTCAATACAGGTGCTTCACTAAGTCTCTTCTTTAGCTCCTGAAAACTCTCCTCACACTTCTCCGTCCATACGTATTTCACCGTCTTCCTCGTTAGATTGGTCAGCGGTGTTGCTATCTTTGAAAAATCTTGAATAAATCTCCGATAGTAACCCGCTAACCCCAAGAAACTTCTTACCTCCGTCGGCGTCCTTGGTTGCTCCCAATTCATCACTGCTTCCACCTTTGCTGGATCTACTGAAACTCCTTCCTTGTCAATGACATGACCTAAAAATTGAACTCTCTCCAACCAGAATTCACACTTCGAAAATTTAGCATACAACTGCTCCTTCCGTAAAATCTCCAACACCAATCTTAGGTGTTCAGCATGCTCCTCCTCCGTTTTAGAATACACCAGAATATCGTCAATGAACACAACAACAAATTTATCCAAGTACTGCTTGAATATTCTGTTCATCATGTCCATAAATGCGGCTGGCGCATTCGTCAGTCCAAACGACATCACCAGAAACTCATAATGCCCATATCGAGTTCTGAATGCCGTCTTGGGTACATCCTCCTTCCTGACTTTCAACTGATGATAACCAGTCCTCAAGTCAATCTTTGAAAAGTACTTCGCCCCTTTCAATTGATCGAAAAAATCGTCAATTCGTGGCAACGGGTACTTGTTCTTAATTGTCACCTTATTCAGCTCTCTGTAATCCATACATAATCTCATCGATCCATCCTTCTTCTTTACAAACAGCACCGGTGCTCCCCATGGAGAAACACTTGGCTGGATGTACTTATTATCCAACAACTCCTGTAATTGCACCATCAACTCTTTCATTTCTACCGGAGCCATTCTATATGGTGCCTTTGATATCGGCGCTGTCCCCGGTACTAAATCAATCGCAAATTCTATTTCTCTGTCCGGCGGTAAGCCTGGCAATACATCTGGAAAAACATCCATAAACTCCCTAACTACTGGTATTTGCTCCATCTCGGGACTCACCACTTGTGTATCAACCACATGAGCCAAATACCCTACACAACCTTTCTTTAATAATTTCTTGGCTTGCATCATCGTCAGACAAGATGACTGTCTTGACGATTTGCTGCCATAAAATACGACCTTAGACTTATTTGGTGTCTTAAGGTGTATGCACTTCTTTTGACAATCAATTAAAGCTCCATGGTTAAACAACCAATCCATTCCAAGTATAACGTCAAACTCCCCCAAGCGTATTGGAATTAAATCTACACTCAACTTCTGACCCCTGATTTCAGCACAACAGTTTCTATGTACATACTCTACAGGAATCACTTCTTTATTTGCAACTTCTATGTTCATTGGGTTCTCTAGTTTTTGTCTAGGCAATTCTAACCGCTTAGCGAATTCATCAGACACAAATGAACAGGTAGCGCCCGAATCAAATAATACATAAGCATTTATATCATTGATCGGAATAATACCTGACACCACGTCTTTTGATTCGACGGCGTCCTGCACCGTCATGTTGAAAGTCCGTGCCGTTGGTTTGTTCTGTGGCACCGGCCCTCCAATGGTCAGTTTGGCGTTGTTGTTGTTGTTGCTGTTGCTTCCCCTATAGCCCGAACTCCCTCCGGTGTTCTTCTTCTTCGGACAATCTTTAAATTGATGGTCCATGGCCCCGCAGGCGAAACAACCTCCTTTCCTTTTTGGTGTGGGACAATTAGGAGCGATGTGCCCCTCTTGCCCACAGTTGTAACAAACATTCCTTCCCTTCATGCACTCCCCTGAGTGATTCTTCCCGCATTGACTACATTTGCTTGCTTTCTTTGACTCACTGCCCTGGGGTGTCCCCGAACTGCTGTTGTTATTCCACTTGCGTTTGTTCGAGTTGCTACCCCCGCTGCTACCCTCTCTGTTTCCCCCATCGCTTCTCTTCTTGTTCCGTTCTTGATTGTGCTTATTCAAAGCTTCATTTCCACCCTCAGCTATGATAGCTTTCTCCAACAGTGTTGCAAAATTTGTGATCTGGAGAACAGCTACCCGACTGTAAACCCATGGTTTCAGCCCCTGTTCGAATCGTCTGGCGCGTCTTGCCTCCGTGTCCACCTGATGTGTAGCAAATCTTGCCAATTCATTGAACTTGGCGGCATATTCGGATACCGACATGTTACCCTGCTTAAGCTCTAGGAATTTAATTTCCATCCTAGCCTTTGTACTCTCTGGAAAGTAGTTTTCCAAGAATACCTCTTTGAATCGCGCCCACGCGATCGTTCCCTCCCCTGCTCTACCCTTATTGGCCTTCCACCAGTGGCTGGCCTCTCCTTTCATCATGAAGGTAGCAAATGAGGTCATTTGCTCCTCCCTAACTCGTGCAACCTCGAAGACTTTTTCCATCTCCTCTATCCAGGTTTGTGCTTCTATAGGATCTGTGGTCCCTTTGAACTCGGGTGGTCCTATCAGTTTGAAGTCTTTAAAGGTTGCTAGTGGAGCGGCAGGGTTTGTTGCTCCAGTAGCCTCTGTGTTGCGTCCGCGAAATGCTCCCATTAGCATTTCTACGAACTCTTGGACAGGGTTTGGCGGTACCCCTCCGGCGTTCACTGACTCTTCGGGTGGTGGTGGGGGTAGTCGTTGATTTCTTCTCTGTGGCGGCATTTTCTGTATAAAGAAAATTTAATTAATTAAAGTTGTTTCAATCTTTTTACTTTCGTTTTGTAGCTTAAGTATTTTAAACTAAAGCACCAATAATCATCTTGACACATATAAACATAAACGAAAGTGCATTTATATTCATATGCTAAAACACAGTGCGTAGCACTTTTACATCATATGCATACTGCTATAAATGCTGCTAACCCCGATAGTTAAAACAAAACACGGGATCTAACATATCCCACAACTTCATAGAGTTGGGATTTACAACATACTAACCCTCTATCAAAACAAAAGTTGGGTTTCTACTGCATCTATGTACATACATCATAAATAAAGAAAATACAACTAACGGCGCATCCCTCGACGAACCGCATCGTCGTACTCCTCCTCTCCAATAGTCCTGACCACACCCCTACTGATGGTGTGCAAGGTCTGGCCCTCCTCAGCAGGGTAATAGTGCACCCTACTCTGGATCCTACCAACTGACGAGCGATAGACGTAACTGAGTCTATCTATCCTCACCTTTTTCTCCCTAACCTCCTCCTCCAGCTCCATCATCTGCCCGTGAGCTGCATCACGCTGAAACTCCATATCTAACCTTGCCTCAACGGCCTGCTGCATCTGGCCCCTCATGGCCTCCCTCTCTGCCTGTGTCTGCTGAATCTTCAGCTCAGCGGCTACTAACTTGGCCTCCATCTCGGCCATCCTCGCCTTCAGCTCTATGTTCTCGCCAGAGAACATATAAGCTGTATCTCAATACTGCTGCTCTGTCTGCTGGTGGATCTGGTTCTGCTCCTCCAGGTGCTGAACCCTCTCCTCTAGCTCCTCGTTAGCCGTAGTGAGAGTATCGATGATGTCACTGGCGACAGTGCCCATGCCATCAACATACTCAGCTGGCTCCTCATCCTCATCATCATCAGTATCAGCCTCCTCCTCACTGTACTGCCCTATAACTCCGCCCCAGACAGCGTCCTCTCTATCTCCCTCCTCGGGATCTGACTCTGGCTCCTCGATCGGTGCAGCCACCTGTGGCTGTACTGTATCCATGTGGATATCAGTAAAAATCACCTCCTCTACAACAGTGCTCGTCTGTCCTATCTCTGCCATCCTACAATAACACAAATAACACATGTTAGTACAGCAATAAAATATATTCATTGATGAAATGAAATGATATTTTATCATGTACATCTCGGCTCGATGGATTTTCTCAATCCATCTCCAAAAATACACAACATGATGAATCTCCCCGATTCATCTCCTAACGCACTCGATGAGAGTTTAATACTAAGGTTATAACCTAGGTTTCGCAAATCCTAGCGTTTCTAACCTACGGCTCTGATACCAACCTGTGACGACCCCAAATCCGGGTTCTTTAACCTCGGGTTTGGTTCTCACTGTACAATACTTAACAACAATGAAATACATATATTGTATTCAAACTACGCGGAATAATACAAAAGGTTCCTTATATAAAGGCTACACTTCCCAAGGTCTATTAACCTTAAATTGTAACATTACCTATCTTAAGGGAAATACAAAAGATTTACAACAGTAATTACATAACCGCAATTTAAACTAGCATGTAATTACTACAACTAAGCATTCGCTTTCCCCTTGCCTTTGTTCGATTTAGAGCTTTCGGGATTGGCTGAAATATAGTCATGATATAGCAAGAATGAGCAACTAAATGGCTCAGCAAGTTTATAAATAACAATCATACGATATATCATGATGAAGGGAAATAACTTCAAGGTTTCAACAATAGCAATTGTGAAAGATAACAAGAATCAATGTTCAATAAAAGAAGGAATTGACTCTTTACTGCTGAGTGGTCTTTAATGACCATGAACTGCTACTAAGGTAGAACAGACATACAATGTCTGACTCCTTGTTAAAATAACGGGACACTTGAGGGGATCAGTCCTCTCATGTCCTATGTATATGCATCACATTTAGTTTTCTTGCGCGCTGTCGGGTCTCCGACAAATAAAAATCCCCTTTAACTAGGGTTGTTCTATCTCAGTCTTACTGTAAGAATCCGCACCAACCAATGGTTTGGATACGCTTTTATAATATTCAATTAAATGAATTTAACATGCATTTGTCTAGCCGAAACAATTAGCTTAGACGTTCTTAGACAGTTTGCAAAAGCACTATGTGCGAATACAATAATCAATAATGATGTGAAGTAATTTTTGATAATTAATTCACTCAAAGGTCTGTCAAGTAACTACGGGTGTAGAATACTTGCTCAACAATAATTGAAATGTAAATACGGTTGAAAAATATCTACAACAATAAATACAAGTTTAAGGGTAGAAAACTTGCCTGTCTGCACAGCTACAATAAATGTCTAGCTTTAACTACTTGCTTTGAAAGACCTAACATTAATAAAGTCGGTCTAATAATTAGCACGGCGTATTTGCATAACTATACGCTTGATAATGAACTTATTTACCACACATAAGTACTAACACATAATTTACATTAGTCAAAACAATATTATTAACCTTATAAACCCTTAATCATATTAGGTTAATAATTTAATAAGTTAGAAAATATTTTTCTTAAGTGTTGGACACTTATTAAACCTTTAAACAACTTATTATAATTGTTTAATTAAATTCAATTTATTTTATTAACTCAATCTCTTTTTTAATTACTATTTAATATTGATTAAATAGAAATTAATTAATTAACTCTAGTTATTATTTAAAATAATTAATAACTAATTGTACTTACTTATTATTTAATTATAATTAAATAATAAATAATTATTAACTTAGTTTTAACCTTCTTTAATTTAATGTTAATCAACCAATAATTAACCAAGTAATTAACCTTACTTATTATTTAATTAAGGAAATTAAATAATAGTTTACTAATCTTAATCCTCTTTAATTATTATTTAATGTCAATTAAATAATAATTAATTATTTAATTAATTTTTAATTATTATTTAAGGTTAAATAATAATCAAATCATTCTTATTTAATTATTTAAATTAAATAATAAATTATTACTCTAATAACTTAATTTCCATTAATCGTTATTTAATGCTAATTAAATAATAATTAATTACCTAATTATCCTTATTTATTATTTAATAATATTTAAATAATAAATAATAAATTATAAATTTATAAATTTTATCTCTCTTTAAGTATTATTTAATGGGCATTAAATAATAAATGCTAATTTATCATCTTTATTTATTATTAACATTTAAAATAATAAACAAATAATAAATTTATTTAACTTAACCATGGTTTAGCTAACTAGATTAATATTTAAAATATTTAAATATTAAACTTAATGAAAAATATCCTCCCCAATATTATTTTTGTATTATAATTATTTTTGTTATAATTTTAATTTAGTTTTTAAATATTTAAATTAATTAAATTTAACCCGAATGGCATTTCCGTAAATAAGTCGAAATCTGAACCGAGGGCAGAATGGTAATTCTGCCAAGAAAAACACGGAGGGGCATTCTGGTAATTTCTCCGAAATTTTCCTACCGCGCATGGCGCGGGTTACAGATTTAACGGGCCAAAAACGACGCCGTTTTTGGAATGCCGGATACGGCTTCCGCGCGTACGCGCGGAGTAACTTTTTACGGACACCAAACGACGTCGTTTGGCTCCGTGTTTTCGGTGAACAGTGGCTGCGCGCGCATTGCGCGGAAACCCTTAATTTTTTTTTCTTCGCAGAATGTGAACAGTGTTCCGGCACACACATTTTAATTAAAAATATACCATCAAGTAAGCTTTAACTCTTCAATAAAAATCCAAAAAAATTACCAATCACCTTATTTTAATTTATAACATGAAAAAAATAATTTTTCATGATTTAATATCATTATTTTTTTATAAAAATTTCTACATCACATAAACTACCATAAATCATAACTTTTTGTGTATAACTCCATTTTGAGTGATTCAAACTTTTTTTTTCTCATGATTTAATGTTCTATAATATTAGAACATCAAACCTAAGTTTTATAAAAATATTTTTGGTAATAAATTTCAAGACTTGATTATACACTACTAAACACATATTTTAGCACACAAATGATACCAAAATACAAACCAAACCTATTAAACTTAAGCATGGCATAAATATTACAACTACACATTAATAACTATATTAACATGTTTATACTAACATGATGATTTATTTAATTTAAAAACAAACTACATTTAAAATAATCATTACCTTGTTTTAATGGCTATCCTTCTTTTTCTTCCAAAATAGGTGATGAGGTTTGAAGGCATGAACCAAGAACTCCTTCTCCTCTCTTAGTATTTTGCTCTCAATATTTTCTCACACTCTCAAATGCTCACACTTTGCTCTCTAGAAAATTCTCTAGCAATGAACTAACCAACCTAGAACAAGTGTGGAGTGTTTCTTTTATAGCCATCTACTAACACACCATTAACTCACTAATTCATCTATGTTGGTCAAATTAAAGGCTAATCAAGCTTACTATTTGATGGATTGACATGGTGATTGACTAGTTGATTGACTAGAGTTGTTGGCCAACTTTGATCTAGTGTAAAAGAGAAGCAATCTAGCAAATCAAGCAACATCAAGTGGGACCAAAAAAAAATCAGCAAAATGGTATTTTCCATGCCATTTTTCCTTTATTTTTCTAGCTTTTAATGTGTATTTATGCATATACAAATATATCTATACATGGGTTCAATTGTTGACCAATTTTGACTTCCTATTGGGCTCCATGTTGGACTTAGGAAATTAATATATTGGGCTCATCCATTGAATTGGTTTGGGCTCAATTTAATTAACACTTTGGGCTAGCATTTAAATAACTATGCTAACTTTAATTAAAATAAGCATTGGGCTTGTTTAATTAATTATATGGGCTAGTAATTAAATTAATTACATGGGCTACTAGGTTAATATCTTGGACCTAGTTTAACAACTCATTTGGATTAAAAATATAATCCAATTAGATTTGCTTTAATTAATTATACCCTTGCTTTAATTCTTTAATTAAATATATGCACGAACCAGTACATCTATTTTATTATCTAATGCACAATTTATTAGTACAAAAATTTTAAATTCATTGCTAATTATATATTAATTATAATTACAATGTATAATGAAATTCGTGGTCATTACAAGACTTGTGCAAGAATTCTAGCTAAGTACTAAGTTGGTGAAAAGAAGCATGGTTTCATGTACTTTTAAAAATAAAACAAGCAATCCTTTTAATTAATAAATAAAAATCAAATAATACAAAACCTCACTTTTCTCTCTCCTCTCCATGCCTTGGTCGGCTGATGGACCTTAGAATTGTCCCAAAATCATAGTCACTTTCTCCTTTTTAATTAATTAATAGTTATATAATTGTTTTTCCAAGTGGGCCAATCATTGGGCTTTAATTTAAAATACCAATTGGGCTTCTATTAAATTGTTTGGGCTACTAAATTGTCAAATTTTATTATTCTCCACTTGGGCTACTAATTGACCCATGTTGGACTAATTTAATAATTTACACATTAATTATTCAATCCATGATTAAATAAATAATTAGATTGAATAAATAATTAAATATTCTAACCCATAAGTATTAAATTACTAGATAGACTAATAAATATTATTATTAATATTTCACATTATTTACATTAATTAATAATCATATTAATTAATTTATTATATTTAATTAACTCATTATATTCAATTTAATTGAATATTTAATTAATAGGAAACTTATCAACTATTTTGATATTAAAACTTTAGGGTTTGTTCACTAATTTAAATAACATATTAGTGACCCCCTTTAATTAATTTTAGTAATTAATTACATAATCATTTAATCACATAATTAATTAATCACAATAAAAGATTTAAATAATTTCTTAAAACTAACTCGTCGGAAATTAAATTAATAATTTAATTAATAATGACGTGGAAATTCTAGGACATTACATTCTCCCCCCCTTATAAAAATTCCGTCCTCGGAATTGTAAAAATAAGGTTACTCAAATAAAAACGGATAATTCGTTCTCATATCCTCCTCTAGTTCCCACGTAGCTTCTTCAATTGCGTGATTTCTCCAAAGTACTTTGACAGAATGAATTATCTTATTCCTCAGTTTCTGTTCCTTCCTATCGAGTATCTGAACAGGAACTTCTTCATATGATAAGTCCTTCTCGACTTGAATTGGTTCATAGGAGATAACGTGCTTGTAGTCCGGTTTATATGGCCGTAACACTGACACATGAAACACGTTGTGAATGTGCTCCAGTTCAGGAGGTAATGCTACCTCGTACGCCACTTCACCGACTCGCCTCAAGATTTCGAACGGTCCTATGAACCTAGGGCTCAGCTTGCCCTTCTTACCAAAACGGATTTTCCCCTTCCAGGGAGATACCTTCAGAAATACGAAACTGCCCACGTCGAAGTCCCGCTTTTGGCGATGCAAATCTGCGTACTTCTTTTGACGATCTTGAGCTGCTACCAGTCGATTCCTGATAAGTTGTACTGTGTCTGCAGTCTGCTGCACCATTTCAGGTCCAAGCATTCTTCGTTCACCGACCTCGTCCCAACACAACGGTGTTCGACATTTTCTTCCATAAAGCGCTTCGTATGGTGGCATACCGATACTAGCGTGGTAGCTGTTATTGTAAGCGAACTCCACCAGTGGCAAATGGTCATCCCAACTGCCCTTTAGGTCCATTACGACCGCTCGGAGCATATCCTCCAAGGTCTGAATCGTTCGCTCGCTCTGGCCGTCAGTTTGAGGATGGTATGCTGTACTCAACCTCAATTGTGTACCCATCCTTGCTTGCAGACTTTTCCAAAAATTTGACGTGAAGCGCGGATCTCTGTCGGACACAATCGATACCGGTACTCCATGTCGTGACACTATCTCCTTCACATAGAGCTTCGCTAACTGCTCCAGATTGTACCGTATTCTGATAGGTAGAAAATGAGCTGACTTGGTCAGACGATCCACTATTACCCAGATGGCGTCCAAACCTTTATGTGTCGGTGGCAAACCCACCACAAAATCCATCGTGATGTGCTCCCACTTCCACTCGGGAATCTCTAGTGGTTGAAGCAGCCCGCTCGGCCGCTGATGCTCTGCTTTAACCCGCTGGCATGTCAGACATCGACTGACACATTCTGCCACTTCCTTCTTCATATTCGGCCACCAAAAATATTGTCTTAAATCCTGATACATCTTCGTACTCCCGGGATGTACTGAGTACCTTGTACTGTGAGCTTCCTGAAGAATCTCTTCCCTCAGCTCCAGATCCATCGGTACCCAGACTCTCCCTTCGAACCTTAGCAACCCTGTGCTATCAATCTTGTACTTAAGCTCCTCGCCTTCAGCAATTCGCTTCTTAATATTATCACAATCTTCATCCTTTTCCTGAGCCTCTTTGATCCTGTCTAATAAGGTCGGGCTTGCTGTTACTGTAAATAACTTCTCGTCTGCCTCCATCGGATATTTGATCTCCAACTCCAAACGTTCGAAATCTCTCACCAACTCTTCCTGATTTGTTAGCTTCAACAACTTCTCCCTGCCTTTTCTGCTCAAGGCATCTGCTACTACATTGGCTTTGCCTGGATGGTACAAAATCTCACAGTCGTAGTCTTTGATCAATTCTAACCATCGACGCTGCCTCATATTCAACTCCTTTTGAGTGAAGATATATTTCAGACTTTTGTGGTCTGTATATATCTCACACTTCTCGCCATATAGGTAGTGCCTCCAAATCTTCAGGGCAAAAACTACCGCTGCTAACTCCAGGTCATGAGTCGGGTAACCCTTCTCATAATCCTTTAACTGACGTGACGCATACGCAATGACCTTGCCGTGTTGCATTAGCACACAACCAAGACCCTTGTGTGACGCATCACTGTACACTACGAACCCTCCCGTGTCGTCCGGTAAAGCCAACACTGGTGCCTGGCTCAACCTCTTTTTCAATTCCATAAAACTTTCCTCGCACTTCTCCGACCAAACAAACTTCACAGTCTTTCGGGTAAGATTGGTCAACGGTGATGCTATCTTCGAAAAATCCTGAATGAATCTCCGATAATACCCCGCTAACCCTAAGAAACTCCTGATCTCAGTCGGCGTCTTCGGTTGTTCCCAATTGATAACTGCCTCCACCTTCGCTGGATCCACCGAAACACCGTCTTTGTCGATAACATGACCTAGAAACTGCACCCTCTGCAACCAAAATTCACACTTCGAAAACTTAGCGTACAGCTTCTCCCTTCTCAAAGCCTCCAATGCGATCCGTAAGTGTTCTACATGTTCTTCCTCCGTCTTCGAATACACCAATATGTCATCAATGAATACGACCACGAACTTGTCCAAGTACTGCTTGAACACTCTGTTCATCATATCCATGAATGCCGCTGGTGCATTCGTCAGTCCAAATGACATCACTAGAAACTCGAAATGACCATAACGAGTTCTGAATGCCGTTTTCGGGATATCCTCCTCCCTCACCTTCAGTTGATGATAACCCGTCCTCAAATCTATTTTCGAAAAGTATTTCGCTCCCTTAAGTTGATCAAAAAGATCATCAATTCTGGGTAGCGGATATCTGTTCTTAATGGTGACCTTGTTCAACTCCCGGTAATCAATACAAAGCCTCATCGAACCATCCTTCTTCTTTACAAACAGAACCGGCGCTCCCCATGGTGACACGCTTGGTCTGATGTAACCTTTATCTAACAGTTCCTGCAGTTGAACCATCAATTCTTTCATTTCTACTGGTGCCATACGATACGGCGTCTTTGATATCGGTGCGGTCCCCGGTACCAAATCAATAACAAACTCCACTTCTCTGTCCGGCGGTAACCCCGGAATCTCTTCTGGGAAAACATCAGCGAATTCCCGTACAACAGGTATCTGACTCAGTTCGCCCTCGACACGTTGAGTATCGACCACATAAGCCAAATAACATACGCACCCTTTCCTGAGCAACTTTCGTGCTTGCATCATCGTCAGACAACTTGATTGTCTTGGCGATTTACTACCGTAAAATATAACTTTGGACTTATTCGGAGTCTTTAAGTGCACACACTTCTTCTTACAGTCAATAACCGCCCCGTGACTCGATAGCCAATCCATCCCTAGGATTACATCAAACTCCCTCAGACGAATCGGTATCAAATCTACGTTAAGTCTAAACCCTCGTAATTCAGCACAACAGTTCCTATGAATGTAGTCTACGAGAATGATTTCTTTGTTTGCTACTTCTACGTTCATAGGGTGTTCTAGCTTTTCTTGAGGTAAATCTAATCTCTTAGCAAAATCTTCAGAAACAAATGAGCAGGTAGCACCCGAATCAAACAATACATATGCATTAATATCATTGATCGGGATGATACCTGACACCACGTCCTTGGAGTCGACTGCATCCTGCACAGTCATGTTGAAGGTGCGCGCTGTAGGTCGGTTAGCCTGACTGGCTAGCCCTCCAATGCTCAGCCTGTTGTTATTGTTGTTGTTGTTGTTGTTGTTGCCTCTGTTGCCACTCCCAGCGTCTCCCTTCCTCTTTGGGCAGTCCTTGGCCTGATGATCGGTTGCTCCACAGGAGAAGCATACTCCCTTCATCTTCTTCGGGCATTGTGGAGCCATGTGCCCTGGCTGTCCGCAGCTATAGCAAACACTCTTCCCTTTCAAGCATTCGCCCGTGTGGTTCTTACCACAATTGTTGCATTTGCCCACTTTCTTAGCCTCTCCTCCGGATTTGTTACCTCCGGACGATTGGCTCTCATTCCACTTTCGTTTATTGGGGTTGCTGCCTCCACTGCTCCCCGTCTTTTGCCCGTCATGACCTTTCTTCCTCTCCTGGTTGAATTTATTTAGGGCCTCACTGCCACCCTCTGCAATGATTGCCCTTTCCAATAGCTCTGCAAAGCTCTTGATCTTTAATACCGCCACAGAACGGTACACCCACGGCTTCAAACCTAGCTCAAATCTCCTAGCCTTCCTAGCCTCCGTATCCACCTGATGAGTTGCAAACCTTGCCAACTCATTAAACTTGGCCGCATACTCGGCCACAGACATACTCCCCTGTTTTAGCTCGAGGAATTTCACCTCCATTTCTTGCTGCATGCTTTCTGGAAAGTAGTTTTCCAGAAACATTTCCTTAAAGCGTTCCCAGGTGATGACGCCTTCTCCTGCACGGCCCTTGTTGGCCTTCCACCAGTAGTTCGCCTCCCCCTTCATCATAAAGGTAGCGAAACTAGTCTTCTGTTCTCCGGCCACTCTAGCGACCTCGAACACCTTCTCCATTTCCTCGATCCAAGTCTGTGCTTCGATCGGGTTTAGAGTTCCCTGAAACTCCGGTGGTCCAACCAGTTTAAAGTCCTTGAAATTTGCCAAGTGCGGCGCTGTCTGCGGTGCTGGTTGTACTACCACTGGTGGGGGTCTAGTTTGCATGGCTTCCGCCAGCATTTCTGCAAACATTCTCATAGGATTGGGTTGATCCCCAACCTCACTCTCTGATTCTGGGATACGTTGATTGCGTGGTCTACCTCTCGGCATGATCTGCTAAAGAGCAAATCTTAGACTTATACTTATAGTTCTACACATTATGTTAGCCAAATTAACATTTAAATTCAAACTATATATCAAGCATATTTGATTTAACAAGGAAATAACTGCATTTATATTCATATACCAATGTTTTAGTACAGACTCAACAAGTGGCATACTTCTATAAACGCTCAAGGCACAAGTTGCCTAATAACGACTATCCTCTGACGAACAAAAGTGAGGATTCACAACCATCAACCCCCCCCTAACAGAACAAAAGTTGGGGTCTAACTGACATCCTATGCATACATAGAAATATAAAGGCTTACAATAGCTGAAACATCCCTAATAGAAACAAAATGTGGGACTCGCTACTTCTAGATACAAATAAGATAACAATAATATATCACCGCCTGCTGCGGTGAACAATCCTACGAATAGCCCTGCGTAAAGCCTGCTGGGCCAACTCCTCCACTGTACGGCGACGAATCCAGCGTCTGCTGTTACCCGCCTCCCTAGGGTGCCTCCTAACCCGACGCCTCAGTCGATCAAACGAAGTGCCAAGAGCATATTCTAAGGTGTCGACCCTAGCAGCTCTCTCCCTATCCAGCTCAGCCCTGACTGTCTGGAGAACTGTCTGACTAGCCATCTCCCTAGCATCAAATCTCTCCACCGTCTGCCTCAGCTGACTATTCTGGATCATCAGCTGCTGCACAGTAGGACCCAACGGAGGTGCAGCGTTTTCCAACTGCTGAATTTTGGCCTGCAAATCGGCCATCTTCTCCTTAAGTTCCATGTTCTCACCAGAGAACATGTAAGCTGCATCTCTATACTGCTCCTCAGTCTGCTGGTGAATCTGGTTCTGCTCCTCTAGGTGCTGAACCCTCTCCTCTAGCTCATCATTAGCCGTAGTCAAAGTATCGATGATGTCATTGGCAGTAGTGCCCATGCCATCAGCATACTCTGCTGGCTCCTCCTGCTCGTCATCCTCAGAATCTGCCTCATCCTCAGATTCGGCTTCCTCCTCACTATAGGGCCTCATCACCCCACCCCTGACGGGCTCCGCGGCATCCCTACTATCATCCTCCTCCAGATCGGACTCTCCTACTGGTGCTACAGGTGCAACGGGTGCATACCCTACCAACTGCTGCATATCCACTGGGATATCAATGAATACCACGTCCTCTCGAGCTCCGCTCGTCTCGCCTATAGCCATCCTACAACACAACAGAAAAACTAACATCAGTACAACAATAAAATATATTCATTGAAGAAATGAAATTATATTTCATTGGGTACGACTCGACTCGATGAATTCCCCAATTCATCAAAACCACATAGGATAAATCTCCTCGATTTATCTCCTAACACTCAATACGAGTTTAATACTAAGGTTATAACTTAGGTTTCGCAATCCTAAGGTTTCTAACCTACAGCTCTGATACCAACCTGTGACGCCCCCAAATTCGGGTTACAAATACCCGGATCCGGTCATCACGATCCAATACAAACATTCACCTCTAAACAACATACAATAACTAAATGCGGAAAAATAAACATATGTTGTTCATTCAAAAGGTGTTACTAGTCCCAAGATACGATAACCTTACAAAAAGTACACAAAATACCCTTAATAAAGTACTTAGGGTTTATATTACATAACAGTTAATTTAAATTAACTACAGGACTGCAATCTCGAAGTCTATTACTTCATCTTTCCTTTACCCTTGTTCTTTCCCGAAGTCTCGGGTTGCACTGCAATAAGGTTTCATGATATAGCAAGAGTGAGCAACTAGTTTGCTCAACAAGTTTAAATAACAACAAGGAACAATATATCATGAATGAAAGGGAATAGCTGAACAATTCAATATTGTGAATAACATAAGCAGGAATAATAAGTTGCTTTTAAAATTAGGATAGTCAAATAGACTATGAACTATAAATATCCACTGGAGTCAATAGCAGGTTGACCCAATGGTTACTACCAGAAATATGTACCCGAGGGGATCAGCCTCAGTACAATATGTGTATGCATAACATTTAATTTCCGTATTTTTGTACCTGATATTAGATACAGGGTACTCCCCTATAATAAAGGGGTGTTCATAATAGTCTAAGAATCCGCATCTTCAATGATTTGGATAGCTTTTAAAATCTTTAACATAATGTCTAGCCGAACAATGGCTTAGACCTACTTTGAACAGTTCTTTAAACGGTAGAACAGTAATTAAGTACAAGTCAATGACTGTACAATCTCAAGTGCAACAAGTGCGAATAACAATAATATCGATGTGGAATAATTGTAAAGAAATTAAACCACTCAAAGCATGCTTGGAAATAACAGTTCAAGCTTAGATAAATAATTTGCTCAATGAAATGAGTTTAGAGATAAGGAACTTGCCTGTCTGCTCAGCTACAATTAATGTCTAGCTTTAACTAACTGGCTTTGAATGACCTAACATTAATAAAGTCGGTCTAATAATTAGTACGGCGTATTTGCATAACTATACGCTCACTAAGGTACTTATTTATCATATAAGTACTAACACATAATTTACGTTAGTCGAAATAATATTATTAACCTTATAGACCCTCAATCAAATTAGGTTAATAATTTAATAAGTTAGAAAATATTTTTCTTAAGCGTTGGACACTTATTAAACCCTTAAACAACTTATTATAATTGTTTAATAAAAGTATAATTAAATTTTATTAATTCAATCTCTATTTAATTACTATTTAATCTTGGTTAAATAGAAATTAATTAATTAACTCTAGTTATTATTTAAAATAAATAATAACTAATTGTACTTACTTATTATTCAATCAAAATTAAATAATAACTATTGATTCATTTTAACCTTCTTTAATTTAATATTAATCAAATAATAATTAATTAATTAATTAACCTCACTTATTATTTAATTTAAGGAAATTAAATAATAGTTTACTAATGTTAATCATCTTTAATTATTATTTAATGCCAATTAAATAATAATTAATTATTTAATTAATTTTAATCGTTATTTAAGGTTAAATAAAATTTAATCTATTTATCCTTATTTATTATTTAAATTAAATAACTTAATTTCCCTTAATCATTATTTAATGCTAATTAAATAATAATTAATTACTTAATTATCCTTATTTATTATTTAATAATATTTAAATAATAAATAGTTAATTTATAAATTTTTATCTCTCTTTAATTATTATTTAATAGGAATTAAATAATATTTGCTAATTTATCACCTTTATTTATTATTAACATTTTAAATAATAAATAACTAATAAATTTATTTAACTTAACCATGATTTAGCTAACTAGATTAATATTTAAAATATTTAAATATTAAACTTAATTAAAAATATCCTCCCCAATATCATTTTTGAATTATTATTATTTTTGTTATAATTTTAAATTAGTTTTTAAATATTTAAATTAATTAAATTAAACCCGAATGGCATTTCTGTAAATAAGTTGAAAAACTGAACCGAGGGCAGAATGGTCATTTCGCCGAAAAAAAACACGGAGGGGCAGTTTAGTAATTTCTCGGAACTGGGCTCGCGCATTGCGCGCGTTATTCCGTATGCAGGCCCAAAACGGTGCCGTTTTGGGACACTGCTGATGGCTTCCGCGCGTACGCGCGGATTGATTTTATTTCTTTAATCAAAACGACGCCGTTTTGTCTCCGCGTTTTTTGTGAACAGTTGTCCGCGCATTGCGCGGAAATTAAATTATTTTTTTTTTCTTTGCAGAGTGTGAACAGTGTCCGGCAATACCCATTTTAAATAAAAATATACCAATAAGTAAGCTTTAAATCATCAATAAAAATCCAAAAAAATTACCAATCACCTTATATTAATTTATAACATGAAAAATAAATTTTTCATGATTTAATATCATTATTTTTTTATAAAATTTTTTACATCACATAAACTACTATAAATCATAACTTTTTGTGTACAACTCCATTTTGAGTGATTCAAACTTTGTTTTTCTCATGATTTAATGTTCTATAATATTAGAACATTAAATCTAAATATTATCAAAAATTATTTTTGAGATTTATTTTCACACCACCAAATACATGTTTTCCATCATTAACACTCATAAAACATAAGTTAATACATGATCAACTATATAAACATACATAGCATGATATTAACCATAAAAATTATTACACAAATATTTATACCCTAAACTTGAAAGAAAAACAAGATTATGGTTTAAAACTAATTACCTTGTTTTGATAGCTATCCTCCTTTTCTTTCCAAAATATGTTGTGAAGGAAGAAGACATGCACCAAGACTCCTTCTCTCCTCTTAGTATTTTGATCTCAAATTTTCTCAACTCTCAAATGCTCTCTAGCTCTCTCTTTTGGTTTGAAAATAAAAGATGAGAAATGATTTACAAAAACTACTAACTTGTAAGTATACTTACAATTTGAATAGATATAAAATCTATATCTATCAAATTTCCATAATGAGGGTGGTTGGAGACTTGTGCAAGAATTCTAGCTAAGTACTAAGTTGGTGAAAAGAAGCATGGTTTCATGTACTTTTAAAAATAAAACAAGCAATCCTTTTAATTAATAAATAAAAATCAAATAATACAAAACCTCACTTTTCTCTCTCCTCTCCATGCCTTGGTCGGCTGATGGACCTTAGAATTGTCCCAAAATCATAGTCACTTTCTCCTTTTTAATTAATTAATAGTTATATAATTGTTTTTCCAAGTGGGCCAATCATTGGGCTTTAATTTAAAATACCAATTGGGCTTCTATTAAATTGTTTGGGCTACTAAATTGTCAAATTTTATTATTCTCCACTTGGGCTACTAATTGACCCATGTTGGGCTAATTTAATAATTTACACATTAATTATTCAATCCATGATTAAATAAATAATTAGATTGAATAAATAATTAAATATTCTAACCCATAAGTATTAAATTACTAGATGGACTAATAAATATTATTATTAATATTTCACATTATTTACATTAATTAATAATCATATTAATTAATTTATTATATTTAATTAACTCATTATATTCAATTTAATTGAATATTTAATTAATAGGAAACTTATCAACTATTTTGATATTAAAACTTTAGGGTTTGTTCACTAATTTAAATAACATATTAGTGACCCCCTTTAATTAATTTTAGTAATTAATTACATAATCATTTAATCACATAATTAATTAATCACAATAAAAGATTTAAATAATTTCTTAAAACTAACTCGTCGGAAATTAAATTAATAATTTAATTAATAATGACGTGGAAATTCTTGGACATTACATCCACCATAGAAGCGGAATTCATTGTTGCAGCTAGATGTTGTGCGCAAATCATTTGGATGAAGCAAACATTGGTTGACTACAATGTTAAGTTTGAATGTGTGTCGATACTGTGCGATAACACAAGTGCTATTGATCTGAGTAAAAATCTTGTTCTTTTTACAAGATCAAAACATATCGACGTAAGATATCATTTTGCGTGATCATGTTAACAAAGGTAATATAAAGATGGCCCATATTGATACTGAACATAATATTGCTGACATTTTCACAAAAAAGCTTTAAGTTCAGACCAATTTTGTAAACTACGTCATGATCTAGACATGATGAAATTTACAAAATAATTAATTAGATTAAGTGGGTGACTACAAACAATTGTTTAAAAGTCATTTTGTTTAATTATTTGATATTTTTTTTTGATTAAAATCACACTTTTAGGCTGATTGGGTATTTAGACCCGTATTGGATGAGAACCGAAAGCTTCTCCCCTCTCATATTTTCCTATATTTGAAAATTTAATATTAATAAATTGCTGAAGCCATTCTAAGAAATTTATCTAATTATTATACTTTTTGATTAAATGATCATTTGTCATAATTACTTGATAAATGTTAACTACGTTTTTGAGTTACCTTAATGATGAGCATATTTAAGCTAAACCCAACTCAGCAAGTATCAATTCAAAGTGAGTTGAGCCAAGCTTCCCTAATGTTAAGTACTATTTGAGCCGAACTTTGCAAAAGAAGAATCCAACTGAGCTGAATGTTTCTTGTTGTGAAGACCCGAACCATACAATGAAAATATTCATTAAGACAATAAAGAAGGAATCATCGTTCGATCAATGCTAAATCAGATAAGTTTTTATAACACTTTTCTCTAATATTATTTATATATATTAAAATAAAATAAAATAATATTAATAATTATAATAATTATATATATTCATCTCTAATTCTGATCATCATGCTTAATTGTTAAATATGCTTAAATTAATATGCTAGAACTCTAATGTTATTTGAAATATATGTGTCTTACATAGTTATTTTTAAATAATAAATATGTTTCATGTGAAGTTTCATGAATTACTTTATTCTTATTCCTAATATATAACTAATACATGACATCTATCATGTTAGTCGACATGATAACTTTTTGTGATAGTCTTAAGAAAAGGAATTAAAATCTTTTTGTCCAGTAAACTTGCATATCTGGCTTTAAATAGAAAATTGTCTTGGGAGAAAATAAGGAAATCTCGTGGGTCCATATCTTATAAAGTAGTATACTTTTATATTCAAAGTTTGTCTAAACAGTGTATTAAGTCTGTACAAAAATGGGTGACTTGTGTTCATAATTTATATATTTTGGTCAACTTTATCTCTCCGAGCCATACCCACATTAAATGATAAGCACCTACTTATTTTACTTTCTTGTATCAGTACTTAGTCCCTTATATATTGACGTTGGACAAAAGATAACTTTACACTTTGTCTTCTTGTTATTAACTGATTTTCTTGCCATGGATCATTTTAGGTATGTTTTCATTGATGAACAAACTTATGATTTCATCTTTCCTCCTACTTTTACTACTTCTGACATTCTTGAATCTTTTAAAGAATGTCCCGAGTCATCAAAGAAAAGAAAAGTTGAGTCTGAAAACTTTTTGTTCAGTTCAAATAAAGTTTTAAATGAAAACTCTCATACTCCGTCTCAAAATGAAATTAAAAATGGTTCACTGATTGATTCTTCTATATTAACAGATATTAAAAATAATTTTAAAACTATTTGATAAGAATGTCTTGTTGAATTTTCTGAGTCTCAAGTATATACTGACTTAGTAAAATAATTTTACACAAACATACTTGTTGGCACAAATGATAGTGGAGAAATTTTTTTCATAACCTTGGTCAAAGGAAAATTCTTAATTTTAGACCAAATCAATTTATGCAAATACTTGTCTTTAAATCCAAAAATGGTTGAACTTACAAAAATTGATGCATCATCTGAGTATACAAAATTCACTACAAATAATTTTAACAAGTTTTTTAGAATCATTTGTAACTCTACAGTCCCTAAGACCTTCGGTACTCACCTAGAGATTTGCACGTCAAATATTTCAAAGCCAATAGCTAATTTCTTGCTAAAGTCATTACGTTAAATGCGCTTTCATACTATGACAAAAATAAATTGTTTGATTATAATGATTTGCAACTTATGTACTACATTTTGACCTCTTATGTGCCTTTTAGTCTACCATACTTTCATGTTTCTTCAATGATAAATTGTTCAAATAAAGATTTTATGGTTTACAGACTTGTATTGATAAAAATATTCAAAGCACATAATATTGACTTTAGTAATGAAGTGTTTATGTCTATTAATGGAGTGTTTACGGATACACTTTTTCCTCCTACTCGTTCTCTACATCATTATAAAATGAGTGATAGTACACCAAAACTAACGACTACATCAAAATGCTTAATCCCTTTGAATGTTGATGTTTGTCTGAAAATTGAGCAAAAGATTGATAAATTCTTTAAAGAATTCAAAGCGGTTATAACTGGAATACATGAAAGATTGGATGTGCTTTAATTTCAAGTTAAATATTTAATCAATGATGTTCATGTCAATCTTAATCCTACTATGATCTCTGCTCGTATTTCTGACAACGTTTGATATTAATGCATACTCTAAAATCACTACAAGAAAACACAGTTATGGCGACGGTATGAAACTGTCGGCATAAAATCGAAATCCGTTGCCATAGGGTATCCCGACGGTACCACACCATGGCCGATAGTTCCGCAGCCATAGACCTATGCCGACGCTATGATCCACCTATACCGACGACAATACCGTCGCCATGCCATTTTTTCCATCAAACTTTAGTGTCAAAATGGTGACGATACAATTATCAACACTGATGGATATAAACCGTCGGCATAGATGTCCCTATACCGACGGTTAGACCGTCGCCATACCATTGTTGCCACCAAACTTTAGAGTTAAAATGGCGACGATACCGTTAACAACACTGACAGTATAAACCGTTGTCATAGATGTCCATATACTGACGAATAGACCGTCGCCATACCATTTTTGCCACCAAACTTTAGAGTTAAAATGGCGACGATACCGTTAGAAACACCGACAGATATAAATCATCGGCATAGATATCCCTATACCGACGATTAGACCGTCGCCATACCATTTTTCCCACCAAACTTTAGAGTCTAAATGGCGACGGTCTCTTTATCAACACCGATGGATATTTACTGTCAGAAAAAAAGTAAAATAGCGACGGTCGTACCGTCGGGGTAGATAGAATTACACCCAGGTTTATGAGACTATAACGATGGTTGTGTCGTCGGTGTAGAGAGACTAAAACGTAGTGTGTATACACTATAACGACGGTACTACTGTCGGTGTAGACATGAAGTTTATAATACTATGGCGACTACAATACTGTTGGCGTAGATCTTACTATTTATTTATTTTTATTTAGTAGGTAGCTATAATAAAGACCTGCTTATTTAAAACCACATACATTAAACTTAAAAGTTAGCCAATTTTGAATATTAATTATATAAATTCACTATGCATACAATTGACAAATACTTGACAAAAGGTGCCATGAATATTAAATTTACATACGATTAGCAAATATTTAACAAAAGTGCCATGAACGTTAAATTTACATACGATCGGCAAATATTTGACAAAAAGTGCCATGAATATGAATTATCCTTCTCAGAGTCACTTGCAGTGTGTATGGATCTATAAGATACTTGAACAAAAGGTGCATTAATAGTTCTACTCCGTTTCACTTATAGCTTCATATAACTTTAATTCTAATTAAGATATATACTTGAATAAAAGACAGCATAACCATCACTAATCATCACCCAAGTTTGTAGCTCTGGGCAGCACCTACAACAAAACAGAAGATATACAAATAATTAGAATACTATGATGAAGACAAACAACAAGTAGACAACATATATACTATCATTTAAAACTCATCTAATTAAGGAATGGGCGGAGAAAATTATGCTTTAATATATGGTATAAATGATCATAAGAAAGAAACTGCAGTACAAAGACAATTGTGAGACTTTTGAATAATTATATCAAAGTAAATTCAATTCATAAAGGCGGAAAAAGAAAAGGAAAACACTCAAAAGTAAAACCAGCTTGAATCGATTGTTTTGGCAGCGGATAAAGGACACTTCTTCACTGAGCTAACAAGTGACAATCAAATGTTGAAGACTGTTTATGAGTGGCCTAAAATTGGCTTTAAACATTCATAACTTACATGAAATTATTTGAAGGCCTAAACCCATAATTTAGAAGAATTCAATGCACGAGAAGCTTCAAGGATGTATAATATTTTGCACATTTAAGCAAAGCTAATAATTGATCTCACCACTTAAGAGCATTGACTTAAAATATCCAAGGAGGCTTCATTTGAGTTGGTAGTTGATCAACTACACGAGGTCACTACTTAGTACTATAACTTTTTTTCATCTCTTAAGCCATGTTTTGTAAATAATGAATCTATTCCATCTCGTTGGCTTCAACTCTCCATAACTCTAAGGAATTCATTCAAATTTAACGTTTAATACTCGAATTAATAGTTATCTAATTTAGATGATTTTTACAATGAATTATCCAACTATATCATCACTAGTATCTATATAATAGCAAAATAAGAGCACAAAATCGTCACACAAATGACAATTGTCCCTATACTCTTCTTCTTAATTTTCTTTTCAGTGTTAGTTGATATGTTGTTTAATGTATATCACACAAGATAGCTATAATTTATATCTCAATCACAATCGCAATGTATAATAGATAGAGCATTTAATGCTTAGTGGCTAAATAAAACAGTAGCATGTTGATACTTTAATGAACATAATTGAAATAAAAACATAAATTTCAACATGAATAACTTGCCCTTTTTTGTACCTGTTGATTCTCAACTAGTTTTGTCAACCTATTCACCTTTGCTACTAATTCTTCGTGAAGTATTTGGTAAGCAGCAAGTTGTGCCTTCAAAGTATCTATCTCCTGTTGTGTTGCATTATCAAGTGCCACAGGTGTGCCACTACACTCAGTCGATTTCCAAGTGTTTGTTGATGTGACTCGAAATCCTACAGAGATGATTCTCCCATGTCCACCTTTTCCCAAAGCTTGGGAGACAATGTCACTAAGGCTAGACTTTTCAATTTGGTGTTCCTCACCCTCAAATGCATCCAATACATCATTAACCTTCTTTACATCTTCCAGTAAGATATTATTACAATATATCAACATTTATTTCATGAGGCTTACCTATTCAGAACTTAAGTAAATGGGTGATAGTAACACATACAACTTAACTAACTAAACACACTAAAACCTTCTCCGAATTATATAGATAGACAAACTTTAGTCTTCTTTCTCAATTATGCTTTGTATAGGGGCTAGACTTATATCTACTATTGAAGCGTAATATTGTCTTTCTTAACAACCTTAAACTTTAAATTAGTAGATTACTCATAAACATGTAACTTTAATATTGCACTGAAACTAACTTTTCCTTGTAGCAATACTTCTTTTTTTACTATTTACCCATCTTGAAAATTCAACTTTAGCAAAAAGAGAACAGACTTTAGGTTTACAGGGAACTGAAAAGACAAAAATCATTAAATAAACTCTCAAATCTATTATGAGACGGAAATGTTAAACCATCAACAAAAAAAAAATAAAAAAATAAAAAGGCATTCTTCAACTGTGGTTATTAAAAATATATATATAATATCAACATGTATAAGTCCCGTAAACATGAAATAATCATTTATTTCTTACTGTTGCAGACTTGTGGACTGTATCGTCCTTTTTAGTGTAAGATGAGATAAACAATTCAGCTCGAGTTGGACTTTTCCCATCTTTATTTTTCTCTACCTGCCAAGTTATGGAAAAAGAAAAGGAATAAAATACCTTAATCTAATCTAGCATATTAGTTGCTACACATACACACTTACCATTTCCTGCCTCTTCCTCGCAAGTGACATTCGTCCTAAAGTATGTTGTCTTTTCAATTTAGTGCGATTCTCTTTGTTTCTTTCTGCTTCTTTCTACAAATGATAAATAAATTTATAAGATAAACTCTCTAATTATTTATAATTGTATTGAGATGTAAATATATAAATATATTTAAAACCTGAACTTCTGAGCCACCCCAAACATCCACTAGAGCTGCCCATTATTCATTCTTCACCCTCTTATCTGTCATGTTATTAATTGAAGCTTGACGATTATCCTGGACATAGTATTTATTTTTCAAGTAAAACCTAAACTCTTTCTATGCTCTGCCTATCAATGCTAAAAGATTTGTTTTGACCCCAACATCAGATTGGTTGGTAGAGAACCTCTTCCTAATTTATTTCTATGCTTGTTCCTTACCATCACTTGGCACTTTCATCCAAGACTCGAAATCAATTGGGCAATACTCAGACATACGAGCCAAACAACCTATGAAAGTTATCACCTCTTTCACCACATTTTTAGGAGCAATTAGATTACCTATGTGGTTATAAACCACATTCACTTGTGTCATCCTTCTCCATATAGGCAAACACAAAGTAGGACCTTATTTCTTTTTGCTAGTGGAACCTACAAAAATATAAAAAAAATGTCTATTTTAATTACTTTGTCAGTACTATATCACGTAGTGGTGTAATACTCTCTGGCTGGTTAAATTGTAATAATTCAAATCTAAAATTTTTGTACATATCAGATGTTATGCTGGTAACTATGGCTATGAAAAACATATCTCGAAAATGAAATATAACAATTTCAAAATGCATCACCTAAATGCAACAATGAACCACAAGAAGCTTATTAGCAGTAATTACAAGTAACCCAAATCTTATTATGTAAACGTAAAGTAACCTGTTCCCACATGCGCATCATTATGTGTTACCTGTTCTTGTTGCAATCTCTCAACATATGCGATCATTTCAGAATTAGTAGGTGTATTGCCATTATTGTGAGCCATGAATGTCTACACATGAAAGTTAAGAATATAAAAATAGAGTGTTAGTTCATGTAATGTAATGATGAATGTAAAAACTAGAGTTAATCAATTTATCAATACCGATAGACAAATATACCAGACACACATCCTATTGGCTATCAATTAACCAAGAAATTTTTTTTGAGAAATCTGTTTATTTTATTGACTTCGCTATTGAGGGCAATATATCTGTTTCAAAATACGAACCAACAACATAATATTACTGAACTAATATGAATCAAACATGAAGCTGAAAATATATAACTTCAAAGCAATAAAGTAGCAGTAAACACATAGATTTGTTATCAGTTCATGGTTACAAGCATAATCTTTTAATAATGACGGCATTGACATGCAATAACTGTTTACAAAAGAAGCCTCTATAGAAAAATATAAAGCGTAAAAGGAATTCTTATAATAAATGACTTTCAAAATTATTCCTCATCCTATTCCTCGTCTTCATCATCATCCTCTTCTACTTCATCTGCTTCGTCCCCATTCTCTACATCTGCCCACTCTTCTTCATCCTCGGAGATGACCTCATCATCTTCATCTTCATCAACAATAATTAAGTTACCTTTACGTCTTTTAGTTGCCTTGTGCTTTCGTCTCTTAGTTCGAGATCCTTGATTACTTTCAACAATTACCTCAGGATCAACATTATCTTTAACCCAAGTATAGTCTTCCTCTTCATTCTCTGTAATTGTAGTTGTTGAGTTTATAGTGTTATGTCCTCATCATCAGATTCTGCTTCAGCACTATCACACATATCCCTTGGCTTTGTTCGTATAACTACATGCCAATCCGTGTCCCTATGATCATCAACATAGAATACTTGTTCAACTTGAGATGGTAAGACAAAAGGCTCCTCTTTTGATCCAAATTTATTTGCATGCACAAGAGTATATCCATACTGATCGGTTTTCACCCCTTTATCATGTGCTATGCTATTATACCATCTACATTTGAATAACACTACTTTTTCATCACCTTCATAATCTAACTAAATTATATCCTCCAAAATACCAAAATACTTCACAATCTCTTCCCTAGGTGATAATTGGATTTTATTCCTATTAATTGAATATTTTTAAGCTTAATTATTTGTGAGTTTTTAAGTATTTTAATTAATTTTAGATCATTTATTTACTTTTATGTGTTTTTATTATTTTTATATTATTTTTATTTATTTTCAATTAATTTATATTTGACCTTGCAGGAAAAATAAAAGCTAATGGCAATTTTGTAAATTCTACTAAGCTTAGATGGCAATCTCGTAAATATGCAAACCTCGATGGCAATTCGGTAAATAAGGTGAAGTTGCTGACCGGTGGCATATTCGTAATTATAGCAAATTCGGATGAAAATAATCCGTAGTAAAGACGACGCCGTTTGGCGTGCGTCTGGGAGTTACATCCGCGCAATGCGCGGTAATCGAAGAATTAAATGGACACAGCGTCGTTTCTAGGACCGGTCTGATGCAGGCAGCGCGCATTGCGCTTGAAGCGGTTGAGTAGAATCTGACGTCAGCAAGTGCGTTAGGCGGACAGTTGACTGGGTCAAAGTACGCGGAGGCTTTGTTTGGCTGGAGCATTAATGCACAGAACGGGATTATTCGCGATTTTTAGCATTAATTTGATTCTAAATTGGATTTCTTTTCCACATTAGCTTAGGATTATTATTGTACTCCTATAAATATACTATGTAACTTTTATTTTCAGCAGATTTAGAATAGATTATGATATAATATATTAGGTTAGAGCATAATATATTATATTAGAGCAATTTAAGAGCAAATATTTAACACGAAAGATTCAAGAATTGAATGCGGAGCTTGGAAATTGGAGACTGTGATCCGAGTGACAAACGGATATGAACACATATTTAATTTCTTTTCTTTCTCTTTTATTTTTGTAATTTTGAGATGTTGAATTATTTGTGGTTAATTTATTATTTAATTATGAGTTAATTTTTATTTGAGATTGCAATTGAACCTAATGTGTAGTTTAATTTAATTTATTTTCTCTTTAATTATTAATGATTATATATGAGTTGTTTATTATATTTTATGCGTTCATGTATAATTATTTGCGCAAAAATTAATTGTGATATCTTAGAAGGAATTGTAAAAGGAATTCTAGGATTAGATCTAGATATGATAACATGCGAATTTGTTTATTCTTTCTAGGAAGAGTAGCATAATAGTGTGTAGGATGAATATACCTATACGCCATATGTAACTTTGTTGGGAGTTGGATCTTAACGAGTTTATTTTAAATTATTTTGCATAGAAATATAGTAACTTAATTGGAATAATCCTTTTTATTAATTCTTGAAAAATGTTAGTAAATAGTTAAGAAATCTCAATTAACAATTCTATATAGTTAATTAATTAAAAAGAGAATAAAGAGATTTAAATGAAGCATTGTGGGAAATTGTGATATTAACTATTTTAAATTGATTTAATCATTTTTAGTAGTTTAATTTTGTTAGTAATTTTGATTAGTTAATTTTATAATTAAATTGAGATTGTTTAAATAGAATTAATTTGATATTAAATTAGTGTTTGGTATTAGTTATTTTTAATTTCCTGGTTCGACACTCTATTTTATCACTTTATTACTTGTTGACCGTGTATACTTGCACACAAATATTTATATAGAAAATACCCAACACTAGGATTTGAGTCTCTAGCTGAGGAATATCCGCGGGTAGTTACTGCGACATATACTCTGCTATTTTGCATTTGACTATTCTTCGCTCGCATTTCGATGTGAAAGCGGAACCCATTTATCAAATAACCAGTACCCTTGTTGGCTACTCTGATTGGACCACGTGAAAGTGCTTTAATTTCTTCTGAAAGCTTCATCTCTTTACCCTATTTAAACAACAACAAAAACAGAATCAGTAGACCTTTGTACCAATTGTCACTCAATTGCAGAGTATCAAAGGTATTTTCCACTTCATTCGTTCATAGTCCTCCTCGCGATAACCGCTCGAAAACAATTCCCGAAAGTAATGACAAAGGTCAATAATAGCTCTCTTGACATGTTCTGGCAGAGGTGTACATCTCCTCACAATTGGAAGTAGTTGTTGCATTAGGATATGACAATCATGACTTTTCAAACCCATAATCTTGCATTCTTTTACATTGACACATCATGATATGTTGGATGAATATCCATCTGGAACCTTGATTCCTTTTAGAACTTCAAGAAAACTTTGCTTTTCTTTCTTATACAATGTGTAGCACGCCGCTGGCAATTGATAAGCTGAACTTGATGGACTAACTGGCTTTACGTGTAAGTCTTTTCGTATATGCATATCTTCTAAGTCTAAAAGAGCTTTGAGGGTATCTTTTTATTTTCCCTTCATGCCCAATAGTGTCCCAATCAAGTTATCACAAACATTTTTTTTAATGTGCATCAAATCCAGCATATGATGTATTAGAAGTGTCCTCCAATATGGTAATTCAAAGAAAATGCTTCCCCCCCCCCCCTCTCTAATTATGTGTTTTTTCATAGCAAACTGTTTTCTTTTGAGTTTTCCCAAATGTGACTTTAATGACTCTAACCTGTTTAAGCACATCATACCCAGATGGAATTGGTGGCGCTTCTGTATAATCTACATCTACATCTCCATTGAATCTTCTTTTATCAGACCTGTATTTATGATTAATAGGCAAAAAACAACGGTGCCCGATGTAGCACTGCTTACTACGTAAACTAAGAGACCTAGTGTTACCTTGGCAAATTGGACAAGCAAGCTTACCTTTCGTACCCCAACCTGATAAATTTGCTAAAGCTGGAAAGTCGCTAATTGTCCATAAAAGTGCAACACATATTTTGAAAACGGATTTGGCCGAGGCATCATAAGTATTAACCCCATCCATCCACAATGTCGTCAACTCTTCAATTAGAGGCTGTAGGTACACATCGATATCATTTGAAGGGCTGCAAGGTCCAGGTATTAACAAAGGCATGATGAAATGTTCTTGTTTAAGGCACATCCAATGAGGTAGATTATATATAACAACTTGGACAGGCCATATGCTATAATGTCCATTGTTGAAAGGATTCATGCCATCTGTAGACAATCCAAGCCTAACATTACGACACTCTTCGGCAAATGTAGGATACATTGTATCCAAATATTTCCAAGTAATAGAATCGACAGGATGGCGATAGACTCCATCTTCTCGACGCCTTAAGTGATGCACTTCACATCTGCAGCTATTTTCGAAGACCTAAAAAGGCGTTACAACCTAGGAATTAAGGGGAGATAATGCAGCTGCTTAATAGTTACTTTATTCTCCTTTATAGACGCGTCATTAACGTCTTTTATTTCAACACAAATTGTCTTCCACCTTGGTTTATCGCAAACTTTACATGATTTTAACTCTATTCCCTCCTTCCAGTACAACATGCAGTCATTGGGACATGCATCAATCTTTTCGTATTCAAAACCCAAGGTACTAACCATTTTTTTTTTGTTTCATAAAAATTACTCGGCAAATCCGTACATTCTGGGAATACTTCTTTCAACTTACTTAATAACAAGTCAAAAGACCAATCTTGTGACACCCCCAAATCTAGGTCCGCACAGCCCAAACTTGAGTTGTCAAAAGACTACAATAAAATTATTATAAGGTAGAATAACGTTCAACAATACAGTGTATAATAATACACAACTAAGTCTTCACTATTATTATCACACTATTTTACAACACGTGAAGACTACGATAACTATCCCTCGGACTCTCACTCCATTCCCCGGCTAGACCCAGCTACGTTCTCATCTCCTGTTGAAAAACAATGAAACTAAAGAAAGGGTGAGCTCAAATAGCCTAGTAAAGAATATCATGACTAAGATAATGACAAATAAACTATCATTAGCCTTCAACAGTTGAGTTCTTGATAGAATACAATAGACTACAAGGTTTATATCAAAAATTGCAGTTAAATTCTTGAACAATGTTCAGATCAATAATAGTAGCGGAATGAACAATCTATTAGAAGAATAATGTAGACTATAATGTCCACTCGCTTCTCTTTTTAGGAAAAACATCATCAACTTTTATCATCTGAAATACCATTAGTCAAGATAATATAAATTCATAGTTCTTGGTCATAATCATGCAGATCAACAGTTCATCTTTGCACTACGGGCCAAAGATATTCAATATAACACCAATGGTCATAGTTATACCAGATTCAGCCTTTGGTCATAATCATACCAAACAACAGTTCATCTTTGCACTACCGGCTAAAGATATTCAATATAACACCAACGGTCATGATTATACCAGATTCAGCCTTTGGTCATAATCATACCAAACAACAGTTCATCTTTGCACTACGGGCCAAAGAGAACATTCACCACGTGTCATAAAAGACACCGAATAAATGTATCGCCTTTATCCTATTATATCGCCTTTAACCTATTATCTATTCAACAATTATATCGCATATGTGCCCTCGGCCACATATATTCACCATAGCTTGATTCTTGATCATTAGTACAAATAACAGTGATACAAATGATGAACAGAAGAAACAGGATAAACAATAAGTATCAAAAGTTTACTTTGTGCAGATTTAAATAATGTCTAAATTGTCAACATGATATGGAGTGAAATTCAAAACTGATATTCAAGATCCACAGATCAGAATAATGGTTACAGTTCAATAGAAAGGTTTAGAAAATAGGAATATTCAATTGAAATGATGAAGTGCAACTATTATGGAACATATAATATTTTCAGGAATTATAGAAGTAATAGTTCTATAATAAGTTTCGATTTAGGTGTATGAAATATAAAATAATATCCCTTACCGTAGCAGGTTTGATTAACAAAAGGTGAAGGAAATTAATATCCCTTACCATAGTAACTTTGAATAATGGAAGATGAAAAAGATGGTATCCCTTATGAGTATAAAAGAAAATAATATCACTTACGAATATGAAAGAAAATGATATTACAAACGAATATGGAATAAAAGTATCATGTGATAATTCGTGTAGATAAATTATTTCCACAAGAGACAGATAAAAAGGGTTATTCACAAACAGGCGGTAGTCCGCGCAGTAAGGTTATTCCCACAATTTAATAAAATTTGAATACGAAGAGTTATTCACCAAACAGGCGGTAATCCGCGCCGTAAGGTTATTCTCAGAGATTAATAAGGAATGAATACGATAGGTTATTCACCAACAGGCGGTAATCCGCGCCATAAGGTTATTCCCACAATTTAATACATAAAAATAAATGGCACAAGAAAGAAACGATATTATTTTCGAGAATCAAAGAATGATAATCTCTTCTAGTAAGAAAGAACATAATATCCATTTATAATGATGAAAAGAATGATACCCTTTACCGTAATAAGTTTAAATAATAGAATATGAAAGAAAATAATATTCCTTCCCTTAACACGTGACTGAATATTGATTTAAATGAGGTTGATCAACCTATATGTTTATAATAAAATTAGTAATTACCACATATAGATTTCAAAGTGTATGATAACTCGTATAATATGAACTATCAAAATTATATATATTTAACATAATTTTTGTAGTATACTATAACAACTTTAAAATAGTTTTTTAAAATAATATTCCAAAATAAATCTTCCAAAGAAAACTTTTAAAAATGAATATTCTCAAAGAAGAGTCTTCTAGAGGAAGATTTGTGAATACCGTGAAAAATAGGAATTTATAAAATTACTAATTTTTAATAAAAGACTTACCTGAAAAATTCTTGCACTCCTTTTGGCTTTCAAACACTCAAGATAACCTTACTATTCTAAGAGAAAACTCATAAAATTCTTATAGATTTTTTTTTATTTTTTAGGTGTGATTTTTCTATTTAGCTGAGCAAGCTATTTATAGGAGAAAAGAAGTTACTATGGGCAGTAGGTGAGCTGAAAAAAATTCAGCAGAGGCTGCTACGCAGCCTCCACCAACCCATTCCCAACAAACACATTTCTCACATTTCATGTGGGCCCCACCAATGGGTCCACATGTTTCTTACTATTCACGTTACTATTCACATAAAATAATAATTTATTTATTTATTTCTTTTTCTCCTGTGGGTCCTGCATATAAAATAATGCTACAACAATAATTCCACAATAATGTAATAAACACGTTACAGATTATTATTAATTTAATAATATAAATTAAAGTGTATTTGCTACTGTGACAATTATTAGGTTTAATAATTTTAAACTACAGTGCACCAACAATTATTGAGTCAATGATATGAAACACAGTGTAATGTCAATTATTAAATCAATAATGTAAAATACTGTGTAATAACAATTATTGAATTGATAACATAAAATATTATGCAGTAACAATTATTGATGAAATGATGCGCAACAGTTACGGTGTCAATTATCAGACCAATAATATGAGACACTGTGCAATACCGTGTGACACTGTGCAATACCGTGTGCTACTGTAGAATACCGTGTGCTACAGTGAAATACCATAATTTACCGTATGTTACTATTCTTTTATCACCGGTATTTTAACAGTTAGCACCGTTGACTATTTTTATTAAAAAAGTTACTTTTGTCGTTTTCTATATCCGACAAATATTCCGTTGTGGGGTCCACCAATAATTAGTTATTTCGGTTCTGTCGTACGACCCGGATATTCCCCGACAAAACGAATATTGTCCGACAAAATAAAATTTGCACATAACATCCTTAACTTTCAATTTTGTCAATTTAACCACTTACTGTTTCAGGAAAAATATATACGAAGAAAAATTAAATTTTATATTTCATAAAATTTGGGGTCTTACAAATCTGACCATCTTCCATTGCATTTCAAGTTAAATAACCACACTATGAAAGAAAGAGTGGTCTCTGTTTTGCATCCAGGATATAATGGGGAGCTCGCCAAATTCATGTACTTGTTAAAATATTTTCTATAATCATCATAGATATCCCCATCATTTATAAAGAGATCATTTATCATCTCAGGCATTTGATCTTCTCGATTAGCATCATCATATTCGACTCTATTACTTTGAACATTGTTGAAAGCTGAATTTGATGATGGTGTTTCCGCATGAAACACCCAAGTTGTGTAATCTGGAGTAAACCCATACTCAATGCAATGCCATTGTACAATATCACGATCTTGATGCAGTAAATTGTAGCAACTTTTACATGGACACAATATCTTTGATGTTGTAGACTCAACTTTGCTAAATGCATAATTGAGAAAATATTCTACTCCATCCACATATCTATTGCAAGGGCTTTGTAGTTTTATCCATTGTTTGTCCATAATATTATCCTTAATAAAAGTAAAATTGTTTAAAGAATAAGACAATCAAATAGATTAACTATTAATTCTTAAAATATAATAATCATCAACTTTTAGTACCTACTGAGAAAAAGAACTATTTATATAATCATGGGTATGATCAAATAAAAAGATCATATCGAGATTATTATATCATTTACATTAAGACACCTAAGTAGAGACTAAAATAATTATGACAAAGTTTCAAGTGCAATCTCCTTGATGTTAAACTTGAAACCTATTTAATAAACTAACACATTACAGAGAAGGGGTTTTCTAAAAGAATCCAACATCGTGCTCACATAATCAATTCCTATTTAATAAACTAACACATATCCAATATAGTATAAGAATGAAATTATAATCTTGATTGCTTACAAAAATAATGCTCTTATACCAGCAAGCTTTGGCACAAAACCCACTAAGCCCTCGAGAATCCAAAATCCTATATTTAATCTCCATAATTACAGTAATTGAGGTGGGGGAATAAAAGAATTCTCACATCAGAATCAAATCACAAAAGAAATTTTGCCCAATTCCCATTAAAAATCTTAACAATCCAACATCACATTTTGATAAGTAGAACAACATAAAGAACTGGAAAAAAAATCGATATACCCAAATTAGAAATGAATCCAAAAACAAAACTCGTTTAACCTTCAAAATCGTTGTTCTCAAGTTCGGTAGCTCTGCATGTATGACTATTTCGGAAGAGAGATTATGCTTGGTTTAGGAGAAAAACACGGTTCTATTCGGTAATGAAAGAAATAAGTACACAGCTGGGCGCAGGAAGTGAAAAGAAGAGCGCGGGAGTGGGAAATGAGTGGAAGTGGGATTGCAAAACTGCCCTTAAAAGTCCTGGCGTCCTAGCTGTGCTTGGATTGAATGCCCCGGCGTCCAAAGCAGATTGCAAAAGTGCCTTGAAAGCCCTGACATCCAAAATGTGCCTGGATTGAATGCCCTAGCGTCCAAAGCAGATTGCAAAAGTTCCTTGAAATTCCCGGCGTCCAAAATATGCCTGGATTGAATGCCCTGGCGTCCAAAGCAGATTGCAAAAGTGCCTTGAAAGCTCTGGCGTCCAAACATGCTTGGGATTAAAGCCCCAGCGTCCACAACTCAGACCACCTACTGGTTTGAAAGCCCCGACGCCCACCCTTAACATAACCCGAGCGCCCCGACTTTCAAGGTCAGGTTTGGCTTTTTAATACTTCCAATAAAAACTCCGCATTCCTTCTCCAATTTGAACGATCTCTCTCTCTCTCTCTCTCTCTTTCTATCTGCAGCTAAACCCTAGCCTCCATCTTCCAAACCTCTAGTCCTCCCACAAACTAATCTTCAAATGGATTCTGGGGTTCCAAATTTAACAAAGGTCTCTTCAATCGCTAGGTTCAGACCAATTTCTTTCTCTAGCTAAGGTAAGGCAAATTTTGATGGAATTCTTAATGCACGGGATATGTGAGTTAAATTATTGATGTGTTTTGATGGTTTTACCCTATTAATCTTATTTGGGACATTTTGTGGTTCATGATGGGTTAGATTACTTGAATAATAACTATGCCAATGTTATGTTATAAGCAATGCCCACCAAGTGTTTGATAAAAAATATGTGAGAATGAACATATGTTATTTGCTATAATATTTTGCATTACGGAATTACACTTGTGTTTTTGATTCCAACATGGATTAATTGACATTGTTACTAGTTGTGAAGCAAGTTTGAGGGACAACAGCAAGCAACATGCTAGAAAATGATAAATGAAAATATACTACATCATATCACAAGATATGAGTTTCATTAAGCTAATCTGATCATGTAAAAGTTACATTCAGGCTATTCTAAAAACATCATTGTGTAAGTCTTTGCACACCATTTTGGTCACTCAAGGTTTCCATTAAAAGGGGAGTAGTATATTGCGCTGTTCCTTGGTACTCTTCAGAATCCTGGCAGAACAAAATGATGATGGTATCGATTGACATCTCTACAACCGCAAAGAAAAGGGTCGCAACAACATAGCCAAGACCCCAGCATGCCTGCATAAACATGAAGCATGAATAATCACAAGCACCGAGCTTTATCAACCATAGGATATAGTTTTACCAAAACATGTGTATTCTATCTCCTTTTCTCTTTAAATAGTTTTACCAAAACATGTGTAATCTTATTTGGAACATTTTGTGGTTCATGATGGGTTAGATTACTTGAATAATAACTATGCCAATGTTATGTTATAAGCAATGCCCACTAAGTGTTTGATGAAAAATCTGTGATAAAGAACACATGCTATTTGCTTTAATATTTTGCATTGAGGCATTACACTTGTGTTTTTGCTTCCAACATGGATTAATTGACATTGTTACTAGCTGTGAAGCAAGTTTGGGGGAGTGAATTATTGTGTTGATATTAGTTGTTCAAGCTTTCATCTTGCAAATTATTTACCATAAGTTGCTTGATTGAAGTTATCATATGTTGACGGTGTACTTGGTTACAAGAAGGCATATGTCGTCTAAACGTGAACGAGGTGAAGGGTCATCGTCTAAACGTCAACGAGGTGAAGGGTCATCGTCTAAACACTCTAAGCGCTATGACAAGAAGAAGTTTACAAGTGTAGAAGCTTATGCCCGTTTTATCAGGTTAGCCAACAAAATGATCATTCAAGAACGTGGACTGCGATCGGATGAAACCCAAGATGGTGATGTTGCTGTGATGATTGCCGAGAGGGATTGGTTTACTTTTTATAGAACAGTCGAACCCGACGGTGATCCCGATAGTTAAAGATTTCTATGCTAATGCAAAGGAGCACCGATATTGTAATGTGCATGTACGAGACAAGACAATATCTTTCAACAATGAAACTATCAATCAATACTACAATCTGTCGGCATTAGAAAAGGACGAGTATGCTGAATATGTGGAGGGTGGCTCGAATTATGATCAAATCATTCAAGAGCTGTGCCATCCGGGTACGCGATGGAAGGTGAAGGAGAAAGAAGCCATGCAGTTCCCGCTGTCTACATTGAGTCGTTACGGAAAGGCATGGTATGCTTTCATTTGTGCTAAATTGATGTCGTCCATACATGTAAGCGACATTACAAAACAAAGAGCGGTTCACTATATTGTCTCGTGAAAGGCAATGATATTAATGTGGGTGAGGTGATTAAGCGGTTGATCCTCAGAGTTATTGAAAAGGGAACTCGAGGAGGACTACCACACCCATCCTTAATTTATGGGTTATGTTAGCAGGCAGGTGTTAAGTGGGAAAAAGATGGAACCAATATTACATCTGATGCCGCTGCTAGACCATTCATTGATTGTACGATATAAGGTATGGGAGGGAGGTGAGTCTGATCCAAGAGGGCTAGGATTTATCATGCATCCAATCGAATCGCAAGCTGCGGAGGAGCCGATGGCTAACCCTACTGAGGGTTCATTATTGAATAAAGTGAATAAACGGGTTCTAAAGTTGCAGCGCAAGATTGATCGACAAAGGGATGATATGGATCGTCAAAACGATCGCCTTGCTAAACGCCAATCTGAGATGCATAAGTACAACATCAGTTTCAACATGGCGATGGTAGAAATGTTTGTTAAGTTGTACCCATTTGCAGATCCACTTGAAATCCCTACGCCGCAAGTTTTGTTAACATATTTGCCTTCCAACTCTGACACTAAAGAGGAAGACACTGAAGATGAAGTCAACAGTGATGAGGAGGTCAATGATGATGATTGATCTAATTAGGTTAGTCCTCAGTCTTGATTTTTCAATCTTTTACTCTATGAGGTATACCTTTTATTGAACTTTAAAATTCATGAATAAAGTAAACAATATGAAAAGTACGTTATAGAGGGGAATTGTAATTCTCATATCTTGAGTAATATCTTTCATTGAACATTGAAATTCATGAATTTGGTTAAGTTTTGATTGAGTTAATATATTGAATACACACACACAAACATTAAGGGTTAAAAATTAAACGAGATTAGTGATATGTTAAGTCTTGAAGGATGCATGAATTTGAAGTTTATTTGGGGTTATTGTTAAGAATCTTTGAGGCTAGTTTTTTTTTATTATATTGATTCATGCTCGAGTTGTGTAGGTTATCATGTGTCTAGTTTGCATGCATTTTTGTTTATTTCTTTTGTTTTGCTTGGGACAAGCAAATGCTTAAGTAGGGGTATTTGATGAGTGAGAATTATACCTACGAATTGGGCACTTTTGAACTTGGTATTTTGTTATTTCCAATTATTTTTAGTGCATATTATTTGTTTTTTATGTTATTTTGTAGGAAAGTGCAAATGAGGGTTATATCTGGAATTTCTGAGGAAACAATGGCATTTTGGTAAATAAGATGACGTTGATAGTCGGAGCGCCCAAGTGAGCGTCGGGCCATTCAAAGCAGAATGGGCGTTGGCTCAGTTTTGCAGTTGGATGAACTTTAATGACTTTTAGTAGGGTTTGGTCGCAAATAAACCTAATTTTGGATCGACAACTATAAGTATAAGACTAGGAGGCTTTAGAGGTGGACTTTTGATGTAGATTGAAGATCACATTTGAAGACTTAGAGAATCACGAAGCCACTTAAGGAGATCAGGACGGAGGATTGGAAAGACAAGAAATTTCGTTTAAAGTTTTTCTTCTCTATTTCTTTTCTCAGTTTTGTAATCTAAGATGATTTATTTGATGTTCCTAATTTTTGATTCCATGATGAACTAATGTCTCAATTAAGAATTTATCAATTAAGGCTATAATTGAACCTTTTAGTAGAATGAATTAAATATCTATTAATTTCCAATTATTGATTCATTTAATGTTGTCTATCATGTTCTGTGCGTAATTATTAACTGTTTGGCCAACAATTAGTGGAAATATAAGGTTAGATCTAAATGTGATAGCATGTATTCTTAGTTATTAAGTGAATTGAATAACTAGGGTTGTATATAGAATATAAATATATCTATATGATGCATGTGACCTATTTGGGAATTGGATTTTAATGAGTTTTTTTTTCTTAATTATTTTGCAATGTAATTGAGGTGAATATTTTTATGTGATCATTAGAAAGATCTTTTAAATAATCATGAATTCGTGGCCAATAACTTTATTGGGTTTAAAAATTGGAAATATATAGACTAGGTTTATGTGATGTAATTGAGGATATTGTAATCTTAAGTTTTTAATATCTGATATTCAATCTTTGTGATAAATTTTAATTTTAGTTCTAATTTAATTATAATCATACTCAACATTTGTGATTGTTTAAATAGACTCGAATTGATAAAAAAATTAGTAGTTGAAATTTATTAGGTATAAATCTTTGTGGGTTCGACACTCTATATTTACTCTATATTACTTGCTGATCGCATATACTTGCGCTTAATTGTCAATATATATATATATATATATATATATATATAAACAGTAATACAACCAACAAGTAGTAATACAACACGTATTGCCTATTTAGATTCTAATTTAATTTACTGAACAAATGTTCAACTTTAGAACTATTCACTAAACTACTATACTATAACTCAGTAGGATTATAACGTATTATTATCCAGTTGGTTACTTTGTTCTATTAAAAAATTAAATAACTCTATTCTCGCTTCAAATATGAATACTACGACTGTAGTTTTATGAAAGAAAAATAAATCCCCTTATTGGATTTGAACAGATGACTTACGACTTACCATGGCGTTACTCTACCGCTGAGTTAAAAGGATAGAGAGATTAGGTTTGGGTTGGATATGCATGCGGGAGTGTGAAAGAATGGGGAGTGGAAAAAAAGGGAAAAATCCTTGGCTTATTTTACTTTTTTTTTAAGGGAATAAATGCTATTAAATTATTATTTTTAAGTTTCTATATGTTTAATTTGGGTTGAATTAATTTGATCCTTTTTAGACCCTATAGTGGCGGTACTACGGTCGCCTTTTTTTTAAATAGCAGTTAAGGCAGTTAGTTTCCCGCCTACTCTATATCGACGTAGTATAAAAACGCGTCGGCTTATCTGATTTGGTACTTTTTCTGACTAACCTATACCGACGGGTATACATGACTGTTGGCTTATCATCACTATAGCGACGGGAGTACCGTCGCCTTATGTTTTCTAAGTAGCAGATATTTGGAGAGGTTTTCCGATTAATCTATAGCGACGGGTATCCATACCCGTCTGCTTATTTCTCTTATAGCGACGGGTCTCCGGTCTCCTTATGGTAGATATTTGGCAGTAGGCTTCCACCTAATCTATACTGACGGTGTATCAATACCCGTCAGCTTAGGGGTCCTATGGCGACGTATTTTAACTTTGGTCGCCATATCTCATCGTTGTATCACCATTTTCTTGTAGTGAATATATCTTATGTGCTTATGTGTAAATTTTTTGAATATTACCTAGTTTCATTTATATATAAATGTTTGGAAGCAATGTAATATTTAAGAAATGAATGAAAAGAGAATGAATATTTATTTTGCAGTTCTAGTTATGTTCTAACTTTTGTGTTGCAGGAACAACGAAAATTTTTGTTGATGACAAAAATGGGAAGATAGAAGTAAAATATTTATAGGATAAGAGAAAAGGAGGAGAAGGAAGAAGTGAATAAAATGATAGGAAAAAGTTAGTAAAGTGATATTCGGATTAGAAGAAAAATGGAAAGTACAAAGTAAAGGGGAAGTAATACAATCAAGTTTTCCTAAACGAAAAAAGGGGAAGTGCAAAGTAAGGGTAAGTAATACAATCAAATTTTTCTAAAAGATAAAAACTTACGTAGTTTTGTCATCATCAAAAAGAAAAAAACTGAAATGTATAAATTTTTATACTATTTTGATGAAAACAAAACAAGAATTAAAGGCCTTTAGAAAAACTAGGATAAAATCCTCTCCATAGGATTTTATATTTCATATAGTTATTTTTCCAAATTCTTTTATGCATTCAAAAAGCAATCTTTCAAGTTAAAAAATTAAAATAAAAAAAATTAAATGTAATAATAATAAAAAAAAATTTGTCACCTCGACTAAAAACACAAATTAAATTAAATTATTCTCTCTTTTTCCACTTGAAAAAAAATTTAAAAAAATACTATTTCTCATTCTCTCTGTAAGACCCCGAAATTTATGAAATACAAAATTTAATTTTTCTTCATATATATTTTTTTTAAACAGTAAATGGTTAAATTGATAAAGTTAAAAGTTAAGGATGTTATGTGTAAATTATATTTTGTCGGACAATATTCGCTTTGTCGGGGAATATTCGTTTGGTCGGGGAATATTCGTTTGGTCCGACGGCGCAGAAATAACAAATTATTGGTGGACCCCACAACGGAATATTTGTCGGATATAGAAAACGACAGAAATAACTTTTTTAAATAAAAATAGTCAACGGAACTGTTAAAATACCGGTGATAAAAGAATAGTAGCATACGATAGTTTTTGGTATTTTCTGTAGTACACGGTACTCTACAGTAACACACGGTATTGCATAGTGTCTCATATTATTGGTCTGATAATTGACACCATAACTGTTACGCATCATTTCATCGATAATTGTCACTGCATAATATTTTATATTATCAATTCAATAATTGTTGTTACACATTATTTTGCATTATTGATTTAATAATTGTCATTACACTGTATTTTATATCATTGAGTCAATAATTGTTGCTGCACTGTTTTTAAAATTATTGAACTTAATAATTGTCACAGTAACATATGCACAGTAATTCACATTATTGAATCAATAATTGTCATTACACAGTAACGTATGCTTTCTTTTACATTATTGTTATCTCTATTATGATGTTATTTAAACAGTTGTATTTCATTAATTTATTGACTTGATATCTAAGAGCTAACTATACTGTATTTATAACAATTAGTCATAATAATTGAATTGATAAAGTTATTTGTTTATAATATAAAGTTAGGTGATATGAAATGAATGGTGTAGATTAAAGTGTGAATTATTGTTGAATAATTGAATTGATAAAGTTATTTGTTTATAATATAAAGTTAGGTTACATGAAATGAATGGTGTAGATTAAAGTGTGAATTATTGTTGAATAATTGAATTGATAAAGTTATTTGTTTATAATATAAAGTTAGGTGATATGAAATGAATGGTGTAGATTAAAGTGTGAATTATTGTTGAATAATTGAATTGATTTGTTTATAATATAAAGTTAGGTGATATGAAATGAATGGTGTTGATTAAAGATAATATAAAATTTGAAATGGATGGTGTAGATTAAAAGATGATCTTTAAATGAATGGTTTGGATTAAATTAAAAAATTTTGGTTATGATAAGATTTTTGGCTATAAATAGAGGACTTAACTTAAGAAATTTTTCAAAACATTCTTACATACATTTTCTTCCACTCTCTAAACACTTCTTTGTGTAAGTTCTCTCTAAGTGTTCTTAAGTCATTCCTAGTTTTGAAATCTTTTGCATTCTTCTTTGAATTCCCGAGTGGAATTTTCTTATGTACAGTAACTCTTTCGAAAAATCATAGTAAATTCATTATTTATCAGAATTTAATGAATTGAAAGCCTGTCTCTTCAATTTTTCGTCCTCTACAACTTTGAAGAAGGAAGAAAAGTCATCTGAAATCATCTTCATGTCTTAAAATACTAAAAACCGTAACCTATTCTGATTTTCGTCACTATTTTCAGTCTTAGTTTTGAAAATTCATAACTCATTCATATTAACTCCGAATTGAGTGATTCTTGAGTCTATGTCGTCTATCTTTCCGAGAGTAACATTATTTTAAAAGCATAAAGAGATTTTAAAAACTCTAGAAGACTCAAAAGTCAGATTCTTTACTGCTACATAGACAAACAAGGAAGGATTTGTTCGGCTAATAAACTTGTTTCACAATATCAAGGTAAGGGATGTCATTTTCTTTCATACTCTTAAATGTACTACTCTTAAGGAATATCATTTTATTTCATATTCTATTATTCAAACTTACTACGGTAAGGAATGTCATCTTCTTTCATCTTCTATTATTAAAACTTACTACGGTAAGGGATGTCATTTTCTTTCATACTCTTAAAATTACTACTCGTAAGGGATACCATCTTTTTCATCTTCCATTATTCAAACGTACTATGGTAAGGGATTATCATTATTTGATTCTCGATAATAATATTGTTTCTTCCTTACTCATAAGACGTGCCTTTTATTTCCATGTATTAAATTGTGGGAATAACCTTACGGAGCGGATTGCCGCCTGTTGGTGAATAACCTTTCGTATTCATTCATTATTAATCTCTGAGAATAACCTTACGGAGCGGATTGCCGCCTGTTTGGTGAATAACTTTTTGTACTCAAATTCTATTAAATTGTGGGAATAACTTACGGCGCGGATTATCGCCTGTTGGTGAATAACCCTTTGTATTAATTTCCTTCACCTTTTGTTAATCAAACCTGCTACGGTAAGGAATATCATTCTTTTCACACTCTTAAATTTACTACGGTAAGGAATATCATTCTTTTCACACTCTTAAATTTACTACGGTAAGGAATATCATGCTTTTCACACTCTTAAATTTACTACGGTAAGGAATGTCATTTTCTTTTCTTACTTGTAAGAAATATCATTTTCTTTCATACTCTTAACCTTATTATGGTAAGGAATGTCATATTCTTTCATCTTCTATTATTAAAACTTACTACGGTAAGGGATACCATTTTTTTCATCTTCCAATATTCAAACGTACTATGGTAAGGGATTATCATTATTTGATTCTCAAAAATAATATCGTTTCTTTCTTACTCATAAGATGTGCCATTTATTTCCATGTATTAAATTGTGGGAATAACCTTACGGCGCGGATTATCGCCTGTTGGTGAATAACCTTTCGTATTTATTTTCATGTATTAAATTATGGGAATAACCTTACGGCGCGGATTATCGCCTGTTGGTGAATAACCTTTCGTATTCATTCATTATTAATCTCTGAGAATAACCTTACGGAGCGGATTGCCGCCTGTTTGGTGAATAACTCTTTGTACTCAAATTCTATTAAATTGTGGGAATAACCTTATGGAGCGGATTGCCGCCTGTTGGTGAATAACCATTTGTATTAATTTCCTTCACCTTTTGTTAATCAAACCTGCTACGGTAAGGGATATTATTTTCTTTCATACTCCTAAATCGAAATTTATTATGGAACTATTGCTTCTATAATTCCTGAAAATATTATATGTTCCGTAATAGATGAACTTCATTATTTCAACTGAACCTTCCTATTTACGTGAACCTTTCTATTGAACTGTAACCGTTATTCTGAACTGTGGATCTTGAATATCATTTTTTAATTTCACTCCACATCATGTTGACAATTTGGACATTATTTGAATCTGCACAAAGTAAACTTCTGATACTTATTGTTTATCCTGTTTCTTCTGTTCATCATTTGTATCACTGTTATTTGTACTAATCATCAAGAATCAAGCTGTGGTGAATATTTGTGGCCGGGGGCACAGATGTGATATATTTGTTGAACAGATGATAGGTTAAAGGCGATATAATAGGTTAAAGGCGATACATCTGTTCGGTGTCTTTTATGGCACGTGGTGAATGTTCTCTTTGGCCCGTAGTGCAAAGATGAACTGTTGATTGGTATGATTATGACCAAAGGCTGAATCTGGTATAATCATGACCGTTGGTGCTATATTGAATATCTTTGGTCCGTAGTGCAAAGATGAACTGTTGATGTGCATGATTATGATCAGGAACTGTGAATTTATATTATCATGACTAATGGTATTTCAGATGATAAAAGTTGATGATGTTTTTACGAAAAAGAGAAGCGAGTGGACATTATAGTCTGCATTATTCTTCTAATAGATTGCTCATTCCGCTGCTATTATTGATCTAAACATTGTTTAAGAATTTAACTGCAGTTTTTGATATAAACCTTGTAGTCTATTATATTCTATCAAGAACTCAACTGTTGAAGGCTAATGATAATTTATTCGTCATTATCTTAGTCATAATATTTCTTACTGGGCTATTTGAGCTCACCCTTTCTTTTGTTCCATTGTTTTTCAACAGGAAATGAAAACATAACAGGGTCTAGCTGGGGAATGGAGTGAGGGTCCGAGGAATAGTTATCATAGTCTTCACGTTTTGTAAAATAGTGTGGCAATAATAGTGAAGACTTAGTTGTGTATTATTATACACTGTATTGTTGTACGTTGTGCTTTGTTGTAATAATTTTGTTGTAGTCTTTTGACGACTCAAGTTTGGGTTGTGTGGGCCCAGATTTGGGGGCGTCACACTCTCTATACGTTATTAAGTACTATTGAGTTGAAAAAAAAGAATACACATATTTTAAATTAATCGTAAGTGTACTTCCTCTCACCTCCTGACTTTATGCAAAACATAGTTCAATAATATACAAAATCTTTTTTTCACGTTGTGTGAAAAATACTTTGAATTTCTATTCTGTCTACCACATAAGCTAGAAAGGGAAAATAAATATTAGGAGAACAATGAACCATTGGATCAAATATTTTGAATTAAATTAATCCTAGCCATTTATTTAAAATTCTCCTTGCCTTTAAATATTGATATACCTCATTCATTTCAAACTTACAAATCTAGCAAAAAGCCAAATACTGCCCACAATTCTCTTCCAATCTTAAATTCTCAAAGCTAGATTCCAACTGCTATAGAAAGTGATAAAAAGAGCAAGAAATATATAAACTGTTATATATTCATATACTGCTCTTTTACACATCTTAGCATACACACTTCTTATATTTATACACTATTAATTGTGCTAACACTATTACTTTCTTATTTGTGTTTAATAGTATTATTGTTATATTTATACACATTAAACACATCAAGCACACAATAATAACATTCACAGTTATTTACATTTTTTTTGTTTTATTCAAGTTGTTCATCATTGATTATATCTATAAACACTTGAATTAATAGTTTATATATATTAATATGAACTTTATACATAGTCCTTTTGAAAAGTAAAAAACAAGTTATCAGACTTTCAATAACTTTCCTTTTAAGGATTGGTATCACTTGAAAGTCGTGAACTGTAGTCCTTTATAGTTAAGTGATACAAGGAAATATTTTCTCAAGATCGAATAAATCTATCCTTATAATTCTTGTTGAAAAATTATTATCCCATGTATATAAAAAAGAAGATTCGTATATAGTCTTCTCTTACAGAGTGATAAGCAAAATATATAAAACAATTGATCTATAAAGCATAATAGATTGACCTTCACTAAAAAAGTTAATCTCATCTTATAAAAGTGTTCTATATAAATCAAATCGATCAATATACATAAACTGTTATATTATTTATGATCATTGGTTTAACTGTCATTTTGCAAAAATTAATCTTAAACTGATATTTTTCTTCATTATGTAATATTTGACATATTTGTACTTAATGTGTTATCAATCTGCTTAATGAAAAAAATATTATATTAAAGATAACAAATCATTATAAACAAAAAGGTAAAACTGAGTGTTTTTCTAGTGTGCAAGAAATCAAGTGATTCTTGTTCCAAGACCGAAATCTTAGAAAGACCATATGTTTGGATTTCTAAATGAGTGAGGAAGAGAAAAGATATCAAGTTCCAAGATCAACCGAAGAAGGAATACAAGACACTCTAAAAAAGAGAATCTGCATTCTTGAAAAAGAGTAGATGATAGTTGTTCTAAGACCAAATCAGATTTGTAAATGTTTCTCCACATAAGTGAAAGAGTTTACTATTTTTATAGTGAAAAAATCCTAAATCTTGGAGAGGAGTTTGGGGACTGGACTAACTATATATGTCAGAGAGAGATATATAGTGAACCAGGATATATCGTTGTGTTCTATGTATTTGTTATTTCTCTATCGCTATCTTTTTTCTTTGATTCACTAAAATATTTAAATAAATATTTTAACAAAGTAATATAGAAAATAGAGTTAAAATTTAAAAAAGCCAAGATTTTTCAAAAATAAAATTAATCTATTCAACCCCTCTTTTAGATTAATTATTGCATCATCGGACCTTATTAGTTGGCACTATTAAGGAGACGCATCCAAGAATGTGATAGAAGTATGAACCCTTTAAACCGGCGATAAAAATATGTAGGCTTTATACATGGAGCATATACACTAACCTTGGTCTCATTGTACCTTTTGTTCAATTAAAGATGTTAGACGACCAAAGTTAGTTATATCGTAAGATACCATCTGATGACAGTGGATTAGTTGATGAATACTGTGACGAACTATTCTCCTTCGAGATCATTATCTCTCCACTACTAATTTATCATGGTATATCTTCATCACACTGCACCACTCGACTGTAGAGTGCCCAATATACTGGTGATACTCGTAATATTTTGGGTGAACCTAGTCATCCATAGTGGGCTCCTTCCTTGGTTGCATGGATGTTACTATCTTGTTCTTTAGCCACTGTTTAAAGAGATCCTTGAATTCCTTCTCTACACAAGTTATTGGTTCTGGTGTTGAAAGATTGGAAAAACTGATGTTCTTCACTTGGCTACCTTATTTTCGGTCTAACCTCCCACTCTTGCGCCTTGTGGCTTAGCCACCGTGCCGGTCTCAACCACATATGTTGTTTTTCTGTTCTTCTAGTTGGTATTGGAGGGGTTTTGGGGTGTTTGAATTTGTATTGAACTTCCAAGATTTTGAGCAAACTCATAAAGGGATTTGAACTTCTCACTTCTCTTGGTGATAAGATGGGGTTGGAAATTGGCTCGCGCTTTGTTGGTGCATACATTCATCAATGTCTGCTTATAAATGTTATCCACAAACTTATGTGCTTGTATCCCGAATATGCATACATATCTGCCAATTCTTCATTCAGTCCTTAGGATAATCTCATTAATTCAATCATTGTAACTTACATCTAAGCATTAAAAAACTTCCGATGAGATTGCAACTTCATATCAGTCTAATCCTTCACACTCCTTTTTACCAAGTTATAATACCAAGTGAAAGTTTTTCCTCAATTAATTACTTGTTGAAGTCTCGGATTAGTAAACAATGGTTGACTTCTTCATATTAGCGAGCCAAGGCGACATGCACTCAATGAATCTGGCGATATGTTATCTGGCATACCCTTTTTGCCACTAAACTTTATAAACTCCAGTAAATGATCGATGTAATTTGGGAGGTATTGTTTTGGTATCGAGGCCGGGTATGAGGGGTGTAAAGTCTAAGTCAACAGACTTAAAATTAGCACTCTATAGTTGGGCTATGATGTAGAGCATGTCTGTTATAGGCATAAAGTTACTGGCGCTGCACTTGGTTGTGGTGGTGGTACAGGTTAGCTAAGGGAGGTCTAAAGTTAGCGTTGGGCTATCGGGATTAGTGGTTGTTCGGTGTCAACCGGGTGGGAATTGGCAGAATATGGGAGATGTCGTATGATGGGGGTAGTTTGGGTATTCAAAACAGGGATGTTAAAAGCTGTTTGATGGTTGGGTGTTATTTGGTTGACTAGGATGACATGGGCGCTAAGTATGATCTAGGTGTCGGGAATAACTGCCACGTAAGATTGTTGGGGGCGGTGTTTGTATGGTAAATCCTTAGGGTTTGGGTTTAGTTGTGGTAAGTTGAATAGCTGTTGTCGAAACATTCTAATATCTTCTTATTGTTTTTGGCTGTCAATCATCATGGACATCAGGAGGGACTGTCATTCTCTAGCATCTTTCAAGGCCTGCAACGTCTAGAGCTCCTTTGTTAGGTTAATTGGTCATTAGTTGCTTCGAGCCCGACTACTATACTCACTACTAGTGGCTGCGAGGTAGTCGTAGTGTGTTGGTTGTCTTCGTTCGCTATTCTACATGAAGAACTGCTATCATCAAATGCTTCTTCTACAGTTGGAGAATCAAGGTTACGGGCTAGCGACGATGTTACTTCAACACCTCTGCAATGGTGGTCGAATAACTGCTTTATTTTCCAACCACTCCTTGTAATGGGCATTACCTCTACGAATACAATGTCTCCCCAACAGAGTCATAAAAAATATAAACCAAGAGTTAACAATTTAGAGTGAGCTGAAAAGATGAAAGATCCACAAAAACTAGAATAAATTGAGTAAGAAGAGTTAAAAGGGGAGAAAAATAGGTGGGAACGACATTGGTAGTAGAAAAAATATTTCTTTCTAAATGGGGTAAATTAACTTGTCAAATGTCAAATCATGACCACAGTGAATAAAGGCAAGGTGCACGTGGCAAGCCAATGCATAACTAATTGTCACATGCCCTAATGGGTCCCACAGTGCTGGCAAGCCGTCCTCGTCTGGAAGTGTCTTCACCCTCTCGGCAATCCAGATCCTTAAACAATTATCCCAATATTACATCAAGGCACCCCAAAGTCCCATGACAGGAACCTTAAGAGACACTAGTCTTCATTATAAATGTTTTCTCGTTCCACTTGAAGCGTATACGCGGCACCATACGAGAGGGCCACGTAGCAACCGATGAGAAGCCCACGTGGCGATCAACAAGATGTCCATGTGTCGTCTAATCTTTGCCCAGATGCGCCTATGCGGCAGGTCCGAGCCTATACTTATCAAAAGTACATCGTTTTATATGTTGCTATCATACTTAATTAGTGATGACAACATGAATCAATTTTTTCAATAAATATTGTTGTGAAATTGCCATGGATATGAATGATACGCCAATTAAGGGGCGGCCCTAAATTGGGGATAGTGGATTGCGCCCATAGCGATTTTTATAAAATTTCTCTATAATGCTAGGTAGGTAGGTTTAAAAAATATAATTTCAAAATATTAATATTTTATCTATTTCATAAAAATAGTTTTATTTTGATATCAATCTTAAAATTATTTTCTAAATTATAAAATTTATAATTAATTTGAATAATCTAATTTTAGACAATACAATCATAGATATTAGTCCCTCCATTTAACAGAAAGAATTCAGTTTGTATACTTTACCAATATTAAGGTTATATATTTGCTTCAAAATTACAATAGTGATGATCAACAGTGTATTAAAAATATTAGATGCAAATTTTTTATTACACACAACTTATTAGAATTTCTCTACATAAAGAGGTGGAAAAAAAAATGATATTTAGTATCTATGTTTAAAATAAATTCTTTTAAAAATAGTTTGGTTGGGTAGTTTTGACTTAATTGTTGAAACACCTCACTCCAGTATTGATATCTATATTAGATCCTAGACTACTATTAATTATACTTTTAAGTTATTAATTTATGAGTAAGTATGTGGTAGATTAAAATTATTTAAGAAAATACAATTGAGACAATGATTTGAGTCTTCGTGGTATCAGAGTCAACTTTTAAAAATTTAGGTGTGATCAATTAGATCGGCTTACTAGAGGTGGAGATACGAAGAAGACTAATATTATTTAACAAGAGGCAGAGGATGTGACAAAGTGGAGATAAAAAGTTGCCGGTATTATCTTGCAATAATTAAAAAGACAAAAAATTTAAGATATGTGTGATTATGTATTTAAGTCTGAGGAGGACATCACATATTTAAGTGAAAAAAATTTAACACCTAAGATAATCTTAAAAATTACTATTAAAATAATATATTAAACTTTGGTACATATAACTCTCACACATAAAAATATGTAATTATTCAATAATTCATTTTTTTTTTAAAACATTACACCTAATTCTCGCACAAAAAAATATGTAATATTATCCCATAACTCAACACGATTATAAATCTGATTTTTATATATATAATTCTCACAAAAAAAATATGTATTTTTTTTTTACTTTTTGTGTGAGTATGGAATTAAAAAAATTGTAAACGTAAAATTATTCCATAATTGTAGATAGCTCTCTCTCTCTCTCTCTCTCTCTCTCTCTCTCTCTCTCTATATATATATATATATATATATATATATATATAATGTAAAACTAATTATAGTTGAATAATTTTCCCACTATACTCAATTAGAATATACTCACACAGATAAAGAAATATGTAATTTAAAACTAATTATAACTGAATAATTTGGTATTTGAATTTATCCAAAAATTAAATTTTGTTCTTTATAGAGATAATCTTTGATTTTTTAATTTCTTAACATCTAATTCTCACACAAAAAAATAAAAAAAAAATATTATCCTAACATTTTCACACAATTTTTAAAGATTTTTTTAATTCCATACTCATACAAATAATACTGATATTATAAAGTTAAAAATTGCAGCAGACAAATCTAAACTGATATTTATATTCCAAAATTGCAGCAAATCCAAAATGAATTTATAGCGCATAATTTAAACAATTTCAAATTAATATTATCCCAAATTCATGGGTGATTGATGTAAACACGTTTTTTTATTAATCCTATAAATAGGGATTACTACTTTTATTCCAAATCAAACCATAAAATTATCTCATTCTTATAATTTTTTGCTATACAGTAAGATTATTATTATTATTATTTTATTTCTCTTTTACTATTGCTAATACATTCAATTGTTTTGCCTTACTCATAATTTTAACTTCAAGTTTGTGTCATTTGATTATATCTCAATATTGCAGCAATTTCAAATTGATATTATCCAATGATTTAGTTTTTAATTGTTTTATTATTCAATTTTTGCAGATAACTATAATACATAAATATCTGATATTATCCAATAATTACAGATACCTCTCTCACACTTTGAATTTTTTTAAAGCTATTTTTTTAATACTGTCTCATACTTGCATATAACACTCACATAAAAATATGTAACTATCCAATAAATTGTTTTTTTTTTAATTTTTTTACATCTAATTCTCACAAAAAAAATGTAATATTATCCCATAATTCAATACAAATATAAATTTGGGTTTTTCATATATAACTCTCACAAAAACAAAAAATGTAATTTTTTTCACTTTTTGTGTGAGTATGGAATTAAAAAATTATAAATTTAAAATTATCCCATAATTACAGATAACTCTCACATAATAATGTTTTGAATATTATCTCATAATTGTTGATAACTTTAAAAAAAAATTACATAATTTAAAACTAATTACAACTGAATAATTTGGTATTTGAAATTATCTAAAAAATAAATTTTGTTCTTTATACAGATAATATTTGGTTTTTTAATTTCCTAACATCTAATTCTCTCAAATAAATAAATAAATAATAATATTATCCTATAATTTTCAAGTATAAAATTTTTAAGATTTTTTTTAATTCCATACTCACACAAAAAAATACTGATATTATAAAGTTAAAAATTGCAGCATACAAATCTAAACTGATATTTATATCCAAAATTGCAGTAAATCCAAATTGATTTTATATTGCATAATTTAAGCAATTCCAAATTGATATTGCTAGGTCAATTTATGCATATGCCTACTTAAATTTAATGATGACAAAATAATATCTAATAACTATTTTCACGTGATGATAACTAGAAATTTGTTAGGAAAACTTATTTTGACAAAATAATAATTGATTCATAACTGTTTATAATGACGGGTTAGTCTTGATTGTAAAGTTAATGTGTGCTATATATTCTTTAATGTGATATTGTGTCTTCGTAGAGTTAGAGTGTGCTTCGTTGTCATAGTTAAAATTATTTACTGATTGCAAAATAAAGAAAAAGAAAAATTAGACAAATGTGAACTTAAAAATATTTGTTACAACTTTGTACAGTCCTTATAAAGAACAATGAATAAAAAAAGATTTAGAGAATCATATTTGTTAGGTTGATCCAAAAAGTTAAGATAAACTCTGTATTATCCTCAAAAGAATAATGAAATATAAAAGGACACTAGGGATCAAAAGTGTTAGGTTGAATCTAGATATAGAGTGATATAAAAAATATAATAGATTATGATTGAAATGATCAGATTGTAAAGCATGACATGATCTTATGGCTGAAGAAGGATCATATAGAAGATTTAAGGCGTATTGCTATATCAGAATCGTGTAGTAAGTCCAAGAATGTATTGAAAGACCAGATCGTACAAAAGAAGCTGAATCGTATTGGCCATAACGTATAGTAGTAGCTGAATCGTATTGAAAAAGCTGAACCCAACTACAAGATCAAAATAGTATTTTAAATTCAGCTCGTATTGTGAAGACAAGATCGTATAAAAGAATTCAGTTCGTATGGTAAAGACAAAATCATATTGAAAGACTCATATCATATTGCAAGAACAAGTCGTACGTCATGGATGATACAAGATGAAATGTATAGCAAAAGACAAAGACTGTATAACAACAATTCAAAGCTCTAATCATAGAAAAAAATAGAAGATTATGATCATATAACAAGAAGAAGATCACATAGCTAAAGAAGAGTTAGATAAAGAAGAAGGAAAGACTCAACAAGAAGTCAAGACCACTAAGGATAAAATTAAACAGGTCAAATAAAGAAGATTATTGAGCAGAAAAGTGTATCAAGGAAACAGAACCATAAAGATGCAAAAGTCATCTCACAAGATCAATGCAAAGGAGAAGTTCGTAGAGTTCTATCAAATAGACTCACTACAGCACAGCAAGACAAAAAGGCTTTAGTTAAAGAAGTAAATATGGAAGTTCACAAGATGCTGAAAAGACTAATGTACTCACGATTGAAGAATGAAACTGAATTGAATAGCCTCAGATTGTTAAGTTACAAATTTCGTTGAGCTACTTCAAAAACTAAAGCTACAACAATAATGAGATGTCTCATTGCCCTATCTTTTAGAGTTTACAAAGTGAATGACATTGAGAAATAGACTCACTACGACATATGATTGAGCTGGTCTTATAAAAAGAATTCTTTAACAAGAAGTTGCCTGTAATAACTTAGCCAAAAAAGTCAAAAAGTAAAGTGCTAAGGCTAACTCATCAGAAGAAGATATATGTATCAGAGGAAAATAGAGCATCTAGTATCCACTATCACCAAAGTACGCTGAACTGAGATAAAATGGATAGCATAATCCTATAGAAGATAGAAAAGCTCAAGTAAGTGGGTGTTAATCATAAGAAGAAAAAGCTTAGTTCTCAGAAAGTGAACTAAGCTCATCTAGTTAAAGCTAAAACCCTGATCGAAGAACTACTGAAGACATGAAGATCGTAGAGCAAGATGATCGTATAGTCTTTTAGATAAAAAGATTGAAGAACTAAAGATAATACAGTTGTAAAAAAAAAAAAAAAGAGAATACAAATCACAAAACAGAAGGAAAATAGAATACCATCATAAATCACAACAAGTCAAGGAGCAGATCGTAAAGTCTTCAGATCATAGAGCAGATCGTAAGACTACTGAAAAAGATCGTATAGTTGCTCTAAGATTATAATACAAGTTAGCAAATCGTAAAGCATAATAATTGTAAGGCTAAAGAGAGTTAAGGTTCTTCATAATAAGCAAAATGACAAAGAGTGAAAGATTCCACAATAGATTGATCAAGGAGTGTGATCTAGGAAATGACCAAAAGGATGAAAGTGATAAAACGATAACTGGTTAAACTCAGAAGAGGAATCAAACAAAGCCATGACTAATGGTTATAAAGGTTAAACTTCAGCTAACACAAGATTTTTATTTATGGTAAACTGCTACGAAGACAAAGCTAAAAGAATGCTGACACATTCTACAGTATACTAGAAAAAAATATCTTTTAAAGATAAGGTTGAGCTTTATCCAATAGATAAATAACGTTGTAAACTGGCTGATGTGATAACTCAAAAAAAGAAATCACGCTGACACCACAAAGAAATGTTTACATTAGTGATATTCAATATCATTGATCTTCAAAGCAACGGTTATCTCCTAACGAATAGAATTATCAATAAGCAAATTCTCAAAGGACAAAGTGAAGGAGATCTCTCTGAGTATATAAGGACCACCTTACATGAAGAAAAAGAGGGAGAGAAAGAGAATAACTAAGATATCAGGTCTAAGAGAGAAATCAGGAGAAGAAAAAGGAAGCATAGATTTGGTGAGGAACATTAATGATATACACCTAGAAAACTCACCAAAAGAGAAAATTGTAGAGAAGTAATGGTCAAACATCAGAGATATAGAATGGTTCATACAATGAAGGAGAATAAGGACATAAAAACCATTCTACCAAAGACTATAGAAGGGATCGATCAAATACAAAGATATATTCAAAATCCAAAGTCACTTTACGCTTCGGAGGATCGATCATAACAAAGCTGTCAAGTTCATTTGATATGAGCTTAACGTCAACTTGGTAGTATCCATCAGTAAACATGATAATGAATTTTTATACCTATTTATTTAATATTTTTTGGCTTAAATATTTGTGAGTTTTTAAGTATTTTAATTATTTTTTTGGTAATTTAATTAATTTTATGCATTATTATTATTTTTAGGATTTTTATATTATTTTTATTTATTTGTAATTAATTTATATTATATTTTCTAGAAGAAAAAAAATCCTGATGGCAAAAGGGTAATTACTGAGAAGTCTGGTGGCAATTTAGTAAATAAGGAGACCAGTGGCAAAGTTGTAATTATGCTGAAGCAGGTGTTGTGCGCTAAACGTGGTTGGCAGTGTCAATCGCTAGAGGAAACGACGTCGTATGAAGGATGGCAACAGCGTTTGCGCCTGACGCGAAATGAGGATAATATAGCAGCACAGTGCGACTCTGTTTCATTTGGGCGTGAGGCACTAACCATCCGCGCAATGCGCGAACGGCTGGGAATGCAAATTTTATTAAAGCGGCGTCGTTCTAGTGGGCGGCCAGCTTATCAAGCAGCGTGCATTGACTTTGGTAAAAGACGCATTTGGCTGGGCGCGTTAAAGTAGATCCGGGATTATTTGCTACTTTTTGATTCCTAATTGATTTTTAATTCCAATTTTGATTGGGATTAATATTGTACTTCTATAAATACACTATGTGACTCTTATTTTCAAAGGATTAATATACATTAACATATATTATAATAGATTTAACATAGTTATGAGTTGTTTTAGAAGCAAATATTCAACGCGAAGGGTTCGAGAATTGAATGCGGAGCTTAGGGATTGAAAACTGTAATCCGAGTGATAGACGGATATTAACACAGATTTGATTTCTTTTCTTTTACTTTTATTTTTATAATTTTGAGATGTTGAATTATTTGTGGATAATTTATTATTTAGTTATGGGCTAATTTATTACTGAGATTGCAATTAAACTCAATGTGTAGTTTAAATTAAATTATTTTCTTTTTAATTATTGATGATTATATATGAGTTGTATATCATATTTAGTGCGTTTATGTATAATTATTTGCGCAATAATTACTAAGATAATCTATATGAAATCATAAGTGGAGTATTGATTTAGATTCGGATATGATAACATGTGAATTTATTTATTCTTTCTAAGAAGAGTATCATAATAGTGTATAGGATGAAAATACCTATATGCCACATGGAACATTGTTAAGAGTTGGATCTTAATGAGTTCATTTCAAATTATTGTGTATAGTAATATAACAACTTAATTGGAGCAAATCTTTTTATTAATTCTTAAAAATGGTTAATAAATAGTTAAGTAATCTCAGTTAACAGTTTTATGTAATTAATTAATTATTAAAAAGAGTGAAGAGATTTAAATAAAATATTGGGAGAAATTGTGATCTTGACTATTTTTAATTTGATTTAATCATTTTCATTAGTTTAATTCAGTTCATAATTTTAATTAGTTTATTTTATAATTAAAATGTGATTATTTAAATAGAATTAATTTGATATTAAATTAGTATTTGGTAATAATTATTTTTAATTCCTTGTGGGTTCGACACTCGACTTTATCATTATATTACTTGTGGGCCGCGTATAATTGTGTGTAAATTCCTATTTAAATGTAGACAAATAAGTTTTTGGCGCCATTTTCAGTGAATTAATTTAATAATTTTTTCCAATATTAATTTTAATTTAAACTTGAATATTTTTATTTTATTTTATTTTATTTTTATTTTTTCAGGTACGATGGTTGCATTTAATTATTTGGGTTGGCAGGATTATTTGAATCATTCATGGAATAATAACAATCAAGATCAATTATTTGCCCCAAATTATTATCATCAGGATTCTCAATACCCACATTCCCAGCAACAAGAACAGAAATCCAATTTAGAGGAAATTCTTGATAGAATTTTAGAGCGAACTGAGACAAGAATAAATAATCAAGAATTTTTTGTTCCAGAACTATCAATACCCGTCAGAATTTTTGTGTCAACCTTAATCTTACGAATTTTCATATCAGCAACCTCCACCACAGCAAGAGAAAAAAATTAAATTTAGAGAATTTTTTTGCAAGGTTTATGGATTCTTCCGGGATGAGTACTAAAAGTGTTGAAGAATCAACACGAGATTGAGAAAGTCGAATGGGTGAGATAGAGGTTCAAATGAAAGATGATAAGATTTGAAGAAAATAACTTGCCAATCTAGTCAATAGTTGTATTCGCAATATGTTACCTAGCAATACAGAGATAAATCTTGAAGAGGAAGGTAAAGAGTTGTGCGAGGCCGATACATTAGAAAATGGCAAAGAGTTACACATGGCTAAAAAAGTAAATATGAAGAGATATCGTTCGGATAAGGAAGATGATGATGAGCTTAAAAAGTAGAAGTGCAAGGTTTGGGAAGAAGAAGAGAAGAATGAGGAAGATAAAACTGTAAGCTTGATTGATATTAAGAAAAACCCGATTGTGTCTTTCATGCAACATATTCAAAATTTTGAGGAGTACTATCGGGTTGAGTTTGTTAAAGAATATGGCTTGGATGAATTCAAGTTGGCGGTGGTTCGCAATTTTGGAAGTATTCCATGGAGATCAAAGAAAAAACAAAGAGAATGCATGAAAAGACAATTTTTGTGATTGAGCCTGATTGAGAGAAAAGGGAATAGTCAGGCTAAAACTTTAAAACAAGCGCTTATTAGGAAACAACCCAAGTTCTAGTTTTACTTTTTAGTTTATTTTTACTTTTAGTAAAAAAAAAATTAGTAGTAAAATTTAGTTTTATTTATTTTTTATTTGTTTTAATATTTTATTTTTATATTGTTTCAAGTTTATTCAATGCAGTCCAAGCTTAGCAGATGAGGAGAAAAAAAAGTTATATATTCAGGGGAGTCCCTTGTTCTTACTTTTCTTTATTTTATACATTGAGGAAAATTTCTGTTTTAAGTTTGGGGGTGTGGGTAAATGTTGAAATAAAAATATTAAAATTTTTTGATTTTTTTTTTATTTTAGTTTAAATTTTAGAATTTTGTGGATAAATTCACTTTAAACCCTCACGAGACACAACTCGTTCACTTGGGGTAACTTTGGGGTTTAAAGGCTTATTACACATGTTAAGTGCAATCGTGTTTCCTATGAAAATGGGATAGTCTATTACTTAACATATTTTATTTTATTTTAGGTTGAGTCATTTGAGTAATGAATTAATTGAATTAAAATTTTTGGCCAATGATATAAATTTTGATTTTGATTTAATAAGTATGGGAAAATTGATAAATTTTTGTTAGTTTGAATTTTGGTTTTTTATTAGTTATTATTTTATTTAAGATCCTTTTATTTTTATGCACTCATATCCGTTTGTGTTGAGTTAGTTTTAACTTAGAAAAAGTTTACATAGTTGAATGCTTATGATAGATATTTATAAACTCTCTATCTTATTTGATCATAATTTAAAGTAAAATATTAGGCGAACTATAATTTGGGAGAGATGATTTAAGTGATTTTTTTAGGATTATTTAATATTGAGTTTCCCAAGTTAAATTGAAGAGAAAAAAATATTGTGATTTGAGATGGAGCGTACACACTCACTCATAAATACATACAAAAACAAGATGAAGCGTAAAACGCAATTGTATTGAAAAAGTAAGAGATATGGAGCATAAAATGCACTCACTTACAAAAAGAAAGATAATGGAGAAAAATAAGAAAACTAAAAAAAGGATGACCACCTATTTTAGTTAAATATTTGTGAAATTATATAGTTCATTCAAACAATGATCCTACTATGTTTAATATGTTGAAACCTTTTGATCTTCTTGTTATATTTTGCTTGTTTATTAGCCGAAAAATGTGAAAAAGTAAGTTTATAGAGTTTTATTTTGTAATTCTTTTATTGTGTAATATCTTTTATGAGGTATTTAATTGCATGAACTTATTTGAGTTTTAATTAGTTTGATACATTTGGATTCACACACACACACACGAGAGGTCTTGAGTAAAGTAAGATTAATAAATATGTTAAATTATTTGGGCTTTGCATATTTTGAAATTTTCTTTGAGTTACTATTTAAAAAATCTTTGAGGCCAAAGTTGAAATTCATATTAATTCCTTGCTTGAGTAAGTTTGGTTTAGTTAGAAGAATTTTAGTTTTTAGTTAATTTTTATTTATCTTGAGGGTTAGCAAAGAGTTAAGTTTGGGGGTATACAACAACATCAGTAAATTTGGGACTTAGTGACCCGTCAAATTCAGAGGAATCTGTCCCCTGTTAAGGGAAGATGACTTAGTGCCCTAAGGAGAAAATCGGGTGTGGCCCATCTGATTCTTAATGAATCAGTTTCTGTTGAGGGAGGATGACTAAGTGTCCTTAAGGAGATAAGACGAGACTTAGTAACTCGCTTGATTCTTAGTGAATCAAAGCCTTAGCGGGAAAACTTAATGTCCAAATTGTAAGGACTTTGTGTCCATTTATCTTTAATGGAATATCCCTACTAGCGGAGCGGAAGAAATGAGTAGGAGTAGTTAAGGTTCCGATCCTCTTAAAAATATTTGTGTACAGAATGTCTCTTTACCACATTTTTTATCATTCAAAAATATTCTTTGTATTAGTTGCTTGATGTATTTATTTGTTATGTCTTACAATAGCAACTCAGAACTGTAATTACTTTCTCAATGATCAAAAAGGGCTTTACCAAATACTTTAATTTTGCTGCGCATACAACTGTTTATCTATTTGGTAAAGATTGTTATAAAATGTGAAAGTCATACGAAAATTGTATGATGATCTATTCAACCCCCTTCTAGATCATCTCAATGTACTATCTGGGAACCAACAATTGGTATTAGGACAGGTTCTCACAAAACTTGCTTAACCGCAAGGAGTAGATCCCATGGTATTGGAATCAATTGTGTGAAAGTTAAATAATATTTACCCCTGAGCTTCAATGTTTTAGGTATTTAAAAAGATCAAGTAATTAAAAGCATTATTTTTGAAAGACTTAAGAAGAAGGTTTAGGCTAGTCCATATGTCTCTACAAAGATGACACTATGCTGAATGGACGAACACAGAAAAGTAGTCAGTCACTCCAGATGTGCAAATATTGTCTCATTTATGAATTTATAGAACAATTGCTTAAAATATGCTAATGTGCTAAATCACAAAGAAAAATTTGAGGAGTCTCATTTGAATGTATGAAGAAGCTTCACTGAAAAACATTCTTCTTAAATGAAGTTTATTCCAAAAAAGAATGTTTATACTTCAAAAATCATGCGAGCTCCATCCAATCTCAATCCTCTAAAAGATAAAGTTAACAGACAACTTGTCTTGAAACTATTGAATATCTCACGAGGACAAGGACTACTTTATCTAATCTCCTCTCTGTAGCATATTGAGCATTTAATCTAAAAAATCTATGCTCTTGTCAGCCAGATCACTGTGATTGCTATAAGTTCCTTCATAGGGGGAAATATCTAATGAATCATGGTGGATTATCTGAGCAGCCTTATGTTATTGTTGTTGTTGGAGGTCACCAGACTCAACAATGTCTAATGTTACCTAAGAGTAAAAGAATGGGTATGCAAAAAAGGATAGGAATGCGTAGCCCAAAAAGAAAAAGAAAAAATGAGAGATGAGTGAAATGAAGACCAAGAGCTCAAACAAGAGAGAAATTGAATTGCAAATTAGAGTCAAAATACAGAAAGAAGGAAAAAGCCAAAGGGACATCACCATTGGTAATCAATAAATTAATTTTAGTGAGGTATGTCTTAACTTCTCTCAATGAATGTATGGTTAAATCTTAATTGTCCTATGTGCTATGTTCTAACATGTAACTTTCATACACACATGACATTGTTCAAAAAAAACTCTTAATCGATTGTAGACACCCAAATTTTGCACTGTTGTATTAACCTTGACAGAAGGGTAAAATCGTCACTTGACCCGACATACGAAAAGGAAGGTGGACCCCAACACGAAGCCACCACAACGGCTTGCGGTCAAAGCTGTCACAACAAACGACGATCATCAGGTTACTTGAGGCAAGGCAAACAGTTGACCGAGAAGAGACCTGATTTGATCACCAGAGACGACGAATGGCCACTACGCTTACGGAAGTCGGGGTCTCGCTCTTCGGTGAGCGAACGACTGCCCAACTTGCCGGTGAGCTGGCGGGGATGTAAGGGGGCTGCGCCCCCTGGAAGCCAAGCACGAAGAGCAGCTTCTATATCAAGTAACATCCTTCTGAAATAATACAGCAAAAAATGATATTTTTAGACTGCGTGATACGAAAATCGAAAAAAGCAAACAGGCCAGCTGCAGATGCATCTGCGGCCAACGACAAGTGGGCTCTTTCGTGGCTCGAGGAGACAACACGGTAGCCGAGGATTCGGCGTGGACGGCCACAGTAGGCAGCCTCAGGTGCATCTGCGGCCAGCCGTAGATGCACCTGCGACTGCTCTCAGTCACCTATACAATGGCATTTTTGATCTGCCGAGAACGAGAGAAACAATTTTATGATAATAGAGAGAGAAAGAAGGCGAGTTTAGAGAGAGAGAGTGGCTCGAGTTACACCAAATATAGGAGAAATTAGTTTTTCTTGCTTGAATACTTAGGTATTCTCGTGTTATTTGTTCTATAGTGAAATATAAAGTGTTTATCGGCGTATTGCAAGGTTAAAAAATGGTGTTTTCCTTTAAGTTTTAGCTTATTTCATTGTCGTAATCTATTGTTGTTGAGTTGTTTGGAGATAATATTTTGGTATATCATTAAGAATCCGTGGATTAGGGATTATTAGTGAGGGTTCTGTCGGAACGAAATTTCCTCCTAATGTCCCGATGATATCCGTACGGTAATATGTAGTTCATTGTGTTAATGGATAGTTCATAGTGTTGGGCTTGCAATTTTTGGTTCTTATGGTATAGTAACAAGTCTAGTGTTGTTAAGCTTTCCGTTGTATGGTTATATTGTGATTTTGGGGATTGTGAGCCTAGGGATGAGATCCTCGTGATCAAATCCCGAAGATGGACAAATTTTGGTGTATGTAGTCACGACAATAAGCTATTTTTATACATATGTAAATATCGGGCCTTAAAACGATATCGAATCGATATCAGGTTTAAGGTCCCGTAATAGTGAAGTATGTGATTGTGGGTGTTTGGGGTTATTTAGACGGCTCACATGCCCATGGATAGCCCCGACACAATTTTGAAGGGTTAATTTGATTTACGACATAAAAAAAACGATTTCAAAAAATAAAGCAAATGACAAAGATTTTCTAAAAGTGATCAAATTAGGATATTAGAATCACGAGGTTTAAAGTTAAGAGTTTTAATGGATGTCGATTCCTGTTTGACGAAAAGGCTACAAGCGTTTTTTAAACATCAAAAAAATGGTTTTGTAAAAATAGATAAATGTTTTCATTAAACTTTGTGCATAGGGTCAAAGAGCTCCTAGAAGTTGCCTTCATATTATTTGACTTTACTATTAAACGGCAATGTATAGTCTCGATTCCTATTTGACGAAAGTTTAAAAACTCTTATTTTTTGAAAACGACACGTAACAAAATATCATCGTTTTCAAAATTAAAATTAATCTTTGTTATAAAACAAAGCCTTGTCATTTGGGTTAAAAGATATTCTAAAAACGCTTTCTAAGATAAAACGCGTTTTCTACAGAAAGTATCAGAGCGGCTTTTTTCCCCATCACATTTAGGCACACACACACACACACACACCTTTTAGGATTTTAAAAGGATAGGAAAAGATCAAGATTACGGTAACCGTGTTTTCACGGAAGTCGGGGGGTGCCTAACACCTTCCCCTCGTTTAAGCAAGCGCCCGAACTCCATGAATCTCGGTTCACAGACCAATTAATTCGGAGTCATACATGAGCCAGCAATTACGAAAACAAAATTCGGATAAGTTGGTACATCCATTTCAAATATACCAACTGGCGACTCTGGTCAATTGGCTCATCAAAAAATCGATCTTTCAAAACTCGTCGACATGCAAGCCGACCCTTTTCCAAAATCACATCTTAAATTCAAAGGCTAAAATTGAAAAGGGTAAATAATTAAAAAGGAAACGACTTTCCCGGCGTCGACAACTGGCGACTCTGCTGGGGATATTAGAGGTCTTAAGCCGCGTTTAAAAATCTTGATGTTTTCCTATCCTTTAAAAAAAAAAAATCTGAAAATGTGTGGTTGTATTATTTGTGTTGATTTACCTTTTGTGCGCGTATGAATGAATTTGCGAGTTGTATGAATGCCTTATCTTTTCAAAGCTTTATTTTATTGTCATCATATGCATACGGTGAGGTACGATGAATGAATGATGAATGTATGATTGAGCGATTCCTCCTCCTGAGGCAAACCCGTCGGATGTGGATTATTGGACTCAAATGGGCGCTCCCTTGCGAGGCTCAGGAAAAACATCCAATCAGATCCAATCCAATTGAAAGACCGGATTTTTTCCCGTCTAGCATATTACGAAGATCTGGGAGCCTTCATGCCGAAAAGCCAGCAATAGTAACTTAGGGTAGGTCAGTCTCAGATAAACCCAACGCATGGGAAATCTCTTCATACCCTATTACATTTTACGCACATGATGTCATATCTATAATCAAACATCTTCGTATATCTCCCACCTTGTCAAGATAAAATGCTAACTTCTGTTTTACAAGGACAGCTTGGAGAGCATCATAATTTACATTGATATACCTTGGTTGAAATAAAGGAACATTGACACTGTTTTGCAGGAAAAGATTAAAAAACTCAAAAATAATACAGGGATATTCGTTTTAGCATGCATCCACTAGTGTCATTTCCCGAGGCTAAACCTGGTTTGTTTTGTTTGTAGGATTGCTCTTCAAACCCACCTTCGATCTAAAAAAGCCCGAGATTCAACAGTCGAGATGGCCGAAAATCCTAATCATAACCCAGCTCGTATATCTCGGGAAGAGTTCGAGGCTGTAAAAAATCAAATGACTGAGTTAACCATGTTACTAAAAAAGCATTTCAAGTTGAAGCCAGGGCCACAACCCGAGGACCCACCGAGGCCATCATCACAGGGAAATGGGATGACCTAAGAAACTCCTAAAATTGAGCAGCCAAAGCAAGTCATTGTTATTCCCGAGGACGAAAGTACAAGTAATTTCAGCAAAAAGATGAAACAGATGGAAGAGGCCATAAAAACCATGAAAGGGATTGGATCATATGGCAGTGTCAATTACTCTGACTTGTGCATTTTCCCGGGAACCAGATACCCTAAAAAGTTTAAGATTGCAAAGTTTGAAAAATACAACAGGTCGGGGGATCCTTACACTCATTTGAAGGTCAACATCGGAGAACTCGGGGCATACGCTGAGGACGAGTCATTGAGGATGCAGTTATTTTAGAAAAGTCTGACAGGGAAAGCTAGGACCTAGTACACAAGGTTGGACAATACCAAAATTCACAATTGGGAGGAGTTGGCCCACACCTTTCTGACACAATATAGCTTCCAATCACAAATGGCCCCTGATCGATACCAAATGAAAAAGATTAAGAAGTAACCCAATGAGTCCTTCAGAGATTATGCCCAACGATAGAGAAATATGGTTGCACAAGTAAACCCACCAATGAGTGAAACGGAGATGGTGATGACCTTTATTGATATCTAAAAGGCCCCTTATTACGAGAGGGTGATAGCTGGAATAGGGAAACCATTTGCAGAAATGATCAAGCACGGGGAAATGGCCGAAATGGGATTAAAATCGGGAAAGATCCGAGACTTCACGGCTTTTGAGGTTGTTGCTGAACAGATCCAAAGCGGAAATTATGGCAGTACTTCCCAGAGGCCACAGAAGCGAAAAGAGGAGGATGTTTCCCTGGTCTTGTAAGGGCTATCTGGGAAAGCAGTGAGTAGCCCTCCTGTTCGCATGCAAAGGAATAAGCCCCCTCGACAGACAACTTTCACCAATCAAAGGTCTGAGGGGCGGAGGAGACTTGAAAACCCCCGAGATAGAAAATTTACCCCGTTAGGGGATTCATTAGAACAAATCCTAGTTGTGTTGATAAATCAGAAGAAGATTACGGAGCTAGAACCACCATCTGACCCGAAAGGCAAGAGGTACGATCCGAGCAAAAAATGCGCCTATCATTCGGGGTCCCCGGGGTATGACACCCAGGAATGCTGGTCACTGAAGCACAAAATATAGAACATGATTGATAGTGGGGAAATCGTGGTAGAACAACCAGAGTCCCCAAATGTAAAGGCCAACCCTCTTCCCGAGCATAATGGGGGAGACGTAAACGTAGTTGAAACCAGCGGGGCGGAAGGTCCTTCGAAATTAAGGTACGTAAGAAAAATCGATGAAGTGGTTGGTATGACCAATGCCCAAGAAGGCACGCAAAGTGAGCCACTAAAGTTGCCTGGGGTTATCAAAGATACCAAAGGGGCACCTATTCGGTTGTCGACCTCGAGACCCCTTATTATAACAGCTAGATCGTAATTGCCAATTACCAGTCTGAAGGTTATTCTGTGGAATTACGGGGGAAAGTCAGAGGGGATGGCTAGTTGTGCGTCATTTGCCTCTAGGGGAAATCCTTTCTATTTGCCAAGGCGAGCCATTGAAAGCACGAAGAAAAAATGGGAGAATCTCGGAGGAGAAAGCCTTGGAGTTCTGGGAGAAAATGAATCACAGCGAAGCGAGGGTGGTTAAGGCATTGGAGGCGCAACCGCCCCTGACATTGATTCTAGACCTGGTATTGACGTCCAATGATCATCATCGTGTATTAAGCAAAGTCCTGGAAGAGGCTCACGTCCCTAAGTCAATTAGTACGCAAAGATTCGGCCATTTGGTGGGCCATCTATTGGACAACAATGTGGTATCGTTCACCGACGACGACATCCCCGAGGAAGGGAGAGGGCACCAAAGGCCGTTGCACATTACAATCATCTCCTCGGGGTATGTAATGAATGGAGTATTAATTGATGGTGGATCAGCTCTGAATATTTGCCCGTATAGTACCCTGGAAAAAATGAAGATCAACCCCAAGCGCCTGCGGGCCAGCCAAGTGGTGGTGCGGGCTTTCGACGGATCTCGAAAGGACACGGTGGGAGAAATAGAGCTACCAGTGGAGATCGGGCCCTATACTTTCGACATTTCCTTCCAAGTGCTAGATATCACTGCCAGTTACAACATACTGCTAGGGAGACCCTGAATTCACATGGCAGGGGCAGTCTCCTCCACCCTGCATCAGCAAATAAAATTCATCGTTGACGGGAACTTGGTGACAATTGCCGCAGAGCCCGACTACCCTCTGTGAAAGGCATGCCTGTGATTAATTTAGATTAATTAGTCGAACCAATCAGCTACCAGGCATTCGAAATTAGTACCCCTCAGTACCGGCAGTTGGGGGCTCAGACTTTAAAGCCTAAAATGTCTCTAGAGCTCACATTTGTCGCTCGGGAGATGATAGCGATGAACTTCCAGTTGGGGAAAGGACTAGGCAAGAACGGTCAGGGGATTACCGAGCCCATCCAGATACCAGCACAGTCGGGCAAGGCAGGGCTAGGATATTACGGAGATATGAGGCCGAAGAACCCATACAAAAAGATTCCCACTCGGATAACCGGAGTCCCAATCCCAAGAACAAACAAAGAATATTCCCCGAAGACAGTCAAGCCTGCATCTAAAGCAGAGGATAAGGTGGAGGCTCCCCCAGCCAAAGAATTGGCCCAACGGGAGGAATTCTTGCAAGAAATTATGGAACAATTCGAGATAAAGTGCCACCTCCCGGGGCAGTTGGCGCCCGGTTCTGAGGCCCGATAGTGCGGGGTTTCCACCAGGCATTGAAGTTATCGCTCGTATGAGGGTCGTTAGACAGCATGAATCCGTCCTCCCCGGCCGTCGAGGCATCTGAAAGATGGGCATCCATGAGCCAAAATCTCTGTGAAGGAGGGGCAAAAGGGATACGGACCTCCCCGGAAACACATCAGATGGCGCGTTCCCCTAAATATAGCTCCCATCCACCATAAGTCAGAAATAGAATACGGCGGGTGGACAAAGCAAACTCCTGATCCGCGGCAAAACCACCGGCAAAGCCAGCCGCCAAATGATCCGCAGTATAGGGAATCCAGGTCACGTCCACTAATGAGATCAGCTCTAACTGCAGTCGACAGTGGGCAAAGCTATCTGACACTGGGGTCTCCTCAAGAGTACTGTGATGCCACCGACGACTCCTAGGATAAGTCTCTAGACCGAGGGTAGTAACCAGCCGCAAACAGGGTAGCCTCTCATAAGCCCAGAACTGATAAACAAAACAGGAGGGGCGTAAGTACCAGGAAAAGTCAAAGGAATGAAACAAATGAGAGACGGTACAATAAAAAGGACCTACCAGCAGAAAGGGGTAGAATCCGAGCCAGGCATCCGTCTGTCCCTCTGAGCAAAGGCGAAGATCGTGGAGGAAGTAGGCAAATGTGAAGAACCCCAATCATAGTCCCCGATCTGATCAACATCCCGGGTGGCTCCGACGATACTGAAATGGATGATTGAGGAGTTGTTCCCAGAAAACAACCCCTTTTGATGGTCAAAAACAAGCGTCGGAGCAGGAAATCACGGGTGGATCGGTCCTCAGGGAATGGCTCAGAAAGGATCCCTCCAATAGCATCCACAGCCAAAGCTTCTGATCGAATGTTACGGGCCTTAAAGACCCTATCTTGAGGAGAATACCCCGACAATGATCGAACGACTGCGGGAGTGATATCTAGCTCCAGGGGAACATGGGGTCCGGAGAACTCCACCCCGGTGATATAGCGCCGGTCAAGAGGTGTCAACAGCAGCTCACAATCCAGAAGATGAAGCGACTGGGTCTGGTGGAACCACCGCTTAGACAATGCCCACATATAGCCCAGGGACATCGGCGGGGAGCGATGGTAAAGAAATGGCTGAAGCCCCAAGAATCTACCATCCCACGATAATCAGGATGCAGCGCATGGTAGAGGGTATAAATACTGAACCAATTACGCCGGGGTTGGGTAAACTCAGGAACCTGTGATAGCCGCCAAGCAGTCAGTCATGGTACCTCGTTAGCCGCAAGGTATGCTGATGGGTGACTACCGAGATCAGGACCGAGCAGAACCGATATCCTAACACGGGCCCCTAGTAAGATCTAACGCATTGGGGGAGGGACCGCTATGCCAGAAGGACCCGCCTCTGCCTCTACCTCAGCTGGGGCATCCTCACCGACACTAGGGTAGACGGGGCGAATGACAGACTCCGCCAGCCTACGGGAATGACGGGTCAGGACCGGAGCGGGAGCCGAGGTGACCGCTCTACGACGACGGACCCCAGCAACCCGGGGCACCGTAGAACTGCTCGGAGCACTAGGATCCATAGCTGAAACAGCACCACGAAAAATAGGTACATCCTTAGTACGTTATCTTCCAAAGAGCTTATTGCATATTGCTAAATAATAATAGAGCAGCATAGCATGTTTATCTATAATGATATGAGATTGAAAATGCATGAATGAGTCTCTAGGGGTGCGCTAGATTTCCCAAAATTTTGACAGAGTTTCGTTTGTAAAATGAGCATCCCATGCAGAACTAGGCATGTTTAATAAAATCATACAACCAACAAATCCCAAATGCAAGTGAAAATAATGCATTGTGGTCATAAAATGGCTAAAACAATAAATATTCCCAAAAACAGTAAAGCAGTTTACGTAGCCCGTCGTTTACGTACACTACAATAAACACAACTGTCTCATATAGGCATGCATTGCTAAGTTAAAACATTCAAACAAGTAAATGTATAGCCAAACAAAAATGAAAATCAAAGAAAAAAGAGTTAAAATGTTACCCAAAGTGCGTAGAGTGATTTAACCGGAGCAGATTTAGCAAAAAGAGTCCAAAAAGATGCAAAAGTCGAGTTGGGATGAGGAAAATCGAAAACGTGGGAGAGAAAAAGAGTTGAAAAGTAACAGATCACGGGGGGTCGCGATCTGAAATAGTGACCGATCCCAGCCGCAGATGCACCTACGGCTGATCGCAGAAGCACCTGCGGCTAGTCTCGCTGGGCCCCGACTTCTCCTTCGTTACCCCGAGCCGTGTGTAACTTGTTGCAAGTGAAATACAACATTACAGAACCTGATCGTCCCAAAAAATGACCCGTCAGAGACGATACCTAACCGTTCCAAAAAACGACCCGTCGGAGACGATACCTGACCGTCCTAAAAATGACCCGTCAGAGACAATACCTGACCGACCCAAAAAATGACCCGTTAGAGACGATACCTGACCGTCCCAAAAACGACCCATTAGAGACGATACCTGACAGTCCCAAAAAGAACCCGTCAGAGACAATACCTGACCGACCCAAAAAAATGACCCGTCAGAGACGATACCTGAAAGTCCCAAAAACAACCCGTTAGAGACGATACCTGACCGTCCCAAAAAACAACCCGTCAGAGACGATACCTGACCATCCCAAAAATGACCCGTCAGAGACGATACCTGACCGACCCAAAAAAATGACCCGTCAGAGAGGATACCTGACCGTCCCAAAAAACGACCCGTCAGAGACGATACCTAACCGTCCCAAAAAATGACCTGTCAGAGACGATACCTGACCGTCCCAAAAAAGATCCGTTGGAGACGAGACCCGAGCGATATGCATTTGTAACTTTGAACTGACCTCTACATGAACGTGTTGAATGTGGCATTGCATCATCTTAATATCTGTGTTGCATATGTACTGTCATTTTCATGCGTTGGGTGCCTACTTCTTTATCATGTTCATTTCATATTTCATTCCGTAAACATGATAAAGAGGGGCAGCTACAGAAACCCAAATTTTGTACTGTTGTATTAACCTTGACAGGAGGGCAAAATCGTCACTTGACCCGACATACGAAAAGGAAGGTGGACCCCAACACGAAGCCACCACAGCGGCTTGCGGTCAAAGCTGTCACAACGAACAACGAGCATCAGGTTACTTGAGGCAAGGCAAATAGTCGACCCAGAAGAGACCTGATTTGATCACCAGAGACGACGAATGGCCACTACGCTTACGGAAGTCGGGGACTCGCTCCCCGGTGAGCGAGCGGCTGCCCAACTCGCCGGTGAGCTGGCGGGGGTGTAAGGGGGCAGTGCCCCCTGGAAGCCAAGCACGAACAGCAGCTTCTATATCAAGTAACATCCTTCCGAAATAATACAGCAAAAAATGATATTTTTTGACTGCGTGACACAAAAATCGAGAAAAGCAAATAGGCCAGCTGCAGATGCATCTGCGGCCAACGACAAGTGGGCTCTTTCGTGGCTTGAGGAGACAACACGACAGCCGAGGATTTGACGCAGATGGCCACAGCAGGCAGCCGTAGGGGAATCTGCGCCCAGCCGCAGATGCACCTGCGGCTGCTCTCAGTCACCTATACAACGCCATTTTTGATCTGTCGAGAAGGAGATAAACAATTTTATGAAAATAGAGAGAGAAAGAAGGTGAGTTTAGAGAGAGAGAGAGAGAGGCTCGGGTTACACCAAATATAGCGAGAAATTAGTTTTTCTTGCTCGAACACTTAGGTATTCTCGTGTTATTTGTTCGATAGTGAAATATAAAGTGTTTGGCGTATTGCAAGGTGAAAAAATGGTGTTTTCCTTTAAGTTTTAGCTTATTTCATTATCGTAATCTTTTGTTGTTGAGTTGTTTGGATGTAATATTTTGGTATATCATTGAGGATCCGTGGATTAGGAATTATTAGTGAGGATTCCGTCGGAACAAAATTTCCTCCTAATGTCCCGATGATATCCGTACGGTAATATGTAGTTCATTGTGTTAATGGATAGTTCATAGTGTTGGGCTTGCAATTTTTGGTTCTTATGGTATAGTAACAAGTCTAGTGTTGTTAAGCTTTCCGTTGTATGGTTATATTGTGATTTTGGGGATTGTGAGCCTAGGGATGAGATCCTCGTGATCAAATCCCGAAGATGGACAAATTTTGGTGTATGTAGTCACGACAATAAGCTATTTTTATACATATGTAAATATCGGGCCTTAAAACGATATCGAATCGATATCAGGTTTAAGGTCCCGTAATAGTGAAGTATGTGATTGTGGGTGTTTGGGGTTATTTAGACGGCTCACATGCCCATGGATAGCCCCGACACAATTTTGAAGGGTTAATTTGATTTACGACATAAAAAAAACGATTTCAAAAAATAAAGCAAATGACAAAGATTTTCTAAAAGTGATCAAATTAGGATATTAGAATCACGAGGTTTAAAGTTAAGAGTTTTAATGGATGTCGATTCCTGTTTGACGAAAAGGCTACAAGCGTTTTTTAAACATCAAAAAAATGGTTTTGTAAAAATAGATAAATGTTTTCATTAAACTTTGTGCATAGGGTCAAAGAGCTCCTAGAAGTTGCCTTCATATTATTTGACTTTACTATTAAAAGGCAATGTATAGTCTCGATTCCTATTTGACGAAAGTTTAAAAACTCTAGTTTTTTGGAAACGACACCTAATAAAATCTCATCATTTTCAAAATTAAAATCAATATTTGTTATAAAACAAAGCCTTGTCATTTCGGTCAAAAGATATTCTAAAAATGCTTTATAAGATAAAACGCGTTTTCTACAGAAAGAATCAGAGCGGCTTTTTTTTCCCATCACAACTAGGCGTACACAAACACACACGCGCGTGTTTTAGGATTTTAAAATGATAGAAAAACATCAAGATTACGGTAACCGTGTTTTCACGGAAGTCGGGGGGTGCCTAACACCTTTCCCTCGCTTAAGCAAGCCCCCAAACTCTATGAATCTCGGTTCACAGACCAATTAATTCGGAGTCATATATGAGCCAACAATTACGAAAACAAAATTCGGATGAGTTGGTACATCCATTTCAAATATACCAACTAGCGACTCTGGTCAATTGGCTTATCAAAAAATCGATCTTTCAAAACCCATCGACATGCAAGCCAACCCTTTTCCAAAATCACATCTTAAATTTAAAGGCTAAAATTGGAAAGGGTAAATAATTAAAAAGGAAACAACTTTCCCAGTGTCGACATCGATCATTATCCACCTAAAATTTACATAGGAGAAAAGCACTAACTGAGTTAGGAATAATTCATGAATTTTCTTTCTATACATATAAATCTTGGGATGATAATAATGATAAGTGGATTTTATACTTATTTATTAGATATTTTTATACTTAATTATTTGTGAGTTTTTAAGTATTTTGGGTAATTTATGTATTTTTATTATTTTTAATTTTATTTTTATGAATTTTTAATTGTTTAAATCTTATTTTGTAGGAAAAGTTGAAAGGAGGGGAAATCTAGTAAATAAGGGACTGTTAGTGGCAAAATTGGAATTTGGCAAAGTTGGACAGCTGCGCATGGTGTGCAAACAGTCAGCAGCAAGGGTCAGCGTGCGCTTGGCGCAGTGCGGCAACAGACACATAGAGTATGCGACGCCATTTGGAACAAGAGTAGTGTCGGGCGTGTATGGCGCGGTCATGGATAAGCAGACGTGGAATGGTGTCATTTCAAGGGATGCGACAGAAGGATTTGAAGGCCATTCATGCAATGCGTAATCGACCAGAAAGTTAATAATCCGCACAATGTGTGGTCGAGCTAAAATTAGTTTTATTTTGGCAATATTGAGTTGTTTTTGGCAACAGTGGGAGGAAAAGGCAGTGCTGAGAATTCCTTTTATTCTTAGTCGGATCCACAAATAAATAATTAAAGGCAATAATAAATTAAAAAAGAAGGCTTAAATTAATTCTAAATCTTATTAAGGTTTGGATAAATTAGAGGCCTATAAATACATGACAAAGGGAGAGTAAAGAGACACAATAACCTAGAGATACATTAAAACATTGAAGCAAAGGAGACGACATCAAGGATTCAAGATTTGGAGATTAAAGAAGTGCTACACAAATTTTATCCTTTATTCTTTTATTTTTAATTCTTGTTATACTAAGATGTTGTTTAAATTGTGGAGCTCTTTTTATTTACTTATAAACTAATTTTATTTTAAAACTAAGATGGAACCCGATGTTTAGTATAAAGTAATTCTCTCTTATTTCAATTATTAATCTTTATGATTCACGTATCATATTTTATACTTATAGGTTATAATTGTTTGGCCATACAATTATTTAATTTCCTAGATGGAGTTGGAAGATGAAATTTAGGGTTTGATCTAAATATGATAACATGCATTGTGTATAAAATAGGAATATATTTATACGTTGCATATAATTGTTTTGAAAATTTAAACTTAATGAATCTATTCTTAATTATGTTAACATAGGACTATAGTAGATTAATTGGAATGGATATTTTTGTAAAACTATTGGAAAAGTTTAATAAATATTTATGAATTTCTATTTAATGAATTATATTGATTAAATAGTTGTCAAGAGAGTACAAATATTTATACAAAACATTGGGGGGAATTTGTAGTCTTAACTCTTAAATATGATATTTATCATTGCTTAGTAGTTTGCTTATTTTAGTTAATTAATTTAATTTCATAAATTTGAATCGGTTGTTTAAATAAAATTGAGTTGATATAAAATTAGTACTTGAATATTGTTAATAATAATTCTTCGTGGGATCGATACTTTACTTACTATTATATTACTTGTTGACCACATATACTTGTGTGAATTTGTCTATATATAAATTTGACAAAAACTAACATGTTAAGACTTATTCTGAAATAATATACAATAGAAGATCTCACTCTTCTGTTGATTATACTATCCCATTAAACTGTATATTGCATATCTTAAGTTTAAAAATACTGAATAAAGTCAAACTCGATGATTGGAATCAAGAAAAATCGTAGAGTTAGCAAAACCAAACTACACAATTCAACCTGGTAAACATTGTAGACCTAATTATTGTTCTGAGACCTCAAACTTCAGCTTAGTATGACAAGTGCAAGGTAAGAAGATCTATCAGGATAAAGATGCTTTCCACAAAAGAAGTAAGAATCATAATCACACACACAAATAAAACATGCATCACCTATATGCCCACATGAAAATACGTGCCTAGATTTAGAAAAGTGATTTTTTTGAGTTTTCAAACTTCTGTGATAAAATGTGTCTTTTGCATTTCAATTCTCTTTCTCTTAAGCTCTTCTAAAGAAAAGAGGACTAACGATTACTCATAGAGATAATGTGTTGGGATATCATCACCATCCTAAAGTAGCTTTTGTTGAAGGATTCAGTTATCTGTTAATCAGCCAATTATGTATTGAAAAACATGAACTATTTTTCTAAGCAACCAAAGTCAAATAGAATTTATTGAAAGAAGAAGCCATTATGAATCTACCTGCATCAAAAACTTTTTAAATAAATCAATGTATAAAAGAATAGAACTTCGTTCAAGCAGGAAGGACACTTCTGGCCACCGAGATGTTATAATACTATTTGGGCAAACTTGTTAAAGCTACCTGCCTCACTTGAAAGAAATCTCTCAATTACTCATCCTCGTAATGTCGCACAAATCCTTGGAAGAAAAGAAAATCAGTTCTTGAAAATCTATATATCAATGGTTGTATATATAAAATCTTCAAGAAATAGTAAGGGTTAACTGGATACTATAACTTGAGCGAAACAAAGACATGATCAGTTAATCATGGAACTTACTGAATTTAAGATTGTTATCGATTGGCATCATATCATACTTAAGCTAACAATATTGATTAAGAAATGCTACTAAGAGTAATGAAAATTAACTAAGATGATATCATGATCCTTAATCCTCTAATATAAACAAAGAGCTAACCAACTCTGTAATCGATAGTTTATCAATTGTAGAGTTAAGAGATGAATACGATAGATATGCAAACACTACTCCAAGACACTGTGATCGTAGAGTCAAGCAGTAAAAGTTAGCTTTTCGAGTCTAATTGCTTCACATATCAGCTAACAAATAACAAAACTTCACTTTGAGAGACGTAAAGGAGAAAGCATAAAGAGAATATAAGGGCAAGGGGATCAATCATCAAACCTTATCGATGATCCTTTATATTTAAGAGTCATGCGTGATTTAACGCTAGTAATGACCAATTCCATAAAGGATACTAACTCTAAATGGAAAGCAAAATGAATCAACAAAACTCATAAAAATGCTAACTGGACAGGAACAACCGAATAAAAAATTCTGGGAGCCGATATCCAGAATAATAAAGATATCTAGTTTTTAGCATTTAAATTAACTTTCAATCACAATCTGATTGAAGTTAGAGTAGCAATGAGAAACAAGACCAAACTGGTTACACATGGAAAACAACCGTGATTATATCCATAAACCAGAATTTTAACTATGCAAATTATCTGGTGTTTCTTGCTCATTCTGCCATTGAGAAGCTAAAAATGTGTCACGGGAGTATTTAAAGTACTTTCTCATTTAATGATCTCAATAGTGGACTATGTTAAATTACCTTCATACTTTGGAAAGTTCAAATTTCCGAGTTATGTATTGGACTTAAAAAATTGTTATTCATACTAAGATAAATCAACAGCTATATGTTAGTTCCCGTGGACACAATAGAGATCTAGAAGGGGGGGGGGGGGTTGAATAGATCTCTTAAAAACTTTTTAAGTTTGTAACGAAAGCATATTAGTTATTAATAATAGAATCAATTCAAGCACAGCGGATTTTACTTTTAATTAACCCCTTAAAGAAATATGAGCCATTTCATTTTAGTGTGTTAATCTAGTATGGGTGAAAGCAGATGTTGTGCAGAATATAAAAGACATAAATTAAATGACACAAGAGATTTATAGTGGTTCGGAGACTGAATAACTCCTACTCCACTCTTCTACTTGACAGTAGGAAATCCACTAAGATTTAGTCCTCTGGACTAGGACACTCTCGCCCTCATCAAAGCTAGCAGCTTTGGTTCCTTCAGTCACATTAAGACTAGGACATTCTTGCCCTCATCAAAGCTAGCAGCTTTGGATTGTAGACTAAGTCCAGCAGACTTAGAATGTCTTGTACCCTTCGGTACTCAACAAGTCCAGCAGACTTGATTTCATTTTAGCCAATCGGGCAAGGATCCTTTGACCCTCCTTTTTGTGTTGGATGTTCGTTGAGTTGTGCTGCTAAGATGAACTTTGATCTTCTTTATCTTCTGGTACTTAGCAGCTGCTTATGATCCATCATTGAATGCTGCTGATGTTTGTCGTTGATATTCTCCTTCTTTCTGATATTCAGCAACTACTCAAGATCACCAAATGTGTTGCTAGGCTTTTGTACTTCAGCTCCTTTGGTACTTGATAGCTCCTCGAGATGAACTCCTGAGATGACTGTGATGCTTCTTCTTTTTGATACTCAGTTGTTCCTTCTTATCATAGACAGTTTGTTGCTTCTCGAGATGGGCTTCTAAGATGACTGTGATGCTCCTTCCTTTTGGTACTCAGTTGCTACCATGTATGTATCAAGTTGGCGTTTAAGCTTCTCTCTTCCATGTGCCTAGCAGCTCTGAACACTTCTCTTGTAATAGAGTTATACATCTCTATGTCTCTCTCACTTCAGTGTTAGTGTTCTGATGGATCGTAGAGTTCTTTAGCATAACCATTCTTTGTTTTACTCTACGATCGGTTGTTGTCTACCATCATCTCTCTCGTGTATGTTTTTCAACAATCGCAACAACCACCACCTTTTTCTGATTGTTATGTAAGCCTTTATAACTCTGAGCAAATTTTACCGTTGAAAGAAATCCCGTTGGTTTCCTTTGGCTTTGAGCAAATCTTTAATATCTTTGATGTTAACTTTCTTGCCGCTTGTGTCAGTGCTTTTCCCTTTTCTGACAAGTTCAGATATATTAACCTGTAGCTCTGCTTTCTCTGAATTTAGCCGTTGTTCTCTCAGAGTTGTTCATCAAAGATTATTATATTCTTTGCTAGTTAATCTTCTGATTTATCAATAAATGTTTTCCTTGACTTTAAGAATCAGCTGCTCTGCAGGTTCTGACTTGTTGACATGTCTTCTTTAACACTATAGAGATGTCAGTCTCGTGTTCTTCCCAGTCTTTGGAGTGAACAGGTCTTTTTAGAGAATATGATCGTTGGGACATAGTCTTCTGATATCTTGAGCCTGATACATGATACTAGAAAATCTTTGTTCTGACACCCAGCACGCAAAAGTCAGTATTCTGTCATTTCTGACTTCTTCTATAGTAGATGCCATAAAGTGTTGTCGTGGATGTTTCTGAAGTAATTAATAACTCATTTTGAGATTACTGACTTGAGTGCTTAGATGTCTTCAATTCTTGTTGGCACTTAAGTACTCGACGATTAATCCAGTTGTAGCTTCTTGCTTCTGATCGTTGAGTCATCTGCTGGTTCTGCTATGAAGCTCTACGATTTTCAGTTGCTAGCCCTGCTTGGCTTATATGTCATAGAGGACTGCTCTATGATTCTTTAGGCGCTAGATCTTCTATCATTGATGACTGCTTTACGAGCTTCAGTTGTCAAATCTTTTATCATAGAGGACTGCTCTATGAACTTCAGCTTCATTCTATGCTGAATATTCAAAGGGTGTTTAAAGCAGGTAACGTTTGAATATCTTCAGCTTAACTTAACGATTGCTTTAACGTTGTACTTCTGCGTTTGCCTTTTTCACTCTACGACTTAGCTTTGCTACTTTACGATCTTGCCTATGGTGTAAGTCGTAGTGCAATTGTAGAGTTATGATTTAAACTGCTCTACGATCTTAGTTCAGACCAGATGCTGTAGATGTATGAGATCTTCATTCAGTTTGTTTAACAGCCCAAGGACACTCTATTGAATAATCTTTATGAGGATTGCTGTCGCGACTTTGAATACTCATGCAAAAGTGGCTCTTTGATTCTGCTAGGTTTGTAGATAAGATTAGGAGAATCGTAGAGTGACTGTCTATATGGACTCTACGATCCCGAGAGTTAGTTCTACGATGCTGAGACAACTCTACGATCTGCCGAGAGGACTCTACGATCCTGAGAGTTAGCTCTACGATGCTGAGACAACTCTGCGATCTGCTGAGAGGACTCTACGATTTTCCAAGCCTTATTCTGCGTTTACCAGGCAGACTCTACGATCTTCCTATGAGTGATTTCATAAGACTTTTATCTGAATGACACTTCACTTCTCAATCAGTCTTGTTGATGGAGTTGGTGCTTGGATCTTCTGTTTGCTTGCCGGTCATTCAGGGTCTTCATACTGATGATCTTTTGAATAGACGCTCTATGATTCTACTTTGGAAATGTGAGCGTGTGACTGGTTATACTGATGGCTTGCAGACTCTAAGATTGTGAATGTAGTCTGCGATTCTTGCTTTAACTCTCTTGCCAGACTGTTGTACTTTTGACGATCAGGCCTATCTATTACAATTTAAGATCAACCTAACAAGTTTGATCTTTCTACATATAGTCCTTGTACATAGAGATCTTTTGAAGGACTGTACAATGCTATTAACTCATATGAGATCAACTTAACAGTTTTGATCTTGTCAATCTAAGTCCTTAGAACATAATGTCTATTAACTATTAAGGACTTTACATCTTTCATTAATGCAGACATATTTGCATATTAATTCATTTATCTTTTAAAACACATCATCAAATCTTATAATTGAGAAATATCATTCATATGCATATTCCAAACACTATAGTTGTTGGTGCAGTGGTAAGTCAACATCTCTTGTTAAAGATAGACTCATGAGCTGAAAAAGACGTAACACCATTTCTTTTCGAAATAGAATACTCAATATTGTTAGTACAAATTTATGAAGACTATATAACTTTTGATCTTACTATCAAATAGCTATGTGAGAAGTAAATTGAGCATTTTAGAAACTGAATGATACATGATGAGTGTGTTGATAATGCCAAAACGTGATCATTGGCCAAACCAAGTGCATTAACTAGCTGTGAAGGAAAAATAGGAAAGAAGGCACTATCACTAAAGAATGTCAAAATTGAGAAAAGTATTATGTCACTCAATACAAGGACAAAATTGACACTTCTCGCACATCAAATTGATAATAACTCAGAAATTAGAAGTTTAACGTAGAAATGTACATGAACTCCAAAGGAAATTGGATAGATGCTACTCTTAAAGAATGCAAAATGAACGGCTAAAGTATGAATGGAAATCATTATGACGACAAAGACATGAATTTGATCTATAGCCAAGCAAGAAGGATAATTAATCATTACGAAAGCTGAAATCAATATAGCTGAAGAGTTGCTAAACTCAACAATATAAACAATCATCTAGCTGACTACGATCAAAATTTAAACTCTATGTATCCATTATACTATAATTGGTAGAAGCATTCCTGAGTTATAAGTTATCCAAAAGCATTTGGTCATGTTAAGATAAAGGAATGAAGTGTAGAAATGGGTTACAAAATATCTCAACAAGTACTTTATTGGAATCTATCTGCTCGATGAATCTTAATAAATCTTAAGTCTGACTGAACTTGAAATTTAATAAGCAAACATGTCTGTCTAATCACAATTTGTAGAGTACATTAATTTTTTAAGGTAATGCATCGTAGAGTTATCGTTTAAAACAATCGTAGAGCCCAAAATTATCAAGATATCACCCTACTTAATGCAATGAAATTTCTTATGATTCCAAAACTGAAAAGATGATAATTGATAAGAAAGAAAAGTTAAAAAGTCTAGTCAAAGGTAATACTTCCAAAAGATCACTACTATGTAACTGTTCCCTCCTAACTAGCATCTTGATCAGTCACTAGTAGTATAACACGTGTTCGATTTAGTCATTCAATATATTAGTTTGCAAATCTTCCATATAATCTGCCTAGCAGAATGAACATATCTCGTTAGTTACTAATAACTGACTCCTACAGATCTAAACAATAAATTAAATAACACTTTAAAATCACATATTTAAATACGTAACTTTCCTGAACAAAGATCATAAACACAAACACATCTTAAATCCCAAACAAAAAATCATGTATTTATCCCATATCCATCTTAAGCAATCTTTTATCTCACCTTTCAGAATTATTTCACAGCATCAAGTAATTCAAGCCAAGTTCTTGCTATATGAGATTACTGAAGGATATAACAAATTTGAAGATAAAAGGACAAAGGCTACAGGCTTTAAAGCTTTCGTTGCTATAGGTGAACTAAGATATAACCTAGAGAAAAGATTTTGGTATAACATCTCATATACCATTTTTTATTTTACTATCATAAAAGTCAGAAATCTTTTTATCGTAACTACTGAGCACCACCCAACACTTCTTTAAAGAATGCAATATCTTTCGGAAGGAGTGATCATCTTCTTATAGTTCATCTCTCAAGGAAATATATAGAAGAACCTGGGAGAACGACCAAGGGGGAATAGCTCAAAGAAAAATACGAGATTACAAAAAAGGGCCACACGCAAGCTCTACAGTGTAATCCTCCCTTTTAAAGACCCTCATTAGTGGCCTACTTGCATGTTTGTCCTCTAGACGGTCTAATGAAGACTCATTGCCCTATTTGCTGCTGACAAAAAAGGGGAGAAGAAAAATGAGAAAAATGGGTAAAACCATAATGCTCTCCCAAATGTCAGTATCAAACAAATGAGAGAAAAAGTATAGAAGAGATCTGTAATATATAACTTATGGGGAGTTTGGGAAAGAAACTTGTAATGTGTTCCTAATATGAGATATACAAAAAGTACATAAATAAAATTCCATGGTTAAAAATCTATCTGTTTTGCTCTGTTGTGCTTTAATTATTTTGTCATTATCAAATAGGAGGAGATTGTTAGACAAATTTATGCATATGACTAGTTGAATTTAATGAGGACAAAACAATATCTGATAACTATTTTCATGTGATGATAACTAGAAAATTGTCAGAAAAACTTATTTCGACAAAATAATAATTGATTCATGACTGTTTATAATGATGTGTTAGTCTTGATTATAATGTGTGCTGTATAATCTTCAATGTGATATTATGTCTTCATAGAGTTAGAGTGTGCTTCACTGTCATATTTAAAGTTATTTACTGATTGCAAAAAAAAGAAAAAGAGAAATCATACAAATGCGAAGTTATAAATATTTGTTACAACTTTGTACAGTCCTTATAAGAACAAATAATGTAAAAGGACTTAGAAGATTAAATTTGTTAGGTTGATCCAAAAAGTTAAAAGTGTTGGGTTGAATTCAGATACAAAGTGATATAAAAAATGTAATTGATTATGATTGAAAGGATCATATCATAAAGCATAACATGATCTTATGGCTGAAGAAGGATCGCATAGAAGATTCAAGGCGTATTGCTATATCAAAATCACATAGCAAGTCAAAGATCGTATTGAAAGACCAGATCATACAGAAGAAGCTGAATCGTACAACAAGGTTAGATCGTATAGTAGCAGCTGAATCGTATTGAAGAAGCTGAACCCAACTGCAAGATCAAAATCGTATTGCAAATTCAACTCGTACTGTGAAGACAAGATCGTATAGAAGAATTCAGTTCATATGGTGAGGACAAGATCATATTGAAGGACTCATATCGTATTGCAAGATCAAGTTGTATGGCAAGGATGATACAAGGCGAATCGTATAGCAAAAGACAAAGACCTTATAACAGTAATTCAAAGCTTTGATCATAGAATAAAACATAAGATTATGATCATATAACAAGAAGAAGATCGCATAGCTGAAGAAGAGTCAAACAAAGAAGAAGGAGAGACTCAACAAGAAGTCAAGACCACTAAGGAAAAAATTGAACAAATCAAATAAAGAAGATTATTGAGCAGAAGAATGTATCAAGGAGAAAGAACTATAAAGATGCAAAAGTCATCCCATAAGATCAATGAAAAGTAAGAGTTCATAGAATTTTATCAAGTAGACTCATCACAGCACATCAAAGACCAAAAGGCTCTGGTTAAAGAAGTAAAGATGGAAGTAAACAAGATGCTGAAAAGACTAATATACTCAAGAACGAAGAATGAAGTTGAACTGAATATCATCAGATTGTTAAGTTATAAATTTCGTTGAGCTACCTCAAGAACCAAAGCTACAACAATAATAAGATGTTTAATTGCCCTATCTATCACAGTTCACAGAGCGAATGACATAGAGAAATAGACTCACTACGACATATGATTGGGATGGTCTTACAAAAGAATTCTCCAACAAGAAGCTACATGTGATATCCTAGCCAAAGAAGTCAAGAAGTAAAGTGCGAGGTTAGCTCATCAGAAAAAGACATATGTATCAGGGGAAAAGAGAGTATTTGGTATCCACTATCACCAAAGTACGTTGAACTGAGATAAAGTAAATATCATAATACTGTATAAAATGAAAATGCTCAAGTAATGGGGAGTTAATCATAAGATGAAAAGTCTTAGTTCTCAAGAAGTGAACTAAGATCATCTAGTAGATCGTAAAGCTAAAACCCTGGTCGAAGAACTACTAAAGACATGAAGATCATAGAGCAAGAGGATCGTATAGTCTGCTTGATAAAAAGATCGAAGAACTAAAGATAATAAAGTTGATCATAAATAAAGGAGAATGCAGATCACAAAACAAAAGAAAAATAAAATACGATCATAAATCAGAATAAGTCACGAAGAAGATCGTAAAGTCTTTAAATCGTAGAGCAGATCGTAAGACAACAGAAGAAGATCATATAGTTGCTCTAGGATCGTAATACAAGTTAGCAAATAGTAGAGCAGAAGAATCCTAAGGCTAACGAGAGTCAAGGTGAAAGATTCCATAATAGATTGATCAATGAGTATGATCTAGGAAATGACCAAAAAGATGAAAGTGACAAAACGATCATTAATCAAGCTCAGAAGAGGAATTAGACAAAGCTATGATTAACGGTTATAAATGTCAATTTTCAACTGACGTGAGATTTCTATTTATGGTAAACTAATAAGAAGAAAGAGTCGAAAGAATGCTCACACCCTCTACAGTATACAACAAAAAAGATATCTTTTGAAGAGAAGGCTGAGCTTTGTCAAACAGATAAATAACGTTGTAAATTGGCTGATGTGACAACTCAAAAAAAGAAATCATGCTGAGCAGATCGTAAGACACCACGAGGAAATGTTTACATTGGATATATATAACATCCTTGATCTTCAGAGCAACGACTATCTCCCAACGGATAAAATTATCAACGAGCAAATTCTCAATGGACAAAGTGAATGAGATCTCTCTGAGTATATATGTACTACCTTACACGAAGAAAAAAGGGAGAGAAAGACCAACAAAGATATTAGGTCTAAGGGAGAAATCAGGAGAAGAAAAAGGGAGCACAACTTTGGTGAGAAACATTAAAGATGTATACTCAAAAAACTCACCAAAAGAGAAAATCGTAGAGAAGTAATGGCCAAATATCATAGATATAGAATGGTTCATACAATGAAGGAGAATAAGGACATAAATGTCATTCTACCAAAGACCATAGAGGGGATCGATTAAATACAAAGATATATTCAAAACCCAAAATTACTCTACACTATAGAGCATCGGTCACAACAAAGCTGTCAAGTTCATTTGATATGAACTTAACGTCAACTTGGCAGCACCCCTCAGCAAACAACAACATCAGTAAAGTCAAGATTTAATGACCCGCCAGATTCAGAGGAATCTGTCCCTGTTGAGGGAAGAGGACTTAGTGTGCTAAGGAGAAAATTTTGTGTGGCCTGTCTGATTCTTTATGAATCAGCCATTGTTGAGGGAAGAGGACTTAGTGTCCTAGAAGAGATAAGACGGAATTTAGTGACCTGTCTTATTCTTAGTGAATCAGACCCTTAGTGGGAGGACTTACTAAGGGTAGGAGTGGAAGAGATGAATAGGAGTAGTTCAAACTCTGAACCTTTTAAAAATCTCTGTGTACTTAATGTTTCTTTACCATTTTCTTTATCATTCAGAAAAATGCTTTATATTATTTGCTTGGTGTATTTACTTGTTATGTTTTTCAATAGCAACTCAGAACTGTAATTACTTTCTCAATAATCAAAAGGGGCTTTACTAAATACTCTATTTCTGCTGCGCATACAATTGTTTATCTATTTGGTAAAGATTGTTATAAAATGTGAAAGTCGTACGAAAATTATATGATGATCTATTCACCCCCCCCCCCCTCTAAATCATCTCAATGTACCATCTGGGAACCAATAGATATTATCCTAAATTCTTAGGTGTTTGATGTAAACATGTTTTTTATTCACCCTATGAAAAGAGATTAACACTTTCATTCCCAATCACACCACAGAATTATCTCCCTCTTATAATTTTATGCTATACATAAGATTAATTTTCTTTTTTTTATTCCCCTATTACTATGGCTAACACATTCAGTGGTTTTGCCTCACCCATAAATTTAACTTAAAGTTTATGTCATTTTGTTATATCCCAATATTGCAACAATTCCAAATTAATATTATCCAATAATTTATTTTTGAATTATTTTATTATCAAATTTTTGTAGATAACTCTAACACATAAATATATGATATTATCCAATAATTGCAAATAACCCTCACACAATAATTTTTTGAATTTTTTAAAGATAATTTTTTTAATATTGTCTCATACTTGCATATAACTCTCATACATAAAAGAAAATGTAATTATCCAATAATTTATTTTTTTAATTTTTTTTTACAGCTAATTCTCACACAAAAAAATATGTAATATTATCCCATTGTTCAACAAAAATATAAATCTGATTTTTACTAATATAATTCTCACAAAAAACAAAATATGTATTGTTTTCACTTTTTTGTGAGTATGGAATTAAGAAAATGTAAATGTTAAATTATTCCATAATTGCATATAACTCTCAAATAATAATTTATTGAATATTATCCCATAATTGTAAATAACTCTCACAAAAAAACTGTAATTTAAAACTAATTATAGCTGAATAATTTATTCACTATACTCAATCAGAATATTCTCACACAGACAAAAAATATGTAATTTAAAACTAATTATAGCTAAATAATTTGGTATTTGAAATTATCCAAAAATTAAATTGTATTCTTTATATAGATAATCTTTGATTTATTAATTTCCTAACATCTAATTTGTAGACACCCAAATTTTGCACTTTTGTACTAACCCTGGCAGGAGGGCAAAGTCGTCACATGACTCGACATGCGAAAAGGAAGGTGGACCCCGACACGAAGCCACCCCAACGACTTACGGTCAAAACCGCCACAACGAACAACGAGCATCAGGTTACTTGAGTCAAGGCAAACAGTTGATCCAGAAGAACCTGATTTGATCACAAAAGACGACTAATGGCCACTACGCTTACGATGTTCGGGGGTCTCGCTCACTTGGCAGAATTTGGCGAATTAAAACCGCGTGGCACGAAATTCGAGAAAAAGGAGCCGGACGGACGCGGATGCAATCGCGGCCACCGACAAAGGGGGCAGGCTCGCGGCTCGAGGGCGGCACACGGCAGCCGAGGCGACGGCTCGGACGGCCACAGCAGGCCCAGCCGCAGATGCATCCGCGGCCAGCCGCAGATGCATCTGCGGCTGCCTGCTGAACCAGTATAGATCGCCATTTTCCACCCGAGAAAAAGAAGAAGAAAAAAAGAAAGGAGAGAGAGAGAGAGCGCGCGGGAGGAGAGAGAGAGCTCGGATCTTGGCCATTTTCAAGCTTAGATCCATTGTATTGTGCTAAGTAGTCTAGTATTCTTGTGGTGTTGTCCGATTTGTGGAATATAGAAGCTTTAAATCGACATTTTGCAAGGTGAAAGGAGTGTGTTCTTGAGTTTTTATTTGTTGTATTGTTAGCATAATGTTGTGATTGATTTATTTGATGTAGTTTATTGTTATATATTGATAAAGGATCCGTGGATTAGGGGTGGTTAGCGAGGGTTCCATCGGAACGTAACTCCTCCTAACGTCCCGATGACATCCGTACGGTGATATATCGTTCGTTGTGGTAATGAGTAGTTTGTAGTGATTGAGTTGTGATAGTTGAGCTATGTAGTATGATAGCAATGTTCAATATTGTTAGATTTGGCTTAGTAATGGTTGTGTAGCGGTTTGGGGTGACTGTGAGCCTAGGGAGGAGATCCTCGTGATTGAATCCCGATGATGGACGTTTTGGCATATGTAATCCTTGTATAGAGTCCATGGATGTGTATTTTGTAATATCGGGCCTTAAAACGATACCAAGTCGTGTTCGGGTTAAGGCCCTGTAGTAATAATAAAATATGTGATTGTGGTTGTTGGGGGTTGTCTGGATGGCTCACATGCCCATGGATAGCCCCGACACGTTTTGGGATGTTTGTCTTAATTTACGGCACAGAAAATGGTTTTCCAAAATAAGGAAAATAATTAAAATTTTATAAAAGTGATCAATTTAAGGTTTTAGATTCACGAGATTTAAAATTAAGAGTTTTGGCGAACTTTAATCCTCGTTTGACGAAAAGGCTAAGTTTGGTTTTAAAATGTCATAAAAGATGTTTTCGTGAATAATAAATAAATGTTTTCATTAAACTTTGTGCATAGGGTTAAAGAGTTCTAGAAGTTGCCTTCATTTTATTTCTATTAACTGTTAGAAGGCAATGTATAGTCTCGATTCCTATTTGACAAAAGTTTAAAACTATTGTTTTCTAAAATGACATCTAATAAAAAACCCTCATCGTTTTCGAAATTAAAATCAACCTTTCTTATAAAAAGCGAAGCCTCGTCATTTGGGTCAAAACACGTCTAAAACGCTTTCCCGACAAAACACATTTTGACATATAAAATCAAAGCAACTTTATGCTAAAGGACACCACAAACCTCCATTTAGGCACACATACACACACGCACGCGTACACACACATTTCAAGATTTAAAATGATAGGAAAACATCGAGATTGCGGTAACCGTATTTCACGGAAGTCGGGGGGTGCCTAACACCTTCCCCTCGCTTAAGCAAGTCCCCGAACTCTATGAATCTCGGTTTGCGGATCAATTGAATTGGAGTCACATATGAGCCATTACGATTACGAAAACAAAATTCGGATGAGTTGGTACATCCATTTCAAAAATACCAACTGGCGACTCTGGTCAATTGGCTCATAAAAAATCGACATTTCAAAACCCCGTCGACACTAAGCCGACCCTTTTCAAAAAATCACATCTTAATCTAAAGGCTAAAATTGGAAAGGGCTTTTAATATTAAAAAACGAAACGACGAAAATCCCGGCGTCGACAGATGGCGACTCCGCTGGGGACATTAGAGGGCTTAAGCCGCGTTTAAAAATCTTGATGTTTTCCTATCCTTCGAAAAATCTAAAAAAATGTGTGTTTGCGTTACTTGCGTTAATCTACCTTTTGTGTGTGAATGGATAAATATGTGAATGTTGTGATTGCGTTTTTTTCAATGCTTTACTTTAATGTCATCATTTGCATACGGTGAGGTACGATGAATGTATGATGAATGTATGTTGAGCAGTTCCTCCTCCTGAGGCAAACCCGTCGGATGTGGATTACTGGACTCAAAGGGGCGCTCCCCGGCGAGGCTCAGGAAAAGCATCAACTCAGATCCAATCCAATTGAAAGATCGGATTTATTCCCTTCTAGTATGTTGCGAAGATCTGGGAACCTTCATGCTGAAAAGCCCGCGAGAGTAACTTAGGGTAGGTCAGCCTCAGATAAACCCAACGCGTGGGAAGTCTCTTCATACCCTTTTACGCTTTACGCGCATGATATCATACTCTAGTCAATCGTTTTGTACTTCCCGCTTTGTCAAAATAAAAATACTAACCTCTGTTTTACAGGGACAGCTTGGAGAGCATCATAATTGCACACTGTCATACCTTGGTTAAAATAAAGGGATACTAACCCTGTTTTGCAGGAAAAGATTACAAAACTCAAAAAACACAAAAATATTTGCTTTAGCATGCATCCACCAGTGTCATTTCCCGGAACTAAACTTGGTTTGTTTATTCGCAGGATTGCTCCCCAAACTCGTCTCCGGTCCAAGAAAGCCAGAGAGTCAACAGTCGAAATGGCGGAGAACCCCAATCATAATCCGGCTCCCGTATCTCGGGAAGAATTCGATGTTGTGAGAAATCAAATGACAGAGCTGGCCATGTTGCTCAAAGAGCATTTTAAGCTAAAATCGGGGCCACAAATCGAGGATCCCCCCGGGCCATCATCTCAAGGAAACGGGGTAACCCCAGAAACTCCGAAGGTTGAACCGCCGAAACAAATTATTGTCATTCCAGAAGATGAAGTTGCCAATAGTGTCAGCAAGAAGATAAACCAGATGGAAGAAGCCATAAAAACTATGAAAGGGATCGGGTCATATGGCAGTGTCAACTACTCCGACTTATGCATTTTCCCAGGAGCCAAATACCCCGAGAAGTTCAAGATCCCCGAATTTGAAAAGTATAGCGGGTTGGGGGATCCTTACACGCATCTAAAAGTCTATATCGGAGAACTTGGGGCATATGCTGAGGACGAGTCGTTGAGAAAGCAGTTATTCCAGAAAAGCCTGACAGGGGAGGCTAGGACCTGGTATGCGAGGCTGGATAATGCTAAAATTCATAATTAGGAGGAGCTGGCCCACACCTTCTTGACGCAATACAGCTTTCAATCCCAAATAGCCCCGGACCGATACCAGATGACAAAGATTAGGAAGCAAACCAATGAATCCTTTAGGGATTATGCTCAACGGTGGAGAAGGATGGCAGCCCAAGTAAACCCACCCATGAACGAAACGGAGATGGTAATGACCTTCATTCGATATCCAAGAGGCCCCTTATTATGAAAGGATGATAGTTGGGATAGGGAGGCCTTTTGCGGTGATGATCAAACACGGGGAGATGGCAGAAATGGGGTTAAAGTCAGGAAAGATCCGAGATTTCACAGCTCTTGAGGCTGTTGCTGAGCAAATCCAGAGTGGAAATTATGACAGTTCTTCCCGGACACCACATGAGAGAAAAGAGGAAGATGTGTCCCTGGTCTTGCAAGGGCTATCTGGGAAAGCAATGACCAGCCCTCTTGTCCGCATGCAAAGGAATGAGCCCCCGCGTCAGTCAAATTTCAACAATCAAAGATACGAGGGGCGGAGGAGATTTGAAAATTCCCGAGATAGGGAATTCACCCCGTTGGGAGATCCATTAGAGCAAATTTTGGCCATGTTAATCACCCAAAAGAAGATTACGGAGCTGGCACCGCCGACGGACCCAAAGGGGAAGAAATACAACCCAAGCAAGAAATGTGCCTATCATTCCGGGTCCCCAGGGCATGACACTCAGGAATGCTGGGCGTTGAAACATAAGATACAGAACTTGATCGATAGGGGGGACATTGTAGTTGAATGACCAGATGCCAACGCCAACCATCTGCCACAATACGGAACAGATGAGGTAAGCATGATTGGGTCAGGAAATATCGGGGTGGATCCTAATCGCAAATACATACGAAAGATCGAAGAATACCCCCAAATGAGCGAAACAAATATCCTTGGATGGGAATGTCGGGAGGAGGTTAAGGTCATTAGGCAAGAATTGAAGTTGGTCAGGCATCAAATGAAGCAATTGGCAGACCTGGTGGTACACCAACATAATCTGACGAGGCAACTCTTCACCCAATTACTGAGAGACCAAACGGAAGAAGAGGACAAACAAATTTCAAACCAGGATCCCTCACAGGAAAACCCGCTGACTCAAGGAGATCAAAACAGAATGAAAGGGCAGGGAACTGAAAATAATAAAGATGTCAGACGATCCCACCAGTGGAGCCTTGATAACCGCTCGGACAAAGGTGAACCCTCAAAGGGGAAAGATCGAGCAGCATTCCCAAGAGATCGAAAGTTCACCCCTTTGAGCAAATCAAAAGCGGAAGTATTACATCTTCTGATCAGCCGGGGAAAGATTACGGAGTTGCTGCCACAAACCGACCCCAAGTCTAAAAGATACGATCCTACACGAATATGCCTCTATCATTCCAACTCTCCAGGGCATGATACTGAAGAGTGTTGGGCGTTGCGGCACAAGATCCAAAATCTTATCGAAAGAGGAGAGCTAAAAATGGCAAGTGACATTGAGATCACCGCAATGGGGAGCCTGAACACTAACGAACGGATTGTCGAGCCTCAGCGAACCATGAAATGGTAAATTCAAAGAACACGATTGCGAGTCCCAAAAAGGGTGGGGACGATCTTGGCTGCTTAATGTTATGTCTTGTTTTATTTTTCTATGCATTATTATGTTAAGATTTCAATCACAAAAAAAAAAAAAAAAAAAAAAAAAAAGGAAGCAATCTTGTGTGCTATTAAGAGTCTGAACTACGTAAGACCTGATCTCCTCTTCTTATAGGAGTACGTAGGCAGCCACTTTGGCGCGGTCTAATCTTTGCAAAATCCATAGAACCCTTCGATAGTTTTACAATTAACGATTAATGACTCAGGCGACCTGTTCTCCTGTCAAACCATCGGAGTACATTTCCAACCTAATCAAATGCAAAGGATTCTTGGGTTCCCAGCATCGCATCGGCCCACCTGTCAAAGACACCACGAAGCGATGGCCTTTACGACAATCAAAGCTGGGGCAATTTCGAAAGCGATGACGACTCGGCACTGGGGCATTCATCAATCATCCATGAAAGGATAGTGCACGATTCGACATCTATGGTGCGATCCCGTCAACCTACGACGACATCATCAGAGCTGTACGATCAATTGGTCTTTTCCAGTCAGCGCTCTTTCGGAATACGATGACCCACAGGTAAGATACAACTCATTCCATCTTTTTATTTCTTTCCTGTCTCCCTGTACATATATTAAGACTGCACATAGTTTAACTCTAACATTACTTTTGGAAAAAGAAAATTTTATTTGACTTGTTAGGAATCGAATTAATTCTGACAAGCATCCGTGGAGCAGACTCGTGAGTATATTTAGATGATTAAAACTGTTCAACAAAGACCTGATTTCGAAGTGTCGTTCGGAGCAGAATCCACCTCAAAGGCAAGTTTGCACCTTGCGTTTGCGCCTACTTTCAGATGTGGGGTATAAAGCTATGACGATAATGATGCCAGTTGATGCAGAGTCGGAGGGTAAATAAAAGTGAATCAAATGCCTCGAATCGTGGCCTGAGCTATTCGAGTAATTAAGCCTGAGGGGTGTCTTTACACCTGGCGCCCTAAAGTCGTCTGATTTGGGAGTCGTCGGCCCAACACTCGTTACATGGGTATCTTAGAGCCTAAGAAAACGAGCATTACAGCTGCAGAGACCTGAGCAGATTCGAATCGTGGCCTGAGTTATTCGAGTATTTAAGCCTGAGGGGTATCTTTACACCTGGTGCCCTAAAGTTGTCCGATTTGGGAGTCACCGACCCAACGCTCGCTACATGGGTAACTCAAGCCTAAGAAAACGAATCTTGCACAGGGTCAGACGAGGAATAAATGCAATAAACCACTTAACTTGTATCGAAGCGTGGCCTTTGTTACTCGATTAAGTAAACCCGAAGGGGTGTCTTCACACCTAATGCCCTAAAGCCGTCTGGTTTGGGAATCATTGGTCCAAAACTCGTTAAATGGGTAACTCTGAATAGCCTAAGAAAACGAGACAAGTTAAGTGGACGCGAGAAGGGAAATGCGGGGTCGAAAAAAGAAAAAGAAAAAGGTTCGACCAGAGAAAAAAAAACTCATCTAAAGTCATGGAAAAGAGGCCCCTAATTGAAGGATGCATCGCACAGTGCACTTGCCGTATGACGTTAATTCTGTGAATAACGATAGCGAGAATGAAGCCGGAATACCTTTGATAAAGGAAGGTAGTTTTGAATTTAATCATACTCACGTATATTGACCATGAATGCTTAAATGTTTTATTACGATTTCATAACTCGTTAAATGAAAAAAAAAAAAAAAAAAAAAGTGAAATCGAGAGTGACTTAATACATTCACAATTCATTCAATGTCAAATTAATCCACTCACGACTTACGAAAAAAAGAGATCCATTTCAATGCCAATTTTTTTACGATAAGACGAAAACATCACAGACACGAGCCAAATTGCATAATCATGAGCATTCCCTTTTATCTGCTCTACTGTTGAGATGTTTAGTAGTATCGAAGTTAACCCCGCCGACCCGAACCGTCGAGCATTTAGTGTTTGTTACTTGTGCAGGATATGAATCGGTGTGGGTAACTCGGCACGACCAACGAAACGACTTCCCATACAAATCCTCGACAAGAACATGAATAGAGGCTGGGGCATCTTAAAGATCATGGAAATGAAAAGAGCACAGGTTTATATCAGACTCCTCATCAACAAACCTTCCCCCACGACCATCAATGGATCTTGACAAACTCAGCCTGATGCACGTTGACATTACCTCGATACTCAAGCGAGCATATGCAAGAGCGATATAATTCTTGACGTCAGAGCTGATCGATTAAAAGGCGAGGAAGGGCAATATGGCCGTTGGTCATCGAAAAAAAGAGAGGCCAAGTGGACTGCCCCAATCAGATGAAAGTCAAGAGCTATCAAAGCATACGACCAACTGACAAGAGGATCACCTAGATATCAACCCAGAATCTAGGCATAATCCTCTAGCATAAGAGGAAGTCCCTGCACCCCAAATTCAAAGACATGACGATCTGCGAGCAGGATGAGGAGCCCTGGATGAGTCGATTGGGCATTCAAAATGACATATACAATTCCCCAACAGAGAAACGATCAGGGGCATGCGATTCAACGAACAAACCTTGAAGTCCAGAAACTGTCCTCCCAAATAAGGCATGACACAACTGAGTAGTCAAAAAGAACGACACGTGAAAAATTGTATCATTTGACTAAACAGGGGTCATTTCCTTCCAAGCATATCTATTGATCCATGCATAACATCTGTGCATCCATGTATATATCAAAATAAAATATACATGAAAGAAAAATCACAGGTACGAGACTGTCGGCGTCACGAATACCGGTGCCATTTATCGGAAGAACATGGCAGCAGGAAACTTCCATGATCCGATGCACCCAGAATCTACGGAACATCAAGGAATTGCAAAGCGACTGTCTGAAGCACCTTCAGCTAATCAATAAGGATGACAACTCAAAAGCAATGGCTGTCAAGAGCGATCTACAAGGACGACGAACCCCAAGAAGGACAAGTCAAAACAAAAGAAGTGGCTGGCAAAAGCGAGTTACGAGGACGAATCCTAAGGAGGCCCCACAAACAAATAAGGTACGCTTTCCTTTTAAATTTCCTCAAGAATTATTGTATTTTTTATGATGTACAATACGATGCGAGTCCATTTGGGACAATACACAGCGATTCCGGAGACGAGACCCAGCAATTACAAAATGACCAGTCAGTGAAAACCCCTGACCGTCCAAAATGACCAGTCAGTAAAAACCCCTGACCGTCCAAAAATGACCGTCAGTGAAAATACCTGACCGTCCAAAATGACCCGTCAGTGAAAAACCTGACCGTCCAAAATGACCCGTCAGAAACAATACCTGACCGTCCAAAATGACCCGTCAGTGAAAACCCCTGACCGTCCAAAATGACCCGTCAGAAACAACCCCTGACCGTCCAAAATGACCCGTCAGAAACAATACCTGACCGTCCAAAATGACCCGTCAGTGAAAACCCCTCACCGTCCAAAATGACTCGTCAGAAACAACCCCTGACCGTCCAAAATGACCCGTCAGAAATAATACCTGACCGTCCAAAATGACCCGTCAGTGAAAACCCCTGACCGTCCAAAATGACCCGTCAGAAACAATACCTGACCGTCCAAAATGACCCGTCAGAAACAATACCTGACTGTCCAAAATGACCCGTCAGTGAAAACCCCTGACCGTCCAAAATGACCCGTCAGAAACAATACCTGACCGTCCAAAATGACCCGTCAGTGAAAACCCCTGACCGTCCAAAATGACCCGTCATAAACAATAATTGACCGTCCAAAATGACCCGTCAGAAATAATACCTGACCGTCCAAAATGACCCATCAGAAAAAATACCTGACCGTCCAAAATGACCCGTCAGAAACAATACCTGACCGTCCAAAATGACCCGTCAGTGAAAACCCCTGACCGTCCAAAATGACCCGTCATAAACAATAATTGACCGTCCAAAATGACCCGTCAGAAATAATACCTGACCGTCCAAAATGACCCATCAGAAAAAATACCTGACCGTCCAAAATGACCCGTCAGAAACAATACCTGACCGTCCAAAATGACCCGTCAGTGAAAACCCCTGACCGTCCAAAATGACTCGTCAGAAACAATACCTGACCGTCCAAAATGACCCGTCAGAAACAATACCTGACCGTCCAAAATGACCCGTCAGAAACAATACCTGACCGTCCAAAGCGACCCGTTGGAGAAAGATCTGACGATGACAATGCGATGACTGTTGGAGAAAGATCCGACGATGACTAAAACAATGCGATGCGAGTCCATTTGAGACAGTAACCGGTGATATTGATGTTGCATAATTTAATATGTATATGTTGCATAATTGAAATATATGTTGCATCATTAATGTATATATGTTGCATCATTAACATATGTTGCCATCATCATGCATTGGGTGCCTACTTCTTTATCATGTTCATTTCATAATGCATTCCATAAACATGATAAAGAGGGGCAGCTGTAGACACCCAAATTTTGCACTTTTGTACTAACCCTGGCAGGAGGGCAAAGTCGTCACTTGACTCGACATGCGAAAAGGAAGGTGGACCCCGACACGAAGCCACCCCAACGACTTACGGTCAAAACCGCCATAACGAACAACGAGCATCAGGTTACTTGAGTCAAGGCAAACAGTTGATCCAGAAGAACCTGATTTGATCACAAAAGACGACTAATGGCCACTACGCTTACGATGTTCGGGGGTCTCGCTCACGTGGCAGAATTTGGCGAATTAAAACCGCGTGGCACGAAATTCGAGAAAAGGAGCCGGACAGACGCGGATGCAATCGCGGCCACCGACAAAGGGGGCAGGCTCGCGGCTCGAGGGCGGCACACGGCAGCCGAGGCGATGGCTCGGACGGCCACAGCAGGCCCAGCCGCAGATGCATCTGCGGCTGCCTACTGAACCAGTATAGATCGCCATTTTCCACCCGAGAAAAAGAAGAAGAAAAAAAGAAAGGAAATAGAGAGAGAGAGAGCGCGCGGGAGGAGAGAGAGAGCTCGGATCTTGGCCATTTTCAAGCTTAGATCCATTGTATTGTGCTAAGTAGTCTAGTATTCTTGTGGTGTTGTCCGATTTGTGGAATATAGAAGCTTTAAATCGACATTTTGCAAGGTGAAAGGAGTGTGTTCTTGAGTTTTTATTTGTTGTATTGTTAGCATAATGTTGTGATTGGTTTATTTGATGTAGTTTATTGTTATATATTGATAAAGGATCCGTGGATTAGGGGTGGTTAGCGAGGGTTCCATCGGAACGTAACTCCTCCTAACACCCCGATGACATCCGTACGGTGATATATCGTTCGTTGTGGTAATGAGTAGTTTGTAGTGATTGAGTTGTGATATTTGAGCTATGTAGTATGATAGCAATGTTTAATATTGTTAGATTTGGCTTAGTATTGGTTGTGTAGCGGTTTGGGGTGACTGTGAGCCTAGGGAGGAGATCCTCGTGATTGAATCCCGATGATGGACGTTTTGGCATATGTAATCCTTGTATAGAGTCCATGGATGTGTATTTTGTAATATCGGGCCTTAAAACGATACCAAGTCGTGTTCGGGTTAAGGCCCCGTAGTAATAATAAAATATGTGATTGTGGGTGTTGGGGGTTGTCTGGATGGCTCACATGCCCATGGATAGCCCCGACACGTTTTGGGATGTTTGTCTTAATTTACGGCACAGAAAATGGTTTTCCAAAATAAGGCAAATAATGAAGATTTTATAAAAGTGATCAATTTAGGGTTTTAGATTCACGAGATTTAAAATTAAGTGTTTTGGCGAAGTTTAATCCTCGTTTGACGAAAAGGCTAAGTTTGGTTTTAAAATGTCATAAAAGATGTTTTCGTGAATAATAAATAAACGTTTTCATTAAACTTTGTGCATAGGGTTAAAGAGTTCTAGAAGTTGCCTTCATTTTATTTCTATTAACTGTTAGAAGGCAATGTATTGTCTCGATTCGTATTTGACAAAAGTTTAAAACTATTGTTTTCTAAAATGACATCTAATAAAAAACCCTCATCGTTTTCGAAATTAAAATCAATCTTTCTTATAAAAAGCGAAGCCTCGTCATTTGGGTCAAAACACGTCTAAAACGCTTTCTCGACAAAACACATTTTGACATATAAAATCAAAGCAACTTTATGCAAAAGGACACCACAAACCTCCATTTAGGCACACATACACACATGCACGCGCGCACACACATTTCAAGATTTAAAATGATAGGAAAACATCGAGATTGCGGTAACCGTATTTCACGGAAGTCGGGGGGTGCCTAACACCTTCCCCTCGCTTAAGCAAGCCCCCGAACTCTATGAATCTCGGTTTGCGGACCAATTGAATCGGAGTCACATATGAGCCATTACGATTACGAAAACAAAATTCAGATGAGTTGGTACATCCATTTCAAAAATACCAACTGGCGACTCTGGTCAATTGACTAATAAAAAATTGACATTTCAAAAACCCGTCGACACTAAGCCGACCCTTTTCAAAAAATCACATCTTAATCTAAAGGCTAAAATTGGAAAGGGCTTTTAATATTAAAAAACGAAACGACGAAAATCCCGGCGTCGACATAATTCTCACACAAAAAAAGAAGTAATATTATCTTATAATTTTTGCGCATAAAATTTTTAAGATTTTTTTAATTCCATACTCGCCTAAAAAATATTGATACTATAAAGTTAAAAATTGCAACATATAAATCTAAACTGATATTTATATCCCAAAATTACAACAAATCTAAATTGATTTTATATTGCATAATATAAGCAATTTCAAATTGATATTGTCCCAAATTCATGAGTGATTGATGCAAACACTTTTTTTATTCACCCTTTAAATAGAGATTAACACTTTCATTCCAAATCAAACCACAAAACTCTCTTATTTTTATAATTTTCTACTATATAGTAAGATTAATTTTCTCTTTTTTATTCCTCTATTACTATTGCTAATAAATTCAATTGTTTTGCCTCACCCATAAATTTAACTTCAAGTTTGTGTCATTTGATTATATCCCAATAGTGCAACAATTTCAAATTGAAATTATCTAATAATTTGGTATTTGAATTGTTTTATTATCCAATTTTTATAGACAACTATGACTTATAAACATTTGATATTATCCAATAATTTAAATTTTTAATTTTTTATTTATAAATAATTTTCAGCCACATAAATATGCAATATTATCTCATAATTGGGTTTTTGAACTTTATTTACAAATAATTTTCTCGCATAAACTTTTATAAATATTTTTAATTCCTTACTCACATAAAAAAAAAATATAGCATTGTCTCATAAATATGTCACGCATACAAATCTAAACTGATATTATATCCAAAAATTACAGCAATTCCAAATAGATATTATCCAATAATTTTGTTTTGAATTGTTTTATTATCTCATGTTTACAGATAACTTTGACACATAAAAATATGATATTATTCAATAATTTTTATTTTTATTTTTTTTCAAAAAAATCTCAAAAAAAAATATGTAATATTATCCCATATAATTGAGCTTTTGAACTTTATTTACAGAAATTTTTTCACTTATAATCTTTTTTTAAAAATTCTTTAATCACAAAAATATATATATATATATAACATTATCCTATAAATACAAATCTAAGCTGTTATTATATCCCAAAATTGTCTCAATTTCAAATTGATATTATATCCCATAATTTCAGTTTGATGTTATCTCAAATTGATGAGTGAACGATCTAAACACGTATTTTATTCACCTTAACTATAAATAAAGACTAACTCTTTTTTTTCCAAATCACACTAGAAACAATTTTTAATTATATAAATATTTTTCATCAAAATAAATAATCTCGTCGTAACATGCGGGGTTGTGTGTAGTGAACAACTAATACACAAATTCAACAAACATTTTAAATGCAACTAAGTAAAAAGAAAGGCGTTGACTTCAAGAATGGCATTAACCATGATATAAATTCAGATTAAAATAAAGACAAGCATGTGTTGGCGTGACTAATGTATCCTTTTTGGCTATCTTAATCTATAAATAATTCAATTATGGAAAATTACAGATGAATTCCTTCTTAGTTCCATACTTTTTATTTTAAAATTAGAAATATATTTTTTAAACTCACCTCTTTTTTTTTATAATTTTTCTTTTAATTTTTTTGTAAAAACAACTGTATTAATAATAATTCAAATATATTAGTAGATACCTAAGAATATTGAAATCGATTTTGAAAAAAATTAAAATTTTTAGAAGTACTTTAAGCGTTACAAATTATTAAAAGAAATTTAACTATTGAAAAGTGGAATAATTTTTTAAATGTGCAATTACTTTCTTAGTATCATATTTAAAATTAAACCACCACCATAGAATTTTTAATTAATATTAGATATATACTTCTTTTAAGTGAAAAAGGGATAGACCCTCTGTATCTAACTAGTATACCTCATAAGATTAATACATTTATTTTTAGGGTTTTTATAGATAAATTTAACTATACGGATTTAAAATATATATAAAAATATTTGAATATATAAATTTTTATATAATTTAGTAATGTCTATTATCGACTTTATGGGTATGAAAGTTCAATTAATCTTAATCGTCACTAAATATACTTATTTTACAATATTGTATTTATGATGTTACACAATCTCAAATAAAATAAAAATTTATGTTTAATCATATTTTTTCATGATCTTTCTAGTCGTATAATTAATTTTTATTAAAAAAATATAAAATAAACTCAAGGCCAAAATGAACACAAACGTGAGAACTAACTATATCTGAAGAGATATTTTGTTAATTCTATTGTCTTCGTTTACACGAAAAGCTGACGGTTCAAAGACATCAAGTCTATTGATTAGCCGAGTAAATCCGAAAGATTTTACTAGGGCAAGTTCAAAGCCACTAGGCTACTTAACCCGATGAAGTATCTTTTCTTCTGTACTCGAACTAATGTCTACATATTCATGTTTTGCATGTAGTAAAGCCAATTTTACATTCATGTGGGGGATTGTTGGAAATGGATTTGAAAACTAAATAATTAGAGCATATTTTAGGCTCAATTAATGTAGGACCCAAACTCCAAAAATGTCGGGTCCATTTACCAACGCGTTCTCCTCTGCAAAGAGTATAACGTGGTATATTTATTTGTTCAAATCCATTAAGTATTGAATGAAAAATTGACTCAAAAATCATCTACTTGAAATGTTTAAACTTGCCATAAATACCTTATCCCACATAGAATAAATTAGGGAAAGGTGAAGGGTTTATATATGGGATAGTTGCACAATGGGAAGGGCCCCAAGGGGCACCCCACTTTTGTGGAAGGTAGAGGACCTAGCTAAGGCTTGGTTTGAACACGCGCGCGCCGCCGCCCGCCCGACCCGGCCGGGCCGGGCCGGGCCGGGCCGGGTCGGGTCGGGTCGGGTCGGGGTCGCTGTACATAATTTTTTAGGAAAAATTTATTTAAAATTTTGTTTAAAGTTTTATTACAAAAGCGGAAACAAAACTATGTCGTTTTGAGTTTTCTGAACAGAAGCGGAAACAAAACTGTGTCGTTTTGAAACGCGCCTCTTCTGAACAGAAGCACACCCTTCTGATAGACCCAAAACTACGTCGTTTTTTATGGCGCCTTTTCTGAACAGAAGCGTCCATTCTTATTGGTCCAAAACTACGTCGTTTTGACGAATAGATGCCATGCCAAAGGAGGTGTCCCTTCTGATCAGTCACAATTCATCCTATAAATAGCCTGCCTGGGCTGCAATCAAAAATCATTCATTTCCAGATATAATTTTCATTCTTCTGCATTCATCATATAGTCAGTTCGAGTATAAAACATAGAAATTGAGTTCGAAGAATTCTTAATTTTGAAGTGCTTCTAATTAAGGATTGGAAATCCGTTTCATCTTGGGAAGTAATTATTCAGAAACCTTTTAGCACTAGTGAGGGAATAAATTTGCTTCAAGGAAACTTTGTGTATTCAAAGGACTCGAATTCAATCTTTTCAAAAATTCAATCTCTTTTTCCCAAGTAAGTATACTGAACTTTCTAATTTCAATTTACTTACTTAATTTAGTAACTTTGTTATTACATATTAAATATTTACTATAGTTACGGCATATACAATCTTGAAGCAAATTTAGTTTGTCTGTAATTATAGTTTATTTAATATCATTCTGTAATTGCCATATAAACCATTTTTTTTTTAAGAAACTTGGTTTATTTTAAGTACAGATTATTTTGTTAAATTTTCTACAGAAATTTGTTTCTGTTTTTTGTTTTAATATTATATTATAATTAAAATATATATATATTATTGTACAAAACAGATATTTGTTTCTGTTTATCTTTCTTCTACATTTCTTAAATTACTTTCTGTTCGTGTAATAGAAATGACATCTACTAGCACCATCCCTACTGTGAGTATGTCTCATAGAGAAAAACCTGAAAAGTTTAATGGAGCAGATTTCAAGCGTTGGCAATAAAAGATGCTCTTCTAACTCACAACTTTGAACTTGACTAGATTTCTTCAGGAGGAATGTCCTACTTTGTTGAAGGATAAACTAACAAAGAGAAAGTGGCTGCAGTTGATGCATGAAAACATGTTGATTTTCTTTGCAGAAATTATATATTGAACGGATTAGACAATACACTTTATAATGTGTATTGTCAAATTCAAATTGCAAAGGAACTTTGGGAATCTTTAGACAAGAAATATAAAACTGAAGATTCTGGCATGAAGAAATTCATAGTCGGTAGATTTCTTGACTATAAAATGGTGGATTCTAAAGCAGTCATCACCCAAGTTCAAGAATTACAAGTAATCCTACATGACATTCATTCTGAAGGAATGTAACTAAGTGACTTATTCCAAGTTGCTGCAATGATTGAGAAACTTCCACCATCATGGAAAGACTTCAAAAATTATCTTAAGCATAAACGCAAAGAGATGAATCTTGAAGAATTGATTGTGCGACTTAGGATTGAAGAGGACAATCGAGGATCTGAGAAGAAGAATAGGAAAAATTTCATTGAAGCAAAGGCTAATGTTGTAGAACAAGGGCCAAACAATAACAACAAAAGGAAGCGCGAAGGCGAATGTACTTTCAAATCCAAGAAAAAGTTCAAAGGCAAGTGCTTCAATTGTGGCAAGCAAGGACATAAATCAAATGAATGTCGCAAGCGAAAGAACTTCAAGAAAGAACAAAAAGCTCAAGCAAATATGACAGAACTAGAAAAACTTTCTGAAAATGTTTCAGACATTAATCTCTTTGCGGTTGTATCCGAATGTAATTTCGTAGGAAACACAAAAGAATGGTGGGCAGACACTGGCGCTACTCGCCACATATGCTCCAACAAATGGATGTTCTCTACCTACAAACCAGTGGAAAATGACGAACAACTCTTCATGGGAAATTCCTCAAGTTCCAAGGTTGAAGGACGTGGAAAGATTGTGCTGAAAATGACATCCGACAAAGAACTGACTCTCAACGATGTGCTTCATGTGCCGGATATCCGTAAAAATCTAGTTTCTGGGTCACTGCTTAGCAAGAATGGCTTCAAGTTAGTGTTTGTGTCTGATAAATTTGTACTTACCAAAAATGATATGTTTGTAGGAAAGGGCTATATGTCTGATGGGCTCTTTAAGATGAATGTAATGACTGTTGTACCAAAGTCTATTGATAATAATAATAAAATTAATTCTTCTGGTTACTTGATAGAGTCTTCAACTATGTGGCATGCAGATTAGGACATGTTAATTATAATACAATTCGTAGATTAATTAATTTAGAATTCTTGCCTAAATTTGATATTGATCCAAAGCATAAATGTGAAATTTGTGTAGAATCTAAAATGACAAGATTACCTTTCCATTCCGTTGAAAGGAAAACTGAACATCTAGATTTAATTCACACTGATATATGTGATTTAAAGTTTGTGCAAACAAGAGGTGGAAAAAAGTATTTCATTACTTTTATTGATGATTGCACAAGATACTGTTACGTATATTTGTTAAGAAGCAAAGATGAGGCTACAGAAAAGTTTCAACATTATAAAAATGAAGTTGAGAATCAACTTAACAAAAAGATTAAGGCTATAAGAAACGATAGAGGTGGTGAATACCAATCACCATTTGAAGAGTTATGCTCTACTCATGGTATCATTCACCAAACTACTGCTCCTTATTCACCTCAATCTAATGGTATTGCTGAACGCAAGAACCGAACATAGACCTTGTAATGTTCTTAACAAAGTTCTGGAGCACCTCAGAATTTGTGGGGGGGAAGCTTTGCTTTCTGCCAATTATATTCTTAACAAAGCTCCTCATAAGAAAATACACAAAACACCTTATGAATTATGGAAAGGTCATAGACCTTGCTATAAATACTTAAGAGTGTGGGGGTGTTTAGCAAAAGTAATGGTTCCTAAACCTAAAAAGGTTAAGATAGGACCAAAAATCATTGACTGTGTATTCATTGGTTATGCAAATAACAGTAGTGCTTATTGTTTTCTTGTTCATAAATCTAAAATTTCTGATATTCATGTTAATACTTTTATTGAATCGCGAGATGCATCATTTTTTGAGAATGTGTTTCCATATAACTTGAATGAAAAGTCAAATTTATACAAAAGACCTTTGGAGGCTACTATTGGTAATCCTAAAAATATAGACAAAGAGTCTGTAGTGGATGAACCTAGACGTAGCAAAAGAGCAAAGACTTCAACGTCTTTTGGCCCAGATTTTCTAACATAGTTGTTAGAAAACAATCCTCAAACGTACAAGGAAGCAATATCCTCTCTAGAGGCTTCTCATTGGAAAAAAGCAATTAATAGTGAAATTGAATCCATTATGCAAAATCATACATGGGAATTGGTAGATTTTTCACCAGGTTCCAAACCCTTAAGGTATAAATGGATCTTCAAAAAGAAGATGAAAGCTGATGGTTCAATTGATAAATATAAAGCAAGGCTTGTTGTTAAAGGCTATAGACAAAAGGAGGGATTGGATTATTTTGATACTTATTCACCAGTTGCAAGAATCACTTCTATTCGTATGCTAATAGCAATAGCATCATTAAATAGACTTGAAATACATCAAATGGATGTAAAAACTGCATTCTTAAATGGTGAATTAGATGAAGAAATATATATGGAACAACCTGAAGGTTTCATTGCTCCTGGACAACAAAGGAAGGTATGCAAACTTGTTAAATCCTTGTATGGATTGAAACAAGCACCAAAACAATGGCATGAGAAATTTGATAATACTATGTTATCAAATGGATTTAAAATCAATGAGTGTGACAAATGTGTTTATGTCAAAAACACTCAAAAGGAATATGTCATTGTTTGTCTTTATGTTGATGATATGCTAATCATGGGTAGTAACAATGAAATTATCAACTCTACCAAACGTATGTTGGCTAATAGATTTGATATGAAAGACTTAGTGGTTGCTGATATGATATTAGGAATCAAGATTTCTAGAACATCTGATGGAATTATATTATCTCAAACTCATTATATTGGAAAAATACTTAAAAAATTTAATAAGTATAATATAATTCTAAATAAGACCCCAGTTGATATAAATCTTCATCTAGCCAAACATGAAGGTGATAACATATCTCAACTAGAGTATTCTCGTATAATGGGCAGTTTAATGTATGTCATGAACTGTACTAGACCAGATATAGCTTATTCAGTAAGCAAATTAAGTCGATATACGAGTAATCCAGGTAAAGATCACTAGAAAGCTATTTTGAGAGTTTTGGGATATTTAAAACATACTTAAAACAATGGATTGCACTATGCGAGATATCCAGCAGTATTAGAAGGATATAGTGATGCTAATTGGATATCTGATAGTAAAGACTCGAAATCCACAAGTGGATATGTCTTTACCCTTGAAGGTGCAGCGGTATCTTAGAAATCCTCAAAACAAACTTGTATTGCGAGGTCTACAATGGAATCAGAGTTCATTGTTTTAGACAAAGCTGGAGAAGAAGCAGAGTGGCTTCGTAATTTCTTAGAGGATATTCCAAATTGGTCAAGACCTGTGCCAGCTATATGTATACACTGTGATAGTCAATCAACAATTAGAAGAGCACAGAGTCATTTATATAACAGTAAGTCACGTCATATACAACGAAGACATAATACAATTAGACAATTGCTCTCAAATGGAATTATCTCAATTGACTATGTAAGGTCAAAAGATAATATTGTGAATCCGCTTATGAAAGGTTTAACAAGAGAGTAAGTGGAAAGTTCATCGAAAGGAATGGGTTTAAAGCCTACTGTTTAAATAAGAGTCGTCATAGTGGCAACCCAACTTAGTGAATGGAGATCCCAAGATCTAGGTTCAATGGGCAAATCAAATTATGTAGTACTCAGTAAAGCACTGAGGAGATATTTACTCCTAACCATTCCTATGATGAGACAGTGCACATCTGCCGCGAAAATGAGGATAAGTGACGTTTTTAATAACTTTTATATCTAGAATACGTTCAAATGGGGTATTGCAGGATACTCTTGATAAAAGTCACCTATGTGAGTAAGAAGGGGGCCACTTCTGTGAGAATTTTGAAGGCTGAATTCTCTAACATACTCACGGAACCAAGAGGTGTTTCAAGGCCAAAATGAACACAAACGTGAGAACCAACTATGTCTGAAGAGATATTTTGTTAATTCTATTATCTTCATTTACACGAAAAGCTGACGGTTCAAACACATCAAGTCTACAAATTAGCCAAGTAAATCCGATAGATTTTACTAGGGCAAGTTCAAAGGCACTAGGCTACTTAACCCGATGAAGTATCTTTTCTTCTGTACTCGAACTAGTGTCTGCATATTCATGTTTTGCATGTAGTAAAGCCAATTTTACATTCATGTGGGGGATTGTTGGAAATGGATTTGAAAACTAAATAATTAGAGCATTTTTTAGGCTCAATTAATGTAGGACCCAAACTCCAAAAATGTCGGGTCCATGTACCAACGCGTTCTCCTCCGCAAAGAGTATAACGTGGTATATTTATTTGTTCAAATCCATTAAGTATTGAATGAAAAATTGACTCCAAAATCATCTACTTGAAATGTTTAAACTTGTCATAAATACCTTATCCCACATGAAATAAATGAGGGAAAGGTGAAGGGTTTATATATGGGATAGTTGCAGAATGGGAAGGGCCCCAAGGGGCACCCCACTTTTGTGGAAGGGAGAGAACCTTGCTAAGGCTTGGTTTGAACACACACGCGCGCCGTCGCCGCCCGCCCGGCCGGGTCGGGTCGTGGGTCGTGGGTCACTCACTGTATATAATTTTTTGGGCAAAATTTATTTAAAATTTTGTTTAAAGTTTTATTGCAAAAGCGGAAACAAAACTATGTCGTTTTGAGTTTTCTATACAGAAGCGGAAACAAAACTGTGTCATTTTTAGAGGCGCCTCTTCTGAACAGATGCACCCTTCTGATAGACTCAAAACTACGTCGTTTTTTATGGCGCCTTTTCTGAACAGAAGCGCTCATTCTTATCGGTCCAAAACTACGTCGTTTTGACGAATGGATGTCATGCCAAATGAGGTGTCCCTTCTGATCAGTCACAATTCATCCTATAAATAGCCTGCCTGGGCTGCAATAAAAAATCATTCATTTCCAGATATAATTTTCATTCTTCTGCATTCATCATATAGTCAGTTCGAGTATAAAGCATAGAAATTGAGTTCGAAGAATTCTTAATTTTGAAGTGCTTCTAATTAAGGATTGAAAATCCGTTTCATCTTGGGAAGTAATTATTCAGAAACCTTTTAGCACCAGTGAGGAAATAAATTTGCTTCAAGGAGACTTTGTGAATTCAAAGGACTCGGATTTAAACTTTTCAAAAATTCAATCTCCTTTTTCCAAGTAAGTATACTGAACTTTCTAATTTCAATTTACTTTCTTAATTTAGTAACTCTGTTATTACATATTAAATATTTATTATAGTTAAGGCATGAACAATATATGACTTATATATTTTAGAGGATATCCCCATACGCTTTTATTTTAAATATATATTTTTAATTTTTGCAGGAGAGACTAGCATTGAACTTCTTGGATTTCTCTATATGATATCTTATTTATGATCCTTTATGTATAGAAACCATTCCAAGCTTTCGTTAAACTCGAGCAAATTTTAGTTTTTAGGAGGATGAGAATTTTGTATGTCTATTTGAAATAGGAAAATGATACATAAGTCAATCAAATATGTGACAAAATTATATTGTGATTAACATAAAAATTTATGCATTAAAATATAATAACTAGAGTATGGTCATTAATCTTAATTTTTACTTATGTCATGTATGAACATACGTCATAATTATAATTTGATTGAAAATTTTCACAATATATAGTAAAACTCTTTAAAATATATTTATGAAAGGATAAAGTACCTTGGGTTATGTATAATTGCTTGTAATCGTCGAGCAAATTGGTCATTACAATCAATTAAATCTTAAAATGATAGTTAGCAAAATCGAGTTCTCTTAATTATTCAATTCTCTCTCGAGGCGAAATATTATTGCATTCTTTTGTCATTGGTGCGAGTTTGTTAATATTACTCATTTGCATGCGATTTTTTTATTCTAAAATATTCATTTTACTCCCATTATAACCGCCATTTTAACTTATTTTATATATTTTAAAATAATTATCATATGTATATATATATAAAAAGTTTAAATTTTCTTTCTTCTAATATCCATATTTGTATTCTCTTTTAAAAAATATTTAATACAATTAAATAATTACTTTTCATTCCTTCTTTTTTTAATAAGATAATAATATTAATTTTCTTTTAAAAATAAGTTATTAATTATTATTTTTAATAAATATGCATATTTTTTCAAGAAGAGATAATATAGAATGAATGGATGGAGTACTTATTATTATTATACTTTTTTTAAAAATGGAAGTTGCAGTTAAAATAAAATAAAAAAGTAGGTCAAGATTGATATAAGCATCTTCTTTTGTTAAAGATATTTTATGCTGCAAACGTCAGTTGCCAAGAGAACGTTATAATTCAATAATTGAGGATGACGAGGATAATCTCGAGTATCTAAATACTATACGTTGAGTGGAAGTACAACTCCAAAGCATGGATAAGTTGTAGCGTCCACACTTTTACTATATCCTCACATACATATAAGGCTGTAAATTTAATCACACAATTTGAGTTTAATTTAAATTTAAATTTAAATTAAAAAATATAAGTAAAATTTAAATTTGTTGATACTATAATTTAAATTTGAATATAAAAAATAATTTGAATAAAAATATGACTAAAATTTAAATAAGGTTATACTCAAATTATTTAAGATTCAAACTACTTGAATTACTAATCATGATTCAATAGATACTCGATTGATATATATTCGAATAGATATTTGATACATTCTTTTATAATATATACACAATTAGACAAAATTTGAATAATTAGTTAGTTATATTTTCTCATTTCTTCTAAGTAAAATAATAAGTTCAATTAATAATTATACATATTATAAAGTTAGTTACTATGTGGAGACTCAAATTCGAATTTGAAGTTGAAATTCGCGAGTAATTTGAATATAATTCGATCCGAGTCATATCGAATTCGAGTAACAAAAATTCGAGTTGAGTTGAATCTGATTAATTTTTTAAATATAGTTCGAATCTGAGTCGAATTCGAATAAGAATTTAACCTTACGACTCGAATCTGAACAACTTAGAATTTGAATCGATTCGATTTGTTTGCTGCATTATATACATATATTTTCCTAACCTATTAAAACTAGGGGCTAGAGATAGGCAAATCCGCTTCTTATGTAATTTATATAATTTATTAATTTCAAAAAATAAAAAATTTAATTTGACAGATACAATAAAAATATTACTATTTTGTATGTAGATATAATCCAATTTATTTTTTTATAATAAAAAAGGGTTAAGTTAGAGTATGCTTGGGATTGTTCAAAAAATATAATTAGTGATTCTAATTATTGTTTTTGTTTATAATTAGTTTTAAAAATAGTTTATGTTTGATAAATAAAAAGTAATTAAACAAATATGAAGTGAAAAATAGTTGGTATAAAAATAATTTGTTAATCACTTAGTTTAAGTACAAATTACTAAAAAATAATATTTTAAAAAGTAAATATGGGTAATTGATGAATTTATTAAATTAAATAGGGATATATTAGTAATATATTTAGTCAATGTAACGCCCCCAAATCCGAGTTCCTTTAACCCTAGACTTGGTACGTCACGATACATCATCTTCATATATGTTCTATAATTAATGCGGAATATATAAACATAAATTGTTTATTCTACAACATTTCTCAAGGTTTCTAACCTTAACTTACATATATACCTTTAGATTCATAAAAAGGTTTACAAAATTACTTACATCATATAACAATTTAGTTATAATGAATAACACTATAATCTTGTCTTTTGCTTCTGTCTCCGTCTCTCCTCGGACATTCGTATTATTCTGAAATTTGTTATCATGATATAGCAAGAGTGAGCAACGACTTTGCTCAGCAAGTTTAAATACAATAACGATATATCATGATTGAAGGAAAGAACAAGCTTTCGAATTTTCAGCAATATAATAATTGTGAAAGAGTACGAATCATAATTTCAATAATTGAATGATTGAATCAATTAATGTTGAGTGTCAATAATGACCATGAACAATTTTAACTGAACCTTATGGTAATGAAGGTGATCAGCCTTTCATACCTGATGAACACATGCAACAAGCACTATGTGCGAATCAACAATTTAAAGATGTGGAATAATTATACAGAATTAAACCATAGCATGCTTGAAGCGTAATAACTTGAATTTGAGTTAGGAACTTGAACAATAAAATAATATATCCTGCTCGAATATAAATTGAGTAGGGTTTAGGAAACTTGCATGTCTGCTCAGCTACAATTAATGTCTAGCTTTAACTAACTGGCTTTGAAAGACCTAACATCAATAAAGTTGATCTAATAATTAATACAGCGTATTTGCACAACTATACGCTTACTAAGGAACTTATCTACCATATAAGTACTAACACATGATATACATCAGTCAAAACAATATTATTAACCTTATAGACCCTCAATCATATTAGGTTAATAATTTAATAAGTTAGAAAATAATTTTCTCATGTGTGAAACACTTATTAAACTATTAAACAATTTATTATAATTGTTTAAACAAAAGAGTTAAAAGACATTTTCTTTATTGCATTTAATTACTATTTAACATTAATTAAATAGTAAGTAATTAACTACATTTAGTTATTATTTAATAATAAATAATAACTTACTAGATTTATTTATTATTTAAAGTTAATCAAATAATAAATAATTAAAATAATCAAATATCATTAGTTATTATTTAATAAATAATAATAACTAACTAACTAGATTCATTTATTATTTAAAGTAAATTAAATAATAAATAATACAATTATATAGTAAATACCCAAATATCATTAGTTATTATTTAATAATAAATAATAACTAACTAAATTTATTTATTATTTAAAGTTAATCAAATAATAAATAATTAAGTAATCAATCTTAGTTGTCTTTAATTATTATTTAATAGTAATTAAATAATAATTAATTAATTTATCATCCTTGTTTATTATTTAATATTAATTAAATAATAAATAATTAATTTAATCATAAATTCAGAAGATATAATATTAAACTAACTAGATTAATATTTAAAACATTTAAATATTAATCCTAAGTATTTATTATATTTGAACAATATAATATTAAACTAACTAGATTAATATTTTAAAACATTTAAATATTAATCATAAGTACTTATTATATTTGGAAAATATAATATTCAATACCTAAATATCATTTTTGTATTATTAATATTTTTGTTATAATTTTAAATTAATTTTTAAACATTTAAATTAATTTAAATTATCCAGAATGACATTTTCGTAAATAAGTTGAAAAACCGGACCGATGACAATTTCGTAATTAATAAGAAAACCGAACGGAGGGCAAAATTGTAATTTCAGCCGAAATCTGTTTCTCGCGCATTGCGTGCGATGTAATTTCTTTGGTCCCAAAACGGTGTCGTTTGAAGGGCACCGTTGCTGGCTTCCGCGCATAACGCGCGGATGAAATTTTCTTCGCTTAAAACGACGCCGTTTTTCGTCCCGCGTCTGGCGATGAACAGTGTCCGCGCATTGCGCGGCCAGTGTTTTTTTTCCTTCTTCCAAGCAGATTGTGAACAGTAATTTTTATACACCACTTTAATAAAAATTATACATTCAAGTAAACTTTAAAAATCCAAAAAAAATTACCAATCACTTAATATCAATTTATAACACGAAAATTTAATTTTTCATGATTTAATATTAAAAAATTTTATAAAAAATTTTACATCACATAAACTACCACAAATCATAACTTTTTGTGTATAACTCCATTTTGAGTGATTCAAACTTTGTTTTTCTCATGATTTAATGTTCTATAATATTATAACATTAAATCTAAATTTTATAAAAATTAATTTCTTATCATTACTTTGAGACTTGATTTAACACCACCAAACATATGTTTTTAGCATATAAATTATACCAAAACACAAACCAAGTATATTAAACTCAAGCATGACATAAATATTACTACTACATATTATTAACTACATTAACATATTTATACACACATGTTAGTTTATTTAATTTAAAAATAAACTACATTTAAAATAACCATTACCTCATTTTAATGGCTATCTTCATTTTTCTTCCAAAATGGGTTGTGAAGGAGGATGACATAAACAAAAAAAATTCCTTCTCCTTCCTTATCCTTGCTCTCACTTCTCTCTAGACTCTCTTTCTAGCTTGAAAAATATAAGTATACAAATGACTAACTTGTTGCTCTCTAATTGCAAGTATACTTGCACACATATTAGATATAGAAATTATATCTAATAATCTAGACCATCATGAAGCTAGTATGCTTACTCACACAAGAAATGTAGCTAAGGACTAGGGTTGGTGAAAAGAGGAATGGTGCTCATGTACAAAAAAAAACTAATACAAGCAACCATTTAAAAAAATAAAAAATAAAAGAAAACAACAAATCATTTCACTTTCTTTTCTCCTTTGCCGGCAACATCATGATACTTGTCCCAAAATTTTTGTCACATGCCACTTTTTTAAGAATTAATAGTTTTATAAAGTATTTTTCAAGTGGGCCAACCTTTGGGCTTTATTTAAAAATACCAATTGGGCTCTAATTAACTTGTTTGGGCTACTAAATTGTCAAGTCCATTTAATTTATCATTGGGCTATTTAATTATAACCCAAATGATTAATTATTAATTTTGTTACACATTAATTATCCAATCCATAATTAAATAGTAATTGAATTGATTAATTAATTAAATACTCTAACCCATTAATATTAAATTACTAAATGGACTAATAATATTATTAATAATATTTTATATTATTTACATTAATTAATTATCATATTAATTCATTTATAAAATTTAATTCACTCATTATATTCAATTTAATTGAATATTTAATTAATGACAACTTGTCAATTATTTTGATATTAAAACTTTAGAGTGTGTTTGCTAATAATAATATATATAATCTATATATATTATTTATACACATCACCTTACCTCAAAAACAATTTCACAATAAATTATGAAATTTAAATAAATACAATATATAATTTAATATATATTATTTACGCCATAAATTAAATTATTTAATACATTTACATTAAATAATTCATTTCTCATCAATTATGGAAATATATCCATTTACCTGAAAATACATTAAAGTAATAATATATTTACACAATTTCTTATTTAAATAATTTATTAAATAATTTAATTAATATTACACAAATAATTGTATAATTAAATTTCTCACTCCCATAAATCATTTACAATTATTTATTTAATTATAGAATATATATTCATTTAATATATTCAATTACTATTTAAAATTACTCAATTAATTTAATCCCTTTATATATATGTACATATATATGAAATTAAATATTGTACATATATACAATTACTAATTTCTCTTCATTAATTCAACTACTTTACATAATTTACATAATTATTCCTCACAAATAATTTATCAACAATTTGCATAATTGTTGATTAATGAATATAATTAATTCCACAATAAACCTTTTAATTCAATTCGGATTAATTTAATATTAATCTATCTATTTATCACAATTTAATTAATCATTAAATTATGTTACTAAATATGCACGCATATATATATTCATATAAATACATATTTAATTTACACGCAACCACGTCGCATAATTACATAACTCAACTAATAAATTCTCTTAATTTAATTAGACTTGCTATTAGTCAAGTTCATTGAATTATCACTGTACTTGCTAACTTATAAAAATTTTGATATCACCATATCTAAGTATTCCATTAAATTTAATTTGGACCTCTATATAAATTCTCAACAAGACTTACAACAATTAACATATTGGGCTTGTTTTAATCTCACATTTGAATTCTATACATCAACTTAATAATTAAGTTAATTACTTAATTAATTAATTCTCATTATCGCCATCCCAGACAATCCTTCTAGTTTTTTTTCAATAACTTTAAACCTTAACTAATATAATTAATTTAATTAATTATATTTCATGACTTTCCTTCTTACTTCATATTTAAACTAATTAATTTATTAGTTTTATTGAGTAGTTAATTTACTCATCTTCGTGTTTGGCTAACAAACACAACTCTAGGAATATATAACTGTGTATATATATATATATCCTTATAATCGTCTTCACTTCTCAAATAAATTTATTTCCTTAATAAATTCTCTATATGCATCATTACAATACTTCCACATTTAATTTCTAACAAATAAATTATGTTAAAAAAAAATGTTCACCCAAATTCTACACATCTCACTTCTCAAACTCTAGGTTTAAACCATAACCTTTAATTGATTACTTAAAATCTTATTTAAAAAAATCTTGTAAATATCTGGGATATTACAGTCAACCTGATTATTAAATTTGACAAATAATTAAAATTTTCAAATGAGAGTTTTTGATTATTTTCATAAAATGTGTTTATAAACAATTTTAAAATTAATTTATTAAATATTTTTTAATTTTTAAAATAAATTATAAACATGTTTAAGTGCTGATAAGTGATTCCAAATGCTTTACTTTAGAGAAAAAAAGTCAAATAAGACTTCGTGCATGTGACGACCCCGAATCCGGGTTCCTTGAACCTCGGACCCGGTTCAACACGAGTACTACTTTTCCTTATTGTTCATGAATTTTAACAATATTATAATTGCTAAATAATCATTTATTTACAATTATATAACATCTCATTCTATTCCAGAATCGAAATCTTTATACATTCCTAGTATGTCTCAATATCATACATGATACTACATTCTATTACAATCAATTTGAGTATTTAATACTCATATAACATACCAACTAAGTCTTATGCTACAGAATCATTTACCTGTCCAATTCGGACTGATATCTACAATAGATATTTAGATCTTCAATGGAAGTAATATATTTTCCTGTTCCTTGTTCTTTATCGAGAACTTCAGGTAACTAGCCTTATCTGAAAATGTTGGTTTAGGCAAGAGTGAGCACGACGGCTCAACAAGTTCAACAGCTACACATAACACATTACATGCTTCACATAAAATTTACAATTTATACTAACATCATGTTTTTCTTGCATTTCAGTTTATGACATACTGCTCATGCATATCATGCCTCGCATTTAATCTATGCTTCATGTCTAACCTCTATCATGACATATAGTTCAATGCAGAACAATTGTCTTAAATCAACTACCGCATATCAACAATTCAAATCAACTTATTGCACAAAGGCACATTAAAACATCTTTGCACATAACCACGTATGAGCACATCTCAGTTTAATAACAAACTTATAATTCATGCACATAATACAACACGTTCTGAAAAACTTGCCTGGACTTGTATAACCAGCTTACGTTAATCTTTCACGTTCCTTGCACCACCTACACGGTATGTGAGATCAACGGTGCACAATATCAGTCAAAGTTTGACTCAATACTAAATCTTATTTTAAATATATTTATTTCTTCTTATCATCCCCTTTATTTAATAAGGTTAATTTCATATTTTAGTCTCTCTTTGACTTGACTCAGTGTTTCATATTCAACACCATAAATCTTTTGTTCGAAACTATGCAATTCTGACATTTATTAATGTCACTGCATTAAAACTTGGACCCTATATTTATTTAGGTCGATCCACCAATTAATCACTAATGGACCATACCCTTGGTTTAACTTAATCACATCATTTATCTCGATATCTATCATAATATTATCCACCTTGGATAATATTTTAAATTTTACTATCAATTAGTAATAACTTATAATGTTATTTAATTGTTAAATAACACTTTAAATAATCATTACTATTATTAATTTATTTTTAATAATAGTTTACCTTAATCATTATTATTAATCTTTTAATAATAATTTAATTGCTTGCTAATATTATTACCCTTTAATAATATTTTAATTGACTTCTCATTATTATCAATCATTTTAATGATAATTTAATTGTTCATCAATATTATCAATCATTTAATAATATTTGAAATCCTCACGTATCATTAGTAATTATTTAATAACGATTCAACCCTTAACTATTATTACCCAATAGTTAATTACTTGTTAAACAATATTATTAATTCTTTAATAATATTCTAAATCTTTATTTATCATTATTATTTATTTAATAATGATTTAACTCTTAACTATTATTATTTAATAGTTAATTAAATGCTAAATAATATTATTAATCCTTTAATAATATTTTAAATTAATTACATATCATTATTAATTATTGAATAATGATTTAATTCTTAACTATTATCATTTAATAGTTAGTCAATAATATTATCAATATATTTTAATTACTTAATAATCTTCTTTCGATTAAGTAATAATTTATTCCACTTAATTACCATTTAATTATTATTTAATATGAATTAAATAATAATTAATTAACTAATTATCCGAACTCATTATTTAATATTAATTAAATAATAATTAATTAATTAATTAACCTTACTTATTATTTAATATTAATTAAATAATAAATAATTAGTTTATTAACCTTAATTATCCTTTAATTATTATTTAATATTAATTAAATAATAATTAATTACTTAATTAACCTTACTTATTATTTAATTAATATTAAATAATAAATAATTAGCTTTCTAACTTTAATATTCTTTAATTATTATTTAATATTAATTTAAATAATAATTAATTATTTATTTAACTTTACTTATTATTTAAGTGCAATTAAATAATAAATAACTAACTTATTCATCTTAACATCCTTTAATTATTATTTAATATTCATTAAATCATAATTAATTAATTACATAACTTCATATATTATTTAATATTTATTAAATAATATTTAATTAGATTATTAGCCTATTTATACACTAATAAATAGCTAATATATAGTGAATCACTCCAATAATTTCAAATTTTATTTTATAACACTTAACTAGCATGCCAATAGGTCAAATATTATTTTTCTGAAATTAAAAATAATTTTCCCATAATTATTAGCAATTTAGTAAGCTTTAATCATTTAATAATTATGAAAAATATCTACTGACATTATAAAAATACCATTAAATTCCATAAAATAGTACACGAAATTCCAAGCAACTTTCTAGTTTTGACTGTCGCCGGAACCGGCCGGGAAATGGGTGAACCGGCCGCCGGAATGCTCCGACCGGTTCACCGGAAAAAAAAACCGGCAGTGACTTTTTAGCTTTTCCAGATTCTGCCTATTTTTGGGGTCTCTTACTAAAACTTTAATAACTTAAGTTCTATAACTCCGATGGAGTTCTACTTTATATTTTTACGTTCGTATCTTCTCGAACTACAATTTTCCATTATTGGATTAATTTTTCGGACATGATTTGACCTCCGAAAACAGCCTGGAACCGGACTGTTCACGCAAAACTTCCGACAGTGGAGTGTTTTAGTAGAAAAATCATATCTCACTCGTTTTAAATCGGATTTTAGTCATTCAAGTTGGAGAATTTTCATAACTTCAAGATCTATCCAACAAAATTGACGGATCAAAAATCCAATTTTCCGATCGTGAACAGTAATTCCGGGAATGGGCTGTTCAGATTTAGTTTTCCGGTAAACTTGATTTTCAAAGTTTGAACATTTTTTTTTCCAACATTAAAGCTTATAAAACATAAGTTAAACTCATGATAACCTATATAAATATACATAGCATGATTGTAACTATACAAATCATTATGTTAATATTTCTACCATGAACTTGAAAGAAAAAAACAAGATTAGGGTTTTCTAGGTTTTTTTTTCTTTCTTTCTTACCTCTTGGACCTCATGGCTTGTTTTCTCTCATTCCCAAAGTAAAGGATGGTGCTTGATGGCATCAACACTTCATCTTCTTCTCCTCTCCAAGAACTTTTCCTCTTTTAAGTATATTTCCTCTCACTTCTCTCTAGACTCTCTCTAGCTTGAAACTTGGAGAATAAATGAAGTGAAATGTTTACCATTTCAAGTATACTTGCAAAATTCTTAGATATAAAAATTATATCTATAAGTCATGATGCTCCTAACTTGGATACTTGCACAAGAAAGGACTAAAGTACCTAAGTTGGTGAAAAGAAGCATGGCTAGTTGTACAACATTTGTCCAAGCAAGTAAGTTATTAAACAATTAAAAGAAAAACAAAACAAAAATAATTTTTTTTTGCTATAAACATACCTTGCACGGCTGATGGACTTTTGTCCCAAATTGAATGACACTTGCTCACTTTTTTAATAAACAATAGTTTAATTAAGTATTTTTCAAGTGGGCCAATCATTGGGTTTTAATTTAAAATACCAATTGGGCTTCTATTAAATTGTTTGGGCTACTAAATTGTCAAATTTTATTATTCTCCACTTGGGCTACTAATTGACCCATGTTGGGCTAATTTAATAATTTACACATTAATTATTCAATCCATGATTAAATAAATAATTAGATTGAATAAATAATTAAATATTCTAACCCATAAGTATTAAATTACTAAATGGACTAATAATATTATTAATAATATTTTACATTATTTACATTAATTAATAATCATATTAATTAATTAATTATATTTAATTCACTCATTATATTCAATTTAATTGAATATTTAATTAATGACAACTTATCAATTATTTTGATATTAAAACTTTAGAGTGTGTTCGCTAATACTAATATATATAATCTATATATATTATTTATACACATTACTTTACCTCAAAAACAATTTCACAATAAATTATGAAATTAAAATAAATACAATATATAATTTAATATATATTATTTAGGCCATAAATTAAATTATTTAATACATTTACATTAAATAATTCATTTCTCATCAATTATGGAAATACATCCATTTACCCTAAAATACATTAAAATAATAATATATTTACTCAATTTCTTATTTAAATAATTTATTTAATTAATATTACACAAATAATTGTATAATTAAATTTCTCATTCTCATAAATCATTTACAATGATTTATTTAATTATAGAATATATTCATTTAATATATTCAATTACTATTTAAAATTACTTAATTAATTTAATCCCTTCATATATATGAAATTAAATGTTGTACATATCTACAATTACTAATCTCCCTTAATTAATTCAACTACTTTATATAATTTATAATTATATAATTTACGTAATTATTCCTCACAAATAATTTATCAACAATTTGCATAATTGTTGATTAATGAATAAATTAATTCCACAATAAACCTTTTTAATTCAAATTCGGATTAATTTAATATTAATCTATCTATTTATCACAATTTAATTAACCATTAAATTATGTTACTAAATGTGCACGCATATATATATAAATACCTATTTAATTTACACGCAACCACGTCGCATAATTACATAACTCCACTAATTAATTCTCTTAATTTAATTAGACTTGCTGTTAGTCAAGTTTATTGAATTATCACTTTACTTGCTAACTTATCAAAAATTTTGATATCACCATATCTAAGTTAGTCCGTTAAATTTAATTTGGACCTCTATTTATCTATCACTACTAGGTTATCAAACTCCAACCTTCATTAAATATTAAATATTTTATTTCTAATTCATTTAAATATCCGGGATATTACATTCACCCCTTCTTCTAAAAATTTCGTCCCCGAAATTATCTCATACACATTTCTACCAATTTTCATCTCTGAGTATAACTCTTTACTCATCAAATTCTATGACCACCCTTTTCTAGGAAGTTCATACTTCTAAACTCATAATTCCAGAACAATGGAATATCTTGCAGAAGAATAAATTGAAAATCAATATCTTACAGAAGAATAAATTGAAAATCAAAATATTCATTAAAACTTTCATAATATGCTGAGGGGTCATCAAGACTGTGAACATGGAATTAACTGAATTCCGAATAAATAGTATTTATCCCTGTAAATACTTATAAACAGAGTGTTTATCAATCACAAAGACTGAAAACATTCCATAGGTGTACGCTAGGTGATCAGCCTATCGTACTTCTGCGTTGTGCACAACGACTTCTCACGGGGTCGAACTCTTTGGATTTACCAACCCATATCAGCATGCCACCACTGTTGGGCGCCCCCTCGCAGGTTCTTTATTCATGGCTCTGACATATCCCCCATTATGGGGTTGTTCACCTCAGACTTATTACAAAATTCCGCTCAAACATAAGTTGGATTGGAAAATAAAACTTGAGTCATTTCTGACCAAAAAGTGTTCAGTCAAAATAAATGACATAGACTCACATCATTGAACTGTTCGTATATTACGACTCAAAAATCACTTCAGATTAGTTAAAGTAACAAAAATTCATTTATAGGACTTCATGATACCGCATCGTTGCAACAGTGCGTTGAGGATTCCGTCTTTTCATCTCTGCACCATGGCTTTAATGGCGTGTGATGATTTTATAAATACATTTTGATATTTTCAAATCAATTTGTCTAGCCGAAACAATTAGCATAAACTCTTCTTTAAACGTTTCAAAATACTAAAAATCGTTTTGACTTTGTCATATTACATCATACCATAGTGGGCTTAAAAATACATCCAACACTAGGTTACTCTGCATTGATGACTCCATCGTTTATTATGTCATCACCAGTAACGATGGACTTCTCCACACCTCGTGTTACTGCGACTTAATAATAAAACAAGAAAATTCATTTGTCTTTTCAAAAGCACAACAGTGCGAATTTGGCACGATTTTAAGAATTTCAAAATCTAGCATAGCTAGAAGATTTGGAATATCCTAAAACCTCAAAACACCTCAAATTTTTCCTCCACATTCTTTTCCAGCTTAATAACTATATCTATTATAGCCTTAACCTGACTACTTAACTCTATCCATACCTACTGTTCATCAAACTTACCACGTATTTGGGTTCAGCAACTTACCACAATCATATGGTTTGAGGAACTTGTCCTAGTTAGGCCAAAGTCGCCCATTCGCTGAGGGGCTCCACCACATGACTATGAGTCACGAACTTACTATGCGTGTCAGTTCTCAGAACACGAACTTATCTTAACATCCTCTACCTATCCGTTATACACATGAGAAAAGAATCACCTTCTCAACATACATATAGTGAATAGCGCGACACCAGGTTTCAGTTGATTATCATTATAGGAAGCCAAGTGGTCATCAAACCAAACACAATCTCCTGCCCATACAAGAAATTGGTCAACTCAGCCACTAATCAATATAGGAAGTTAAGCGGTCGTTAAACCAAGAACAAATCTCCTGCCCATACAAAGGACTGTTCAACTCAACCACTGTATCAATATAGAAAGCTAAGCGGTTCTAAAACCAAGCACCAATTCCCCGCCCATACAAGGAATTGTACAACTCAGCTACTAATATGAGTCCTCAATTAAAAACCTACAAACCTCTAACTTCTCTTGATATGAATTTTGTCAATTCATAACTTATCACACTCAACACTTCAAGAGTCCACTTGTTACTATTTCAGTATCTTCATTGTTATAGCACCATGCTATCAAAACCACCTCTTTAATCATTTAACAGACCATTTGTCATTCCATGATTTTACTATGATCATCGTGATCTTATAACGCAATTGATTTCCCTGTACTATTTCTCCTTTATTCTAGGATCGTTTAATTCTATCACCTTATCATTCATCTCTGATCATTTTACTGTACGATCCTTCTCTTTTTAAATTCTTGAATCAAGTGTTCCCTGATTCTTATTCCACTTATTTGGATTACACTCATTAAAGATTCTTCTTTGAATCTTTTCATATATCTATGTATCTATATAGATTTATTTCCTCATTTATGAACTGTATATGTTCATTTCTAAACTCTATCTGAGTTTATCCTTTCACTGTCTTCATTATCTTTCCATGATTATAGCCTAAGGTACTGCTACCTAAGAACTATAACCTATCAGCTCTGATACCAACTTGTGACGACCCTGAATCCGGGTTCCTTGAACCTCGGACCCGGTTCAACACGAGTACTACTTTTCCTTATTGTTCATGAATTTTAACAATATTATAATTGCTAAATAATCATTTATTTACAATTATATAACATCTCATTCTATTCCAGAATCGAAATCTTTATACATTCCTAGTATGTCTCAATATCATACATGATACTACATTCTATTACAATCAATTTGAGTATTTAATACTCATATAACATACCAACTAAGTCTTATGCTACAGAATCATTTACCTGTCCAATTCGGACTGATATCTACAATAGATATTTAGATCTTCAATGGAAGTAATATATTTTCCTGTTCCTTGTTCTTTATCGAGAACTTCAGGTAACTAGCCTTATCTGAAAATGTTGGTTTAGGCAAGAGTGAGCACGACGGCTCAACAAGTTCAACAGCTACACATAACACATTACATGCTTCACATAAAATTTACAATTTATACTAACATCATGTTTTTCTTGCATTTCAGTTTATGACATACTGCTCATGCATATCATGCCTCGCATTTAATCTATGCTTCATGTCTAACCTCTATCATGACATATAGTTCAATGCAGAACAATTGTCTTAAATCAACTACTGCATATCAACAATTCAAATCAACTTATTGCACAAAGGCACATTAAAACATCTTTGCACATAACCACGTATGAGCACATCTCAGTTTAATAACAAACTTATAATTCATGCACATAATACAACACGTTCTGAAAAACTTGCCTGGACTTGTATAACCAGCTTACGTTAATCTTTCACGTTCCTTGCACCACCTACACGGTATGTGAGATCAACGGTGCACAATATCAGTCAAAGTTTGACTCAATACTAAATCTTATTTTAAATATATTTATTTCTTCTTATCATCCCCTTTATTTAATAAGGTTAATTTTATATTTTAGTCTCTCTTTGACTTGACTCAGTGTTTCATATTCAACACCATAAATCTTTTGTTCGAAACTATGCAATTCTGACATTTATTAATGTCACTGCATTAAAACTTGGACCCTATATTTGTTTAGGTCGATCCACCAATTAATTACTAATGGACCATACCCTTGGTTTAACTTAATCACATCATTTATCTCGATACCTATCATAATATTATCCACCTTGGATAATATTTTAAATTTTACTATCAATTAGTAATAACTTATAATGTTATTTAATTGTTAAATAACACTTTAAATAATCATTACTATTATTAATTTATTTTTAATAATAGTTTACCTTAATCATTATTATTAATCTTTTAATAATAATTTAATTGCTTGCTAATATTATTACCCTTTAATAATATTTTAATTGACTTCTCATTATTATCAATCATTTTAATGATAATTTAATTGTTCATCAATATTATCAATCATTTAATAATATTTGAAATCCTCACGTATCATTAGTAATTATTTAATAACGATTCAACCCTTAACTATTATTACCCAATAGTTAATTACTTGTTAAACAATATTATTAATTCTTTAATAATATTCTAAATCTTTATTTATCATTATTATTTATTTAATAATGATTTAACTCTTAACTATTATTATTTAATAGTTAATTAAATGCTAAATAATATTATTAATCCTTTAATAATATTTTAAATTAATTACATATCATTATTAATTATTGAATAATGATTTAATTCTTAACTATTATCATTTAATAGTTAGTCAATAATATTATCAATATATTTTAATTACTTAATAATCTTCTTTCGATTAAGTAATAATTTATTCCACTTAATTACCATTTAATTATTATTTAATATGAATTAAATAATAATTAATTAACTAATTATCCGAACTCATTATTTAATATTAATTAAATAATAATTAATTAATTAATTAACCTTACTTATTATTTAATATTAATTAAATAATAAATAATTAGTTTATTAACCTTAATTATCCTTTAATTATTATTTAATATTAATTAAATAATAATTAATTACTTAATTAACCTTACTTATTATTTAATTAATATTAAATAATAAATAATTAGCTTTCTAACTTTAATATTCTTTAATTATTATTTAATATTAATTTAAATAATAATTAATTATTTATTTAACTTTACTTATTATTTAAGTGCAATTAAATAATAAATAACTAACTTATTCATCTTAACATCCTTTAATTATTATTTAATATTCATTAAATCATAATTAATTAATTACATAACTTCATATATTATTTAATATTTATTAAATAATATTTAATTAGATTATTAGCCTATTTATACACTAATAAATAGCTAATATATAGTGAATCACTCCAATAATTTCAAATTTTATTTTATAACACTTAACTAGCATGCCAATAGGTCAAATATTATTTTTCTGAAATTAAAAATAATTTTCCCATAATTATTAGCAATTTAGTAAGCTTTAATCATTTAATAATTATGAAAAATATCTACTGACATTATAAAAATACCATTAAATTCCATAAAATAGTACACGAAATTCCAAGCAACTTTCTAGTTTTGACTGTCGCCGGAACCGGCCGGGAAATGGGTGAACCGGCCGCCGGAATGCTCCGACCGGTTCACCGGAAAAAAAACCGGCAGTGACTTTTTAGCTTTTCCAGATTCTGCCTATTTTTGGGGTCTCTTACTAAAACTTTAATAACTTAAGTTCTATAACTCCGATGGAGTTCTACTTTATATTTTTGCGTTCGTATCTTCTCGAACTACAATTTTCCATTATTGGATTAATTTTTCGGACATGATTTGACCTCCGAAAACAGCCTGGAACCGGACTGTTCACGCAAAACTTCCGACAGTGGAGTGTTTTAGTAGAAAAATCATATCTCACTCGTTTTAAATCGGATTTTAGTCATTCAAGTTGGAGAATTTTCATAACTTCAAGATCTATCCAACAAAATTGACGGATCAAAAATCCAATTTTCCGATCGTGAACAGTAATTCCGGGAATGGGCTGTTCAGATTTAGTTTTCCGGTAAACTTGATTTTCAAAGTTTGAACATTTTTTTTTCCAACATTAAAGCTTATAAAACATAAGTTAAACTCATGATAACCTATATAAATATACATAGCATGATTGTAACTATACAAATCATTATGTTAATATTTCTACCATGAACTTGAAAGAAAAAAACAAGATTAGGGTTTTCTAGGTTTTTTTTTCTTTCTTTCTTACCTCTTGGACCTCATGGCTTGTTTTCTCTCATTCCCAAAGTAAAGGATGGTGCTTGATGGCATCAACACTTCATCTTCTTCTCCTCTCCAAGAACTTTTCCTCTTTTAAGTATATTTCCTCTCACTTCTCTCTAGACTCTCTCTAGCTTGAAACTTGGAGAATAAATGAAGTGAAATGTTTACCATTTCAAGTATACTTGCAAAATTCTTAGATATAAAAATTATATCTATAAGTCATGATGCTCCTAACTTGGATACTTGCACAAGAAAGGGCTAAAGTACCTAAGTTGGTGAAAAGAAGCATGGCTAGTTGTACAACATTTGTCCAAGCAAGTAAGTTATTAAACAATTAAAAGAAAAACAAAACAAAAATAATTTTTTTTTGCTATAAACATACCTTGCACGGCTGATGGACTTTTGTCCCAAATTGAATGACACTTGCTCACTTTTTTAATAAATAATAGTTTAATTAAGTATTTTTCAAGTGGGCCAATCATTGGGTTTTAATTTAAAATACCAATTGGGTTTCTATTAAATTGTTTGGGCTACTAAATTGTCAAATTTTATTATTCTCCACTTGGGCTACTAATTGACCCATGTTGGGCTAATTTAATAATTTACACATTAATTATTCAATCCATGATTAAATAAATAATTAGATTGAATAAATAATTAAATATTCTAACCCATAAGTATTAAATTACTAAATGGACTAATAATATTATTAATAATATTTTACATTATTTACATTAATTAATAATCATATTAATTAATTAATTATATTTAATTCACTCATTATATTCAATTTAATTGAATATTTAATTAATGACAACTTATCAATTATTTTGATATTAAAACTTTAGAGTGTGTTCGCTAATACTAATATATATAATCTATATATATTATTTATACACATTACTTTACCTCAAAAACAATTTCACAATAAATTATGAAATTAAAATAAATACAATATATAATTTAATATATATTTTTAGGCCATAAATTAAATTATTTAATACATTTACATTAAATAATTCATTTCTCATCAATTATGGAAATACATCCATTTACCCTAAAATACATTAAAATAATAATATATTTACTCAATTTCTTATTTAAATAATTTATTTAATTAATATTACACAAATAATTGTATAATTAAATTTCTCATTCTCATAAATCATTTACAATGATTTATTTAATTATAGAATATATTCATTTAATATATTCAATTACTATTTAAAATTACTTAATTAATTTAATCCCTTCATATATATGAAATTAAATGTTGTACATATCTACAATTACTAATCTCCCTTAATTAATTTAACTACTTTATATAATTTATAATTATATAATTTACGTAATTATTCCTCACAAATAATTTATCAACAATTTGCATAATTGTTGATTAATGAATAAATTAATTCCACAATAAACCTTTTTAATTCAAATTCGGATTAATTTAATATTAATCTATCTATTTATCACAATTTAATTAACCATTAAATTATGTTACTAAATGTGCACGCATATATATATAAATACCTATTTAATTTACACGCAACCACGTCGCATAATTACATAACTCCACTAATTAATTCTCTTAATTTAATTAGACTTGCTGTTAGTCAAGTTTATTGAATTATCACTTTACTTGCTAACTTATCAAAAATTTTGATATCACCATATCTAAGTTAGTCCGTTAAATTTAATTTGGACCTCTATTTATCTATCACTACTAGGTTATCAAACTCCAACCTTCATTAAATATTAAATATTTTATTTCTAATTCATTTAAATATTCGGGATATTACAGTGCATGTTAATGTCAGCAGCAATTTTGGCAGCAACAATGGTTGGTTTAGTACATAAAAAATTAACAAAATCATTTAAGCCAATTATAAAAAATTAAAAATCAAAATCACCCAAATTTTTACTTTGTAAGCGGTTATTGGTTTATACGGTTATCGGTTTAATCGATTATAAAACTTAAACATAAAGAATATAGTTAGTATATATCTTTGTAATGTTAAAATGTTTGATTTAAAGTTATTTTCTACACTAAGGACATGATCATTTTCATTCATATATCAAATTGTTGTTTAAATGTACAAACATAAGTCAATGCTACAAAATGGTATTTACATGACTATCCAATTTCAATTCATAGAGAGAAAAAAACATACAAGATTCATTTAATCATAATATGGAGCGAGAGTTCAAATTTTTTTCTTCTAGTGTTCCAATCACAATTAAACATTTATTAACAAGTATTTTTCAAGGTACTTAACATTGAAAAAATAATTTAATATTTTGGTTCGCTTGGTTTCGGTGATTTTAGCATATAAATTGAAACCGACCGCTATATCTTCAGTTTGTCTTTTTTATTTACTTTCGGTTCATTAATTTTATATTTTTCGGTTTAATTCGGCTCGGTTTAAATCGGTTTGGTCGGTTATTCGATTATTTTTGGTTTATTGTTCACCCCTACTCGTGACTTCATAAATATAATTATGACTTAATAGTGAGGAGAGTGAGAAGGCAATAATTTATTTCAATTTATTTCATTTTTTTTATTTAAGATATTTTAAAATAAGTTTTGGTTTCTAAAAATTTTAGGCAACTAGATTTTAATAAAGATATCATCCTAGCTAAAGAAGCTTTTAAGATTTGGAATTTCTTCCCATTTTTTATTTTCCTCAAAATAAGGATGATTAAGGAGGCTTTTCCATTATGGGGCACCAATACCAATCCTGCAATTTCATTAACTACATGATTAGATGATTGACAAGTGACGAGAGTAGATTTTAACGACCGAGATCATCACACAAAAATTACAAAAAAAATACCAATATAAATTTATTAAGAATGATCTTGTTTAACAAAATTTATTTACAAATTATATAATAATGATCTTAGTGGAAGGTAATCAGGTAGAAAGAAAGGAAGCTAGATACCTGAGTTTCGCTTTTCCAAACTATTAACAGCTGATTTTGCACGATCTTCTACATCACCAAAAAACAAACAAATTGCACAAGTAATCATCAATGATCACACAAGAAAAACTTGACTACTAGATATTCTAGAAGGGTTAGAGTCTACAATTGAATATAATTGAGTTGGTTGAATTTGATTGAATTTTCAATATTGAAGGGATAAGAAAACTTAATCAGTTTTGGACTCATCTAGTTATGAGTTTCAGTTATGATAAGACTCTAATTCAGGCTTTCACTTCTAATTGGTTTCGAACGTGCATGGACAAAAGGTGTCGAGTGTTGGTTCGATTTATCAATTAATAAACTCGCGCAAGTATACGTGGCCCAGAAGTAGTATAAAATATATTTAATGTCGATCCCACAGAGAGTTAACACTAATAATTTTCAAATATTAAACTTATATCAATCTAATCTTATTTAAACAATGATTAAAGGTGGTGAATATGATTATCACAGAACTAGCAAAATAAATAACACACGACAACTAATATCAGTTTTAGACAAGTTAAGACCATAACTTCACCAAATATCTCATTAAAACCTTACACCCCCCCCCCCCCTTTTAATTAATAGATTAAACGAATGATAGCCCAAGAATAAAAACAGCCAAAAACCTCTTTCAATGGCTAAATGATTCACACCCTATTAACTAGATCACTATATTCCTATATGATACTAATTAAGCAAGACAACAATATAAACAGATTCTCAGCAAGGCTACACAAGATACCACGGTATATTCCTATCCGAGATACAAGTTAGGTCATCCAAAGATAAAGAATCCTACAAGTGTTATCATATTTTAGGTAAAGCTATTTAATCCATTTTTCAATATCATAAACAACATCATATTACTTACAAAGTAAGTAATTCATACATGAAGTATAAAACATGATAATCATTCATTTTCAATTCACACACATTAAAAGGAGGAAGATTCAATTAAAATTAAGTATTGAGATCCATTATGTTCTTAGAAAGGAACTTACTTCATAACTAAATGAATAAAAATCATTAACAATATGTTCATCATTCTTAGACTACACAAAATGAAGACAAAATATATATTTGAAACTTCTTGTGAAACAAGTTTTAAGCTAATAAACTCCTTTCACTATGAAGCAATCCAAGCTAGAAGAATATCCTTGCTCTTGAGCTCAAACCCAATCAAAGTTGCATTGTAGAACTGAAAAACTAAACAAAAGCTGCTCTGGAGAATAAGATGATGATTTTAGGTCATATAGCAACTTCAGTTTTATAAGCAAATCTCGATTGAAAATAGCAGGGGGCGACCGCTGAGGCGGTGGCTGGAGCCGCTACGGTGGTGGTTTTGGTTAGAAATTACTATTTTGCCCTTTAAGTCCAAAAACCCTGCAAAGCAAGAATAAATCATTAGGAACCAATAAAACCATTTAAAGCAACACAAATAACTCCCAAAAGCTCACAAATCAATAAGCCAGAAGTAGTAATTCACAGGTATAAAATCCACTCATCAAATACCCCAAAACTTAAGTATTTGCTTCCTCTTGAGTAAAATAGTAAGACATAGACTAAACAACTAATACTAACGACCCCATAACAACAAACTAATACAGATATTAATTGGAATCATAGCCTCAAAAATAAAATGAAATAGGTAAGATAAACCTCAAAGAAAAACAAAGTCTAAAATTTCAACAAAATCTCTAAAGCTCACAATTGCTCATGATCCAGTTCATGTGTGTGTGAAATACCCACTGTTTAAAATTAGACAGAATTTAGATGAACTTATACGATAAAATGCCATGAATGATTTCGCTTTAAAACCCGAAAACTCACTCTTCACATCAATTACAACCAAATAAGGCAAATATATAAGGATAGGATCTCCCGAATTTAAATATGAAAAGCTAAACTTATTTTTTATATACATAGATGAGTGCAATTTACGTTCCGTCTCACCTCAACTTACAAGCTTGACTGTGCAATGTTTAATTCTATTAGGCTATTTAGAGTTACCTATGTAACAAGCTTTTAATCAGTGACTCCCAAACCAGTCGGCTTTAGGGTATTAAGTGAAAAGACACCCCTACGGATCTAATAACTTGAGTAGCAAATGCCACAAAATTAGACTAGCCAAACTATTATTATTATTATTATTATTATTATTATTATTATTATTATTATTATTATTATTATTATTATTATTATTATTATTATTATTATTATTATTATTATTATTATTATTATTATTATTATTATTATTAAATATACATATCTGAGATCCCTCAAACTTATATACAAGCTTAAATTTAGCGCAAAAGATGCTCAAATAGGTTTTTTTTATAGCATTTTTCAAGTTTACACCACAAGCAAAAACCTTGTCGTATTCAGCCCCGTACGCATGAACATTTAAGTCAAAGTCGCTATGAAACTTGTGTTGAACTGCATCATAGAGTTAACTTACTGAGCTACGTAGCTTATCTGACGAGTCTGGCATCGGGATTCCCTTCTCAATTGCCACATCTCCGTAGCTAGTGACTATAAAGATGGCTGGGATGCGGCGTCATCCTCCTGTGGATCTGCAAAGAGTTCCTCAGTGTCTAGAGACTGAGCCTCCAAAATAAACCCGGTTCCTCTTGGATCGACTGGAGCGCCATCCCATTGGTCGTGGTTATTGGTTTGCAAAAATATGGCATACATATAATCAAATTATATAAGCGCAACGGGAGCAAAAAAAATCAAATTTTAAAATTTTTGTACAAACCAATAACCTGGATCTTTCTTATACGACTATTATTAATTGAGGAAGGATAAAAGAATGTATACCTTTGTAGAACCAAGCTTCCACGGGTACAAGTTCATCTCCCTTTAATCCTTCTCGTTCTTCTTCAAATTCACCGATTAGATTTCACGGATCAATATTAGCTCCCCAAGTGTAAAGCCTCTAGAGGTGATCCACTAAGAGATCTATGAATAAAGAAGTGAATTATGGTTTCTTCAAACCATAGGTGGCTAGCCCTAATTCTCTCTCTCTCTCTCTCTCTCTCTAACTCCTTAGATGTAGAGAATTATGGAGTACTCTATCTATTCTAGTAAAAGAGTATGTAACCTTAATCTATGATAAGACTTTTCTTATTTATAGATATAGTTAACCATTCTAAACTATTTAGGAACTTAATTATTTACAATAATACTACTACTTATTAATTAATTCCTAAACCATTTAGGAACTAAATAATAATACTAGTAATAATAATAATAAAAAAAAAAGAGACTCCTTTTATTAATTTATAATTAGTATTTCTAAAATACTAAACTATAAATATTAAGGTATTTAATTTATTCTATCACCATAGTATAAATTAAATATACTTAATTTATTATTACGATTATGCCATCAACTTCTAAAATAAATATTACTCTTTTGCGGTGTGACCCTTTAGGTTCTCCATATTAAACCGGTTCTATAATAAATAAATTAGAACAATTCTAATTCATTTATTATGAATTAACTCTATAATTCAGAATAAATAATTATTCCACAATAAGGGTAAGCCCCCTTAGCGATTAGTCAACATTCCAGATAATATAGATTTCAACATTTGATTGTAAAAGAAACTTTCAGCGAATAATTACCGTATAATTCAATCCTTCTATCATACAATGTCCCAATCAAATATAAGACATGGAATTTCTGTCAAATCTTATTTATTTGATCATATGCATTTCAATTCACAAATGCACAACTCTAGTTAATGTAAATTAGAAACTCATTTCTAATTCCATTCAACCCTGGCCAGGAATTTCTGAGTTGTCACTTATTGAATTGTATAGGACATTCTCCCCCTTTACTGGAAGTGGTAGATCATTTGTTGATCATTCATTTATCTCCATGTATACTTTTATTATACCCAAGCATATCCTTTGATATACCATAAGTCTTAAGGAATATGTCAAAGTATAACTTAGTACACACAAGATACTATGATAATCTCAAGTCCAAGGATCACTTGTACGACTATAACATAAGGAACTCCTATTGACAAACAAGTAAAACTCCATTAGGTGTTCCTTGAGTGAGTCACGTTCAGTGAACTTATTCTCTAATAAGCACCTACATACTTGCTTTAGTGTCTCTACAAAAATGATTATGAGATCAATCATCCTCTTCATAAGAGCAAGCATAATATGTACCAATCTTTTCGGATCTACTAATCGCCTTTTTAGTGATCCAACGATTAGGAACGATTTTAGTTTTAAGCTATCTTGAATTTAGATCTCATTAGCACGATACTTATCATGGTTCTAAAAGCATTGCTCGAAAACTATGGGTTTATCCATTTGATTAATTCAAGTAATTAATCATTAATAAAGAAATGTCTTGATTCTTTTATTAATAAACGAATAAGATTACAAAGTATATGCTTATCACATCAAATGTGATTGGCTTGAGGTCATACTACTTTCAGTAGTGACTGATCAACCGAGAGTCAATTGGAATCATGAGCTATTATAGAGGCTCATCATCAAACCATACCACACCGACATGCGCGCATAGTCCATAAATAAGAGAAGGATGTGACAGACCACCAGGCGAACCCCCATGAAGTGTGTGCTTTATGGAACTGAGAATGAATTTCCCCAAATTAATGCTCTTGCCTTGAGTCAAACAATAAAGCAACACGACCCTTGATTGAATCACATCACTAACATGTGTAGTGGGCAAGAGTTTGGCACAGATGAAATAGTACAAAGCTTTACCATATCTGCTCAAAAATCGATGTAAAAAGAGCCGCGACACCCCGTCCTTGAGAGTCCATTAAGCATCTGGCTGTCACAAGTTTCTAATTACCTCATTCATATTAAGGTTCTCTGTTTTGTAGGTGGTGTATTCGTCCTTTTCTTCCATGTTTTCAAGGTTTTAATAAACATTAATTTGCTCTGCGTCAAAGTTGACAATCGTGCCACGAATTCAAACCACATTATCATTCTCGTTAGCGTTCGCATAGAATTCTCGCACAATGTTTACCACTGTCGGCTCAGGTTGTCTAGTAAAAGTGAACCACTACTTAACCGTAATTATGTTCAATTAATTTCCATCACTCACTCCTGGATGAAGATCACGCTCAAGAATGATGATTTTTCTTTCCATCACCTCATAGTAACGTTCCTCCGCATCTTTGTTGACAAGGCTGTGCTTATCATATCTGGCTGACTTAGAAACTCTTTCCCCGTTTGATGTTTAGGACCCATGATCGCTCGATGAAATGCAAAGGAAAAGTCACAACCCAAAACCAAACACCACCTAACTGAAAATGAAATAATATTCTTTGTGGAAAATTCACAAACAGTTGGTGTGCACTACTAATTCTAACTATGAATTAAGCTTCCTTCAAACTGAATTCAAGCCACCCTAAAGGGTTTATCCTTTATGATTCAAAGTCTCTAATCCCAAAATTTAATCAATTTCCATGAGTATGAAAGAAACTCTCAATTTGAACTAAAGTATCTACCAACCAAAATCTAACCTCAATTTGAAATAAGAAGTAAATAGCCTACCCGATTTAGTCCAATAACTACCCTTAATCCTCCCAATAATTCACTAAACAAAAATAATTAGCAACTCCAAGACTTACCACACTTGGCGATTGAAGAAGACCCCATATAATAGCTTGACCAAATCGAGTAGGAAAGAGAATGCCAGAGATTGCTCTTGGTAGACTCGGCAATAAAGATTGGATGATTGTAGTGAGCTTGATTTGTTAAAGCAATTAGAAGTTGGAGATGAATTGGTAGTGTATTAGAATGTGTATGAGGGTTCGAAGTTAGAGAAAATTTCGGCATAGGCTGCTTTGAAATAAAACCCTGAATGGGTGTTTTATTTTTTTCCAAAAATTGAACGACCGCTATGGCAGTTAATATGGGCACTACGGTGGCTAAACCCTACTACTAAAAAAAATATTCAAAGTTTGAAACCATTGCTGCAGTGGTAGTAGGGTAGCGTTGCGACGGTCTAGTCCATTGCTGGGCTTCCCTTAAAATTGCAATAAAGTCCAAAATATTGCAATGTTTTGATAGAGCTGAAAGTAATACATGAAATTTATCAAAAATAAGTTACGAATCCAAAATTTATAAAAAATCATAGAATTTTTCATTTAGCAATATAGCAATATATAATTAAAATATAACACTAAATAAGTACTACTTCAATAAGCATAAAAATAACACAAACAAATTGACAATAATATATAATACCAAAATAGTAATAATGTTAATATAACACTAGAATAGTAATAATAATGGGTTGCTTCCCATTTAGAGTCTTGAGCTTGACTACCGCCTGTTTTACTTCAGGTCGTAGAGAATGACGGGCACATTTTGTCGATCCACCTCACCCTCATGTAATGCTTTAGCCGTTGGCCATTTACTTTGAACGTGTTCGTGGTAGTAGCATTTTCTAATTCAACCGCTCCATGCGAAAGTACCCTTTTGATAGTAAATAACCCTAACCATCTTGATTTCAACTTTCCCGGAAAAAGCCTTAACCGAGAATTATAGAGAAGCACTTTCTGACTGTTCTCAAATCTTTGCTCCATTATTTCTTGATCATATCGTCGCTTTGTCTTTTCATTATAAAATTTGGCATTTTCATACGTATAGAGACAAAATTCATCCATCTCATTCAGTTGAAGTAGTCGTTTCTCACCGGCTACATGTAAGTCAAAAGTGAGTTTTTTGATGACCCAATAAGCATGATGTTCAAGTTTAATCGGTAAGTGACACGCTTTACTGAAAACCAAGCGATATGTGGACATTCCAATTAGTGATTTGTACGCTGTTCTGTAAGTCCACAACACCTCATCTAATTTTATATACTAATCCTTTCTTTTGGGATTCACCGTCTTTTCTAGAATACACTTTATCTCTCTATTAGAAACTTCCGCTTGACCACTGGTTTGCGGATGGCAGGCCGTAACAATCTTTTGGGAGACCCCATATTTAGCAAAGAAGGTAGTAAAATATTTGTTATAGAAGTGTGAACCCCCATCATTGATAATTTCCCGTAAATTACCAAAGCGCAAAAAGATGTTTTATGTAGTAAGTTAAGTACCACTTTGGAATCATTGGTCAGCAGAGCAACAACTTCAACCTATTTGGATACATAGTCTATAGCGACTAGTATATATTGATTATTATAAGATGTCCTATGAAGTCTATTCCCTAAACATAATTTTTTTTTTTTGAAAACTTGAATACTTCATGTCTCCTAGAAATATTTCCTATTCTTTAGCAATTATCGCATCTCGCTACAGAAGAATGAACGTCTTTAAACAAAGTTGATCAGTAAAACCCAGACTGTAGCACACTCGCTACCGTTCTTTCTACACCACAATGTCATCCGTAATCAAATGGGTGACAGTGACGAAGCTCATTCTCCATTTACTCTTTTAGCAAACATCTTCTCAGAATCTAATATGTACACTGCTTAACTAGGAAAGGATCATCATAGATATAGAATCGCACATCACTCAATAACTTTTCCTCTGTTGATAAGATAAATCCAGAGGAAGCACATTCCTTATAATATAATTAACAAAATACACATACCAAGGTAATTCACACTGAACAAAAATAGCCGCTCAGCTGGAAAATGTTCATTAATTTCCTTGCCATCCCCACTTTCCATCTCAGAATTCTCTAATCTTGAAAGATGACCAACAACTTAATTTTCTGTCCCCTTTTTATCTCGAATTTCTAGATCAAATTCTTGGAGTAACAGAACCCATATAATAAGCCTCGGCTTGACATCTTTATTTAATATCAGATACTTAATAGCAGAATGATCAGTGAACAAAATTACCTTCATTCCAATGAGATAAAAACGGAATTTGTCGAAAGCATACACAACTGCAAGTAATTCTTTCTCAGTGGTTGTATAGTTGAGTTGTGCATCCGACAACATCTTACCTGAATAGTAAATAGTATGAAAATTTTCTCCTTTTGCTATCCCAACACAACTCTAATCACTAGCATCACACATCAATTTAAACAAAAACTCCCAATCTGAAGAAACTACTATCAGAGCAGATATCAGTTTCTTTTTTAGCAGATCAAATGTGTCTATGCAGGCCTTTTCCATCTTGAAGGACTCATTTTTTTTTCCAAAAGACTACAAAGCGACTTAATGAAACTACTAATTCTCATCACAGATAATGGTAGTGAAAGTTTTTCTATAGTCTCTACTTTAGCTTTGTCAATTTTAATTCATTTTGCAGAGACTCTATGTCCAAGAATAATCCCTTCCCCCATGAAATGACAATTTTCCCACTTCAATACCAAATTTGTCTCCACACACCGCTTTAGCACCGTCGTTAAATTTTCCAATCTAGCTTCAAAATAATTCTTGAATACCTAAAAATCATCCATGAAGACTTCTAGAGTCTGTTCCACCATATTCGAAAAGATGAACATCATGCACTGTTGAAATGTGGAAGGTGTATTGCACAATCCAAATGACATCTTTCTGAAGGCAAAGGTGCCATACAGACATATGAATGTGGTTTTCTCTTGATCTTCAAGTGCGATTGCTATTTGGTTATAACCAGAGAATTAATTTAGTAGACAATAAAATTCATGCCCTACCAATCTATTAAACATTTGATCAATAAATGGAAGGAGCAAAATGGTCCTTCCTAGTTGCCTTGTTGAGCTGCCAATAGTCCATGCATACCCTCCAACTGGTAATTGTCCGAGTAAGAATTATCTCACTATTTTCATTTGACACAACGATCATACCCCTTTTTTTCAAAACGAACTGAACATGGCTCACCCATGGGCTGTCGGAGATAGGATATATAATTCCAGCATCAAGTCATTTAATGATTTCCTTTTTCACTACTTCTTTCATGATGGGGTTAAGACGTCTTCGATGCTCAATGGTTGGCTTAGCGTTATCCTCTAATAAGATATCGTGTATACAAATAAATGGACTAATCCTTTTTATATTTGAAATAGTCTACCCCAAAGCTTTCTTATACTTTCTAAGCACACTTAAAAGTTCACACTTTCTTGTTTTTCATCTAGAGTTGCAAAACTTATAACAGGCAAAGTGGATGGTTGTCCTAAAAAGGCATACTGCAAATGACTCGGCAGCGGTTTGAGTTTCAAAACATGTGATTCCTCCTTGGATAAAGTTGAAGTAGAAGTAGAAGTTTTAGCTTACTTGAAAGATTCATAATGTTGTTTGAACTTGGTGAATCGAGGAGAAGTAACCAAATATTTCACGCATTCGATATGAGTAAGTTCTTCTTCAGTGGAGGTTCTAATGATTGAAGCTTCCAAAGGGTCAGATATACAAGTTTCCATAAACACTTCTTTCATTGCTCTGTCAACCACATCAACCCCATAGCAATCCTCAGAGTCACTCAAAAACTTCATAAACTTGAACACGTTGAATATTATTTCTTGATCTTGCACCCTTATGGTGAGCTCTCCTTTTTGGACATCTATGATAGCTCTGCCAGTGGCTAGAAATGGATGCCCTAAGATAATAGGCACTTCCGGATCCTCCTTAAAGTCGAGGACTATAAAGTCTGTAGGAAAAATGAACTTGTCAACTTTCACTAACACATCTTCTACCACTCCCTATGAGTATGTCAGGGACCTGTTTGCCAGATGCAGAGTAACATTAGTGGGCTTTCCTTCATTTAACCCTAGCTTCTTGTAGATTGACAGGGACATCAAATTGATGATTGCACCTAGATCACATAAAGTTTTTCCATTGAATTGACTTATAATGGAACAAGGTATGGTGAAACTCCCAGTGTTCTTAAGCTTTGGTGGAAGCTTTTTTTGAAGGATCGCGCTACACTCCTTAGTAAGCACAACCGTCTCATAATCACTAAGCTTTCTTTTCTTGAACAGAATGTCTTTCATAAATTTCATTTAGCTCGGCATTTGTTCCAAAACTTTGGCAAATGGATTGTTTATGTGAAGCTTTTTCAAGGCTTCTAAGAACTTAGAAAACTGTTTATCCATTTTTTATTTTTACTGGCATTGAGGAAAAGGTATGGGCTGAACTTTCGTACTGGTTTTGTTATCATTTGAATCTGGCACTCTAACTTCCCCCACTTCAATTTTTGGCTCCCTACTCTTATAATCTTCTTCAACAACAACGTCTTCTTCATTGGCAGGTTGTGACACTGTAGTGGTTTGCTCAGTAATTTTAGGTAACTCTTTATCACTATGAAGTGTATCTGTTTTACACTGCTCCTTGCCTTCTCTCTTGGGATTGACTTCAGTATCACTCAACAAAGTCCCTTGTGGACGATTATTGATAGCATTTGCAAGTTGTCCCACTTGATTTTCTAAATTTTGAATGGCAACATCTTGGCTATTTATTCTCGTCTCATTTTGTGAAATATGCCGTAAGAGTAGTTCTTCCAAGTTAGACTTCTTCTCTTGTTGATGTGGAGCTTGTTGAGGTTGTTGTTGTCATTGTTGATTGTAATTTTGAAATCCTAGAGCATATGGTCGCCTAGGCTCTGAAGATTAACCTTGATTGTTATTATTGTTCTATGAGAAATCTGGACAATTTCTCAAGCCCGGTTGATAATGTGTGGGAACATTGTTGTTCGGCTATCGATTATAATGGTTGACATACTGAACTGATTTTGCTCTTATAGCACATTGATCACTTGGGTGCTGCTACACTCTGTACAGGTTTAAGTCCAAAATTGTCGATTTTCCTTACAAGCACAATTACTTGTACAAATAAGGCTGTAACTGCATCCAGCTTATGCATTCCAACCACTTTTCTTTGTGTTTGCCTCTTAGAAGGCCACTGGTAGTTGTTAGTTGCCATGGTTTCCAACAACTCATAAACATCATCATAGTTCTTCCCCATTAACGCTCTGCCAATTACGGTATCTACACTTGATCTAGTTGAACTAAACAACCCATTACAAAATGTTTGAACCTGCAACCATTTCGATATGCCATGGGGCGGACATCTTCTTAGTAGATCCTTAAATCGCTCCCATGTTTCACAAAAAGTCTCGAAGTCTTGCTGTGAGAAGGATGTGATATCATTCCTTAACCTCGTTGTTTTTGTTGGTGAAAAGAACTTCGACAATAATTTCTTAGCTAAGTCAGCCCCGGTAATAATAGAGCCCGCTACAAGTAAGTGCAACTAACTCATCGCATTATCACGAAGAGTGAAAGGGAATAATAAGAGTCTGAGAGCGTCTTCTGAAACTCCTTAATATCTGAAAGTGTCATAGATTTCTAGAATATTTACCAAATGAGGATTTGAGTCATCATTTGGCATCCAATTGAATTACACATGATTCTGAATCATTTAGATAGTGCTCAGCTTGATCTCAAAGCTGGTAGCTATAATAGCTGGCCTAATGATGCTCGAATGGATATTTGTGACTTGAGGCATAGCATATTCCTTCAATATTTTATGATCTTCTTTTGCCATTGTATCTTTATCGTGTATAACTCGACCCTTTTCTTTTCGCAGTCTCAGCAAAGTTCTTTCAACTCTATGATTGAAAGTTACTAAATTTGGATCTTGAAAAGGTTGCATACAAAATCAAGAGTACCAGCAGAATTAAACAGAAGTAACCGTTTAAATTAAGATTATCTCGAATGAGCTTAATATTGCAAGGAAATTAAATAATTAACTCCCCGACAACGGTACCAAAAACTTGTTGGTTCGATTTATATATTAATAAACTTGCGTAAGTATATGCGGCCCACAAGCAGTATAAAGTATATTTAATGTCAATCCCAAATAGAGTTAACACAAACAATTTCCAAATATTAAACGTATATCAATCTAATCATATTTAAACAATGATTAAAGGTGGTGAATATGATTATCACAGAATTAGCAAAATAAATAACACAACAACAACTAATATCAGATTTAGACAAGCTAAGACAAAAACTTCACCTAATACTTTGTTAAAACCTCACACCCCTCCTTTTAATTAATAGATCAAACGAATGATAGTTTGAGAATAAAAATAACCAAAAATCTCTTTTGATATCTAAATGATTCACACCCTACTAACTAGATTACTATATTCCTATGTAATATTAGTTAAGCAAGATGGCAATATAAACATATTCTCAACAAGGCTTCACAAGATAAGACGGTATATTCCTATCCGAGATACAACTTAGCTACTCCATCCGAAGATAAAAGTCCTACAAGTGTTTTCATGTTTTAGGTAAAGCTATTTAATCCATTTTTCAATATCATAAACAACACCATATTACTTACAAGGTATAAAATATGATAATCAGTCATTTTCAATCCACACACATTTAAAGGAGGCAGATTAAATTAAAACTAAGTATTGAGATCTTTTATGTTCTTATAAAGGAAGTTAGTTCATAACTAAATAAATAAAAATCATTAACAAGATGTTCATCTTTCTTAGACTACACCAAATGAAGACAATATATATATATATATATATATATATATATGAAACTTCTTGCAAAACAAGTTTCAAGCTAATAAACTCCCTTCACTATGAATAAATCTAAGTTAGAAGAATATCCTTGCTCTTGAGCTCAAAACCAATCAAAGATTCCTTGTAGAACTGAAAAACTGAATAAAAGTCGCTCTGGAGAATAAGATTATACTTTTAGATTATGTAGAAACTTCAGTTTTATAAGCAAATCCTTGTTGAAAATAGCAGGAGTCAACCGTTGTGGTAGTGGCCGGCACCATTGCGGTGGTGGTCTTGGCTAGAAATTACTATTTTGCCCTTTTAGTCCAAAAATCATGCAAAGAAAGAATAAATCATCAAGAACCATAAAACCCACTTAAAGAAACATAAATAACTCCCAAAAGCTCACAAATCAATAAGCTAGAAGTACTAATTCATTAGTATAAAATACACTCATCACTGAGAAACTATAAATACAGTCATAAGTGGGGTCAACAGTACTACATCATTACTTTATTACTTTCTAGCAATCAAAATCCTTCATTGTTAACGCTTTTGACCTGTATTGATTCTCTCACCGGAGCTATCCCCTGACGACCCATGCCATAAAATTTTTTGGTGTGATCATTGATTATTACTTGTGCAAGTTGCTTGCTTTTTAATAATTTAGGCAAGCTACAAAATTAGGTGTTAACATTGGAGCTAGAAGGAGGGTTTCAGGAAAAAATTATTATAAATCACTAAATTCTTTCTAAACAACTTTCATAGCGAATAAGGTTAATCAGGTGCTGAATCAAGCGGGTTTTTGTTTTGTAGAATTATCACATACATACAATCATATTATATAACACAACAGAAACATAGCATAAAACGAATTTAAAATTTTTCTACAATCTAATCCCATGAATCTACCTTATGCGATATTTATTAATTGAGAAATGATCAAAGATTATACATTTTGAAGATTATTTGAAATCATAAACTGATCTACAAGTACCAATCATTTGTTCCTTTAAACTCCTTCAGATTCACGGATCAAAGTCAACTACTCAATGTGCGTAACACTCTAAAGGTGATCTACCAAGAGATTATTGATTAAAAAAAGTAAATTTAGGTTTTTTCAAATATTGGGTGGCTAGCCTTATTTCTCCCCCTCACCCCCCCCCCCCCCTCTCTCTATCTATCTAACTCCTTAGATTGTAGAGAATTTTAATTATTCAATAATACTTATGAATTATGTATTACCTTATTCTATAATAAAGACCCCTCTTATTTACATACTCGCTCATTTCTCCTAAACTCTTTAGGATTAGGATTTTAATTCAATTCCCAAATCAATTATGAACTAAATTAATTATTATAATAATAACAATTCCTAAACCATTTAGGAACTTGATTATTTATAATAATAATAATAATAATAATAATAATAATAATAATAATAATAATAATAATAATAATAATAATAATAATAATAATAATCCCTTATTAATTTATAATTAGTATTTTCAAAATATATAATTATAAATATTAAGCTATTTAATTTATTTCATCATTGTATAAATTAAATATACTTAATTTATTATTATTAAGCCAAATTACTTCTAAACTATAATTTTCTTTTTTATGGTGTGACATTTTAGATTCAATATTATGCCGATAGTAGAATAAATAAATTAGAACCATTATAATATTATTTATTATGAATTAAAATCCTTTAATTCAAATATAAATAAATATATTTATTTTACATCATGAGTGACACCTCTCAGCATATTATGACTAACCGGATAATAAAAAATTAACATTTAATTACAAAGAACCTATTCAGTAAATAGTTACTGTACAATTCAATCATTCTACCATACAATGTCTCAATCAAATATAAAATATAAAATTTCTGTCAAATCTTATTTATTTGATCATATGCATTTCAATTCTCAAATGCAAAAGTCTAGTTAATATAAATTAAAAAGTCATTTCTAATTTCCATTCAACACTGGCTAAAGATTTCTGAGTCGTCACTTATCAAATTGCATAGAACATTATCTCCATTTAATGAAAGTGATAGATCATTTATTGATCATTCACCTACCTCCATGTATACTTCATTATACCTAAACATACCCTTTGATATACCCTAAGAGTGTTAAGGAATATGGTAAAGTATAACTGTGTGCCTAATTTTAATTAGGAATTTATACACAAATATACGTGGCCAACAAGTAATAAAGTGATTAAGTCGAGTGTCAAACCCAGAGGGAATTAAAATTAATTATTACTAAATACTAATTTTATATCAAATTAATTCTATTTAAATAATCAAATTTAAATTGTATAATTAAATCTATTTAAAATTAATTAATTATATAGAATTATTAACCAATAATTCTTTATAATATTTACGAGCCTCTATCAATGACAACTAAGTATCTCCTACTTAAATAAATCATTATAGGTCCATGTGAATTATATTAAGCAGAAGTCATTAAGAACAAATTCCTAAAAAGGTTACATATGGGATATATGTATTTTTATCCTACACACAACCCAATTATTTAGTCCAAAGCAGAATAAATCACTGACATGATATCATATTCAAACCTAAATCTATAATTCATCTTTTGATTTCCTATAGATTATCCCAATTAATTAACCGCAAATAATTCCTACATGAATGCCCATAAATATTTTGCACAAAAATATTTGAATCTCAATCTATAATCTATTAAGATTTGGAGGTTATAATCAAGGATTTGGCTTGGTTGGAAGAAGAAGTTAAAAGTGGTATATGGGGTTCGATGGTTTTGGATGTGTATTTGGGAATAGGGGATATAGAGAGTATGTTTTTAGGTTTGTAAATTATTACTAAAAGAAAAAGAGATTGAGAAGATTATATTAGTTAAGTAGTAGAGTAAATATAAAAAAAAAAAAAAACAAAACAAAACTTTACAGGAGATGGGTCGGATACTTACAACTGTGGTTAAATAACTAACTCTGATTGAACAACAGATCCAATAACCAAAGGGAGGTTGGCATCTTGGAAAAAAAAAATTGAACTCCTTTTCCCGGAGCTAAGGGACTTCCTTTTTAGGTCGAGCGTGTTATGGGAAGCTTCTCCCAAGATTGGAAGAAGGTGGGTGTCGGGGCCTCAAGCGAAGACACAATATGGGTGCCACCCTTCCTGGTGGGGTGGTCATCCATACATGAAAACTTCGTTATTTTGTTACTTGTCATCCATACTTGACAACTTCGTTATTTTGTTACTTGTCATCCATACTTGACAACTTCATTATCTTTATTCTAACTCCACATCATTAATCAATAATATAATTGATAAAACTAGTTGATTTTAAAAAAAAATTACAACATTCTTTATTTCCTGAATCACAATCTTTACTATCCATCTTAGTTTCAAAAATTATGTATATAATGATTTATCTCACTACGTTAATTATAAGTATTTAAAAAAATAACTTTCGTTACTTGATTCGTTCTTCTACACATTCTTCATTGTAATCCAGTAACAAAATGTATTATATAACATGTTAGATTCCCAAAACAACATACTATATTAATAACAAATGTTATCTTTCTTACAGTATTCAATTGTAAACATTTACTTTACTAGAATAAATGTAAAGTGCACAACTCAATTTAAAACGAATGTCTTTTATTCATAATTACAAAGTTTAATACAAATTAGTTTATTTCTATTACAATAAATCATTTTAACTTAACTAAGGAAAATTATAATGCTTGCTTTCCATACGTGCTTCAAGTCTTTACGACCATATTCATCTGAAACTTCGCCTTTTAACTGTAAATAAAATTATTTGCAAGAATGAGCATGACGGCTTGACAAGTCTAACATTTATCAAGTTTCATGCTTCACATTTCACACGTGCTTTGGATTTATACATGCACCCTGTATCCCATGTTATACGGTTTATTTATGCATCTTATGCTATCTACTTTCATGCATTATGCTCTATGCATGGTTCATGTTTTCATACTTCGCAAAATAGTTCATAGAGAACAATTAGCTTTAGTTCATTAAGCAAAACTCAACAGTTATAATCACGTAGTTGAACATAGTGTCGACGTCGGGGGAATTTCGGTCATTTCTCTAAAGTGTCCCTTTTATTTATTATGTTGTTATTTATTTTGTTAAAAGGGTATTTTTAGGAAAAGTTGGTATAAATGTCGATGGGGTTTTGAACGATTGATTTTATAATTGGTCGATTGACCAGAACCGCCAGTTGGTAAAGGTTTAAATGGATGTATCAACTCATCCGAATTGTTTAGATTTTCGCAATCGAGATGGCACATATATGACTCCGATTAATTGGTCTGCAATCGAGATTTATAGAGTTCGGGGACTTGCTTAAGCAAAGAATGGGTGTTAGGCACCCCCCGACTTTCGTAAAAATAAAGGTTACCAATTCGTTAATGCTTTCCTTAAAATGTCTTTGAGATTAGGAATGTGTGTGCGCGCGCGCGCGCGTGCATATGTGTGTGACTTAGAAATCTAGGATATTGCCACTTAGCTTTTCAATTGAAATCGTGAGAAGTGCATTATATTGAAAGAAATTTCGAACCTCTTTGAGCCTATGCATTAATGATTTGATTTTAAGGAAAAGATTTGTTTGAACCTTTGTTTTGATAAAATTCCTTTATTTTAGCACTCATTTGTTTTAAAAGGATTTTAATAAAATTCATTTGAATGTTGTTTTCAAAAATCGTTTGATTTGAAAAGATTTAGCTTAGTGAAATCATTTTGAATGATGTTTTGAAAATCATTGCTTTTGATTAAAACAAATCATTATAATTTTTTATTTTGATAAAACATTATTTTTAAACCCTTCGTCAAATTGGAATTGAGATATTCTATTAATTCTAATTTTAACTTAACAGATCTAATACCCTAAGTTGATTCAATTTTACAAAATCTTTATTACTTTTAGTTTGAAAATCGTTTTGTGTGTTAAGATATAAAATAAACCAATCATAACCATGTAAGCCATCAAAATCGCCCCGAACACCAAATATAATTTCCACTATTACGGGTCCTTAAACTTAACCTTCATGTTTTTCGTGTTGTTTTAAGGCCCAAAGATTACATGTTGCAAGGAAATGCACTTATCAACATTACATCTGAAAATCGTCCATCATTGGAATTCCGCCAATGTTTGACTTCCATCCTAGTTTCACATAATATAAATTTTATTAAATGATAATAAATCTAAAAATAATAGTATTAAAATATTAATAAAAGCAATATGAGATCGAAATGCAATTAGATCCACGCATTTGTGTGGATGAGGACCAAATCGACTATATGTCCTAATAATTTCGATTCAATTTTTATTCCATTACAAGGAGACCTGTCTGGCCAAACTTTGGGATTAGCTACACTGTTAGATACGAATCTGGGAGCGCAGTTAACCTCGTAGTTCATCTCTCAATTAAAATGTTCAATAAAATGAGAGTTGCATAAGTTAAATATTACGAAAATAATCAAGTGGATGTCATCGGGAGGTAAGGAGGAAATTGTATTCGTGCGAGATCCTTTTGGGCCAACTCTAATCCTACAACTTAGTAGATCTAGCAAATATGAACAAGATCTAAGTCAAAATTAAAACTTTAATACTGAAAAACATTGAAAATAGTAGATCTATGATAGATCTATATTTAAAGCAAGTAAAAATTGAATCTTTAATATCTTAAAGCATTGAAAATAATAGATCTGTGGAAGATATATGGGTAAAACACATAAATATTATATCTTTAATACCGCAATGCATGGAAAACACTAGATTTATAATAGATCTATATATATAGCACAACAAAATAGAATCTTTAATCATAAAACATCATAAAAAATTCATATAACACTAGATCTATGCTAGATCTAATTTGAAATGTATAAAGATTGGACTTTTTTCCTTGGGGTGATGGAGATAACCTCTAAGAGCCTGGATCTTGTAGAAATTACTCTAATTTATATGGAATTGACAAAATATAGTAGATCTAGAGTAGATCTATTATTTCTCTTTCTAAGTTACACTTTCTCTCATTAAAATCAGAGCTTTTCTCTCTAAACTACAAATTTTCTCTCTTTAAAATTGGCTCTCTCTTGAAAAATAGGCTGAAATCGCTTATTTATAGGCTTTGGGACCTACTGCACGTACACCTGTAGCTGGTTATAGTGGACTCCACATGCCTCAATTTTTGTGCAATGTCATCGGGTTTTTGTCTTTTGAGCTAGAATGTCTGTAACTTACAATACGAGAGGAGTTAAGAGACTTGTGTTTGACTAACTTTAAATCTTGTGCTTGGCTTCCAGGGGGCGCTTCCCCCTGTCAGCTCACTGGGGATCAAAACTCCTGACAACCCTATCGTAGCTTCGTTCGTGGCTCATTATGACAACTAGGAATACACATACTGAGGTATGTGATCCTTCTTCGGATGTCTTCGCGTCGTTGCGAAATGATGATTTTTCCCTTCTGCCATGGTTAGAAGACAAGTGGAAATTTTTAGGTGTCTATAGACAAGTGCAATGAAATGAATATGACACCCGATGAATGCTAATGACAGTATATATTAGTGATGCAAGACTGAAACGACCCCGAAATTCGACCCATATTCTTACCTTAAATTTTGTATTTACGGTACATTATCTTTCTTATGTCCAATTTCGGTTCGTTAATATATCTTTAACCACCTTAATTATCCATTATCTGATATTTAAAATCATCAATTATCAAAATTCTCATATAAATTTTTTTTTTCTTTTTCTCGATTCAATCGTTGCATTAAAATATTTGAATATTAAAAATTTTTACATCTCGATCCTAGTCCCTGGATCGCAACCTTTACTTTTTCTTTCTTTTACACGTATCGTAAAACTCATCATTTAAAATTTACTGGTATTTATTTTCATACAAAGATTCCTTGTTGCATCATTCATAATCAAATGTATAATAATTTCTACTGTAACAATTGTCCTGATCAATCACAGTTCATAATTGAACTTTTATCATATCCAGACTTAACTTATATATATACTTACAATTCATCAAAGTAAATAAACAAGTTTCTCACATTGAATTATAATATCAACAATATAACAATCACGTTTTCTACCTTCTAGGCAATTCATCTCAAACTTAATCTGACATTCCTGAAATTTATTTCTTTACCCTGCAAAAGTTTATTTTAAACAAGTAATGAGCACAACGGCTCAGCAAGTTCAACAGTTCATGCTTCACATAGCATATACCTTAACATGCTTGGTGTGTGTCATATATCATGTGCTTGTGCTTCAACTATAGAAATATATCTCATATCGTTGCACAAAGAACACATTATGGTCATATTTATCACGTATCACGTAACACATAATTTGTATGCAGTTAAACAAGAATTATATACCATAACAGTCCAACATTTAACCTAAAAGGGACTGAAGAACTTGCCTGGCGTCCAATTATTAAATTGATAGCTTAAACTCTCAACTCGATCAACCTATGATCATAAAATAATCAAATAATAATTATTTAACTCATTGTGATATTAATTTAATTAATTAATATCATCTCTAGGCCAATTATTAATTTATATGGCCAACTATAATAACCTCATTCCTTAAAATATTAGCATAACTTAATATTTAATACCTTCACTATGGACAACCCGGCTCATTGAGTAAAATTAAACATATTTGGTTGCCCGAAAATTTTATTTAAACATTTTCTAAATTATAACCTTATTAGATTAATATTTAAGCATTTAAATATTAATCCCCAATATTTAATATTTTTACAAAAATATTAAATTTAATGTCCAAACATCATTTCCATATTTTTAGTATTTTTCTATAATTTTCTATAATTTTTAAACAATTTTTAAACATTTATTTCAATTAAAACTAATTTCTGAGGGCAATTTAGTAATTTCCGCGACTTTGGGGACCCATCCGGCATTAACAGAAAAGATCCGGGGCATTTTCGTAATTTCAGTGGCCTCGGGGACATAACCGGAATTTCCCGGAAAGTCCAGGGGCATTTCCGTAATTTCCGCGCGTCAAGGGACACAACCGGGATAAACTAAAAAGGTCGGGGGCATAATCGTAATTCACCCGCGTGCATCGGTCGCGCAACGCGCGACCTCCGCCTTCGCCTTCACCAAACGACGTCGTTTGGTACCTGTTTCCGGAATTTTCTATCGCGCAAGGCGCGGTCCCCCTTTCGGCCCCAGAAACGACGTCGTTTCTGGTCCCTGTTCATACACACAGCGCCGCGCAATGCGCGGCTTTCCCAGAAAAAATTTTCTCTCTCTTTCTCGCGAACAGTATATCAACTTCTCCATAATTTCTTCATTTTGTACATTAATTTCCCAACAAAATCAATCCAAAAATTATATAACTCATACATATACATCAAATAATTATTTAGAATAATTTTCCTAATTAATTACTAATTTTCCATAAAATTATTTTATCATCAAAAATACCAAAATAAATTAAACAATTAAATTTTATACCTTCTTCAAGCAAAAGCTTCCTTTGTAGCTTGTTCTTTTCTCATCCCTTGGTGGTGAGGAAGCTCTCGGTTGGTGGTGGCTATGGTGGTGGCGTCGGGAGGAGGAAGAAGAGAGGGAGAGTTTGTGTCTATATTTCATTTCCTTTCTTTCCTTTTCTTTTATTCTCCCACCCATATATATATATATATAATATGGATAAATTATTTTTAAGAAAATTTCCAAGTCCACCGCCCATAAAACCGACCTTGACTTTCGGATTAACATGCAAAAATTACCAATTTTAATACATTACGTAATTATATCGTGTAATAAATATTTTATATAATATATATAAAATATTTATTTTAATTCACTAAAAATCATAACATGATTTATGAATAATATTAATACCTTTTTCGGTATTTTACCTGACAAATTTTGTACACGCATAATAACATGCATGTAATTATATGAGGTAATTTATACCTCCAAAAATCATAAAATAATTCATAGGACATATAAAAATTATTTTTCATAATTTTTCACTCCGTTACTTGGACAACATGTTACATTAACATGTTCACGTTTCCGAAATATTATTCTTCATAAAAGTCACAATAATTCCATGATACATAAATATAATTTTTAATAACTTAAAATATTCATTTTTCTTATTTATTATTCAATTTCTTTAATATTCATATTAATTTCTTTATATATAAATTATATAATTTAATATTATATAATTTATATAATTACATTCTCCTTTTAAATAATTTCTTAATCTCCTCCAACTTTATTCCATTTAATCACCTTATATAAATTACATAATTATTCTTATATAATTTATATAATTATTATTTTCTTCATGCCTTATTTTAATTTCCTTATATAAATTATATAATTTATTATTATATAACTTATATAATTACTTTTCCTTCTCAATTAATTTCTAAACTTCCTCCATAAATCTTAATTAAATCTAAAATTCATCATTACAATTTTACTAATTCCTCATTCACTTTTTATTTAGTTTTGGATTAATTTAATTATTAATCCCTTAATTGTCATAATTAATAACATTTATAATTATCAATTAAACATAACATACATACAAATGTATATATATAAATATATACATATTTAATTCCTGTATTTCACATTACCATATAGCCTTAATTCAATTATAATTTCTATATTTTCATAATAATTTAATTGTACAATTTATTGTACAATTACCTAAAATTTCTCTTATTCTTCATAAATTGTTTCCAAACAATTTATTTACTTTTTAATTATTTTAAATCCACACAATTCATCACCATCTTGATACATATTTAACTTAACAATTAAATTCCTTCACACACTTTAAATTACCTGTATCATAAACAATTCAAACAATTTTTGATAATTTTATCAATTAAATTCTCATTTAATATTATTAAAGAATTCCTGGAAATTCGGATCCTCACATTCTTCCCCCCTTAACAGGATTCCGTCCTCGGAATCATAATTGCCGTAATAATTATACGTATATTATTTCTCGCACCTTATCATACCTTTATCTTGATGAATAACAATTTATTCCATAATAATCATATTTTATTTCTTTAATATCCGTAACTTACAAAAATAATACCATAATTGTCATAACTATCAGAATATTCCATTCTTATTTCAATTCATAATTCCTTTGTAATATTGCATTTCACAATTCTCTAAAATTTTATTAATAAAACTTTAACTCATTTCTTGATGTACCTATCAAGATAATTTCTCATTCTCTGAAAAATTTCCTTTCTTTAATCATTCTCTATTCCACCTTATCGATACTTTACACATTCATCCTTCTTTTCTTAATTCATATAAATCTTCTTCACATTTCATAATTCATTCCTTATTCAACACTAGGTTTTAAATGCTAACCTTTACTTAATTTATCATAATCTTTATTTAAAATTATTTCAAAAATCCTGGGTGTCACATTCACCCCTCCTTCATAAAATTTCGTCCTCGAAATTTCTATGTACTCATACTTCACAATTTCTTTATATTTATTCCACATATCTTTATTTTATTCCTTTCTCGTAGTCATTGCACATTACAATTTTCTAATCCATCACATTTCATAATTTCTTTACTTCACAATTATTGTTTCCATAATGCTCACACTTAAATAATACTACCCCATCCTACCATCCAAACTTCATAAGAGTAGAGGAATTCAAAATTTTTATTTTGGAAAACTTTCATGATATGCTGAATGAACATTTATCTCGGTTTACAGTACTTCGCTCCCCGAGTACTTCATACTGTAAACCCTGACAGTGGATCAATCTGTCATTAAAGTGATGGATGTTTCACCATACATTGGCACGCCAGATGATCAATCTGCAATGCCTGTGTCTTGCTATGCCAGGTGACCATTCGATCAACCTGCAATAGTCTTAATCTTTTTGTTCATCTCAGCCATAGAATTCATTCAAAAGTAATTTGATTGGGTATAATTTTCAAAGAATAGGAATTCAATATATTTCAAAATTTGTCTAGCTGAATCAATAGCTTAGACTTATATTTTCTCAACGCTTGTCTAGCTAGATCAATTAGCATAGACTTTCTTTTAACACTTTCTAATCCGCAAATTTTTTTTAAAATATTCATCATGTCAAAACTTTTCAAAATATCAAGCCGAGTCAAATGGCATTGACTTATAGTTCTGACATACCTTCATAAATCAAAATCATTTATGACTTCATGTTACTGCATCATCTTGACAGTCCGTTGAGAATTTCATCTTTAATAATTCCTACACCATAAACCATACTTTATGGTGTTGAATCATCTTATGACGAAATAGTACCGCACCGTCTCAACAACACGTTGAGCATTCCGTCATTCATCACATCTGCACCGGGCTAAAAGGTGCGTGGATGATTCTTTTGAAATACATTTTGATGTAAAAACATTTTTGTCTAGCCGAGACAAGTAGCATAAACACTTTTTAGATCGCTAAAAAAGTTTCATTTATATTTCTCAAAGCACACACGTGTCAAATCAACTTGAGGCCAAAATTTTTGAAATCTAGCAAAGCTAGAAGAGTGGGAATATCCTAAATTCCCTAACATTTACCTTCAATTTCTTTACTTAAATATTTAATTTATTGCCAGGACTATTTTCATTTATCATATTAAAATTTCTAACTACTCCAACTTTCTATAGCCCCCGTATAGTTCATCAAACTTGCCACACATTATGAGTCCAGGAACTTACCACAAGAATATGAGCTTTAAAGCTTGTCCTAATAATATGTAGTCTAAGAACAAATCAAAGACTGTCCATATGCTGAGGGGCTCAAACATACCATACAATTATGAGTCATGGACTTACCATATGCATGAGTTTTAAGAACTCGTGCCTAAACTTAATATTATCTATCTATCAGAAATTCTTAGCGCGACTCTAACATTTCAATGATTATCACATAGTAACTAAGTAAACACAAATCCCCCGCCCATACAAAGGATTGTGCAACTCAGTCACCACATGAGTCCTCAAATGAAATTTCGTACCCAAGTTTCCTGCCCCTTATCATAACTTTTCTGTTATTCATGTCTCATCATTCTCTGAATTCTTCTTGTACTATTTCATAGTACCATATCTCTTTATAACATTAAAATATGCCTTTTCGACCATTAACAGGTCTCTCTATTATTTCACATTTTCACTTGATTTCATCATGATCTTGCTTCACAACCTACTTCTTACTCACTTCTCTTATCTCGTGATCGTATCGTAGTACGATCTTCTTACCCTTCCTGATCATGTTATTATGATCTCTTTCTATACGTTTTGGATTATCTTGTCATCTTTATTGTTTAAATCAGGTGTCCCCTGATCATTTTTGAGATTCATCTTTGAATCATTTCAATTATTCCTTCAAATAAATTTTTAATGAAACTTATAAATTTTCTCAATTCCCTGCCTTCGTTCAGATCTTTCTTAACATCTTTATCTCTTCCTTATAATCTTATCTCTTCCTTACAATCTTTCATATTTCCTTTACTTTAGCCAACATCTAAGAACATCTTTCTCAACTTACATCTGTTCCATCCTAATTTCCCCATGTTCATCAAACTTATCACGTATTTGGGCTCAGGAACTTACCATAATCATATGGTTGAGGAGCTTGTCCTAGTCAGGCCTTAGTCGCCCATTCGCTAAAGGGGCTCCACCATACATTTATGAGTCACGAGCTTACTATACGCTTGAGTTTTCAGAACACTCAACTAACCGTACGCTTCCTTACTTAGGTTATAGCCTAAGGTATCATTTACCTAAGGTTTATAAACTTGGCTCTGATACCAACTGTAACGACCCCGAAATTCGACCCATATTCTTACCTTAAATTTTGTATTTACGGTACATTATCTTTCTTATGTCCAATTTCGGTTCGTTAATATATCTTTAACCACCTTAATTGATCCATTATCTGATATTTAAAATCATCAATTATCAAAATTCTCATATAATTTTTTTTTTCTTTTTCTCGATTCAATCGTTGCATTAAAATATTTGAATATTAAAAATTTTTACATCTCGATCCTAGTCCCTGGATCGCAACCTTTACTTTTTCTTTCTTTTACACGTATCGTAAAACTCATCATTTAAAATTTACTGGTATTTATTTTCATACAAAGATTCCTTGTTGCATCATTCATAATCAAATGTATAATAATTTCTACTGTAACAATTGTCCTGATCAATCACAGTTCATAATTGAACTTTTATCATATCCAGACTTAACTTATATATATACTTACAATTCATCAAAGTAAATAAACAAGTTTCTCACATTGAATTATAATATCAACAATATAACAATCACGTTTTCTACCTTCTAGGCAATTCATCTCAAACTTAATCTGACATTCCTGAAATTTATTTCTTTACCCTGCAAAAGTTTATTTTAAACAAGTAATGAGCACAACGGCTCAGCAAGTTCAACAGTTCATGCTTCACATAGCATATACCTTAACATGCTTGGTGTGTGTCATATATCATGTGCTTGTGCTTCAACTATAGAAATATATCTCATATCGTTGCACAAAGAACACATTATGGTCATATTTATCACGTATCACGTAACACATAATTTGTATGCAGTTAAACAAGAATTATATACCATAACAGTCCAACATTTAACCTAAAAGGGACTGAAGAACTTGCCTGGCGTCCAATTATTAAATTGATAGCTTAAACTCTCAACTCGATCAACCTATGATCATAAAATAATCAAATAATAATTATTTAACTCATTGTGATATTAATTTAATTAATTAATATCATCTCTAGGCCAATTATTAATTTATATGGCCAACTATAATAACCTCATTCCTTAAAATATTAGCATAACTTAATATTTAATACCTTCACTATGGACAACCCGGCTCATTGAGTAAAATTAAACATATTTGGTTGCCCGAAAATTTTATTTAAACATTTTCTAAATTATAACCTTATTAGATTAATATTTAAGCATTTAAATATTAATCCCCAATATTTAATATTTTTACAAAAATATTAAATTTAATGTCCAAACATCATTTCCATATTTTTAGTATTTTTCTATAATTTTCTATAATTTTTAAACAATTTTTAAACATTTATTTCAATTAAAACTAATTTCTGAGGGCAATTTAGTAATTTCCGCGACTTTGGGGACCCATCCGGCATTAACAGAAAAGATCCGGGGCATTTTCGTAATTTCAGTGGCCTCGGGGACATAACCGGAATTTCCCGGAAAGTCCAGGGGCATTTCCGTAATTTCCGCGCGTCAAGGGACACAACCGGGATAAACTAAAAAGGTCGGGGGCATAATCGTAATTCACCCGCGTGCATCGGTCGCGCAACGCGCGACCTCCGCCTTCGCCTTCACCAAACGACGTCGTTTGGTACCTGTTTCCGGAATTTTCTATCGCGCAAGGCGCGGTCCCCCTTTCGGCCCCAGAAACGACGTCGTTTCTGGTCCCTGTTCATACACACAGCGCCGCGCAATGCGCGGCTTTCCCAGAAAAAATTTTCTCTCTCTTTCTCGCGAACAGTATATCAACTTCTCCATAATTTCTTCATTTTGTACATTAATTTCCCAACAAAATCAATCCAAAAATTATATAACTCATACATATACATCAAATAATTATTTAGAATAATTTTCCTAATTAATTACTAATTTTCCATAAAATTATTTTATCATCAAAAATACCAAAATAAATTAAACAATTAAATTTTATACCTTCTTCAAGCAAAAGCTTCCTTTGTAGCTTGTTCTTTTCTCATCCCTTGGTGGTGAGGAAGCTCTCGGTTGGTGGTGGCTATGGTGGTGGCGTCGGGAGGAGGAAGAAGAGAGGGAGAGTTTGTGTCTATATTTCATTTCCTTTCTTTCCTTTTCTTTTATTCTCCCACCCATATATATATATATATAATATGGATAAATTATTTTTAAGAAAATTTCCAAGTCCACCGCCCATAAAACCGACCTTGACTTTCGGATTAACATGCAAAAATTACCAATTTTAATACATTACGTAATTATATCGTGTAATAAATATTTTATATAATATATATAAAATATTTATTTTAATTCACTAAAAATCATAACATGATTTATGAATAATATTAATACCTTTTTCGGTATTTTACCTGACAAATTTTGTACACGCATAATAACATGCATGTAATTATATGAGGTAATTTATACCTCCAAAAATCATAAAATAATTCATAGGACATATAAAAATTATTTTTCATAATTTTTCACTCCGTTACTTGGACAACATGTTACATTAACATGTTCACGTTTCCGAAATATTATTCTTCATAAAAGTCACAATAATTCCATGATACATAAATATAATTTTTAATAACTTAAAATATTCATTTTTCTTATTTATTATTCAATTTCTTTAATATTCATATTAATTTCTTTATATATAAATTATATAATTTAATATTATATAATTTATATAATTACATTCTCCTTTTAAATAATTTCTTAATCTCCTCCAACTTTATTCCATTTAATCACCTTATATAAATTACATAATTATTCTTATATAATTTATATAATTATTATTTTCTTCATGCCTTATTTTAATTTCCTTATATAAATTATATAATTTATTATTATATAACTTATATAATTACTTTTCCTTCTCAATTAATTTCTAAACTTCCTCCATAAATCTTAATTAAATCTAAAATTCATCATTACAATTTTACTAATTCCTCATTCACTTTTTATTTAGTTTTGGATTAATTTAATTATTAATCCCTTAATTGTCATAATTAATAACATTTATAATTATCAATTAAACATAACATACATACAAATGTATATATATAAATATATACATATTTAATTCCTGTATTTCACATTACCATATAGCCTTAATTCAATTATAATTTCTATATTTTCATAATAATTTAATTGTACAATTTATTGTACAATTACCTAAAATTTCTCTTATTCTTCATAAATTGTTTCCAAACAATTTATTTACTTTTTAATTATTTTAAATCCACACAATTCATCACCATCTTGATACATATTTAACTTAACAATTAAATTCCTTCACACACTTTAAATTACCTGTATCATAAACAATTCAAATAATTTTTGATAATTTTATCAATTAAATTCTCATTTAATATTATTAAAGAATTCCTGGAAATTCGGATCCTCACAAAGACCGTATAAAAGGATGCAAGGAAATTGCAATGATGTCAATTTTTAATGGAATCGAATCGTCATTATTGAGTATCGTCTTTAATGAAATCGCATTGTCATTCCTGAGTATCGCTTCATCGTTATCACTAAAAAGGGACTATTCTTCTTTTGCTTGCCCTTATTTTTCATTCGATTTCAACTTATTTTTAAACATTCTTTTCTTTTTCATCATTTTGTTTTTTTTTTCACATAATGAACATCTTATGGTTCATTTTTCAAAAAAAAAAAATCAAATGAACATCTTAAGGCTTTTTTTCTTCACAAATTCACCCTTTTCTTTTTTCCCCCATTAATTTTGACTCATTTTAAAAAAAAAAATTGTACTTCCATATCTTACGAACATTCATTTTTCATTTTTTTGTTACTTGGAGAATTGCGTCGCTAGTAGTATCACAATATAAATCGCATTGCAACTTGCACATCGCAGTGCAAATCGCATATCACATTGCAAATCGCGTATTGCATCGTAAATTGCTTTAAAAATGCAATAATCAATTGAATGAAATTGATAAGAAAGTGTTCCTGATTAGTCGTCCTCATTTCTTATTCGTGAATTAGATATGGATCCATGTGCATCTAGCAGTTTATAAGGTCTCCCTGAAGTTCGTCCTCGTGGATCATCATTGACATCTATTGTCTTCCTTTGACTTTCCATCCTCACCAATTAGCTGAGTCTTACATTGGTCCGTTCCATATTGATCATGTCGGGATGGATGATGGATCCATTGAGATAACTGGTCTTCATGCTTTGGCTTCCTCCATTTTTATGGCATTGTAAAAATTGACTTTTATCCTCGTGACTCGTTTGCTGAATTGCCAATATGTCCTCGTGGGGGAAATAGGTTTCCACTTGTCCAAATCCCTTTGAGGGTGCTCCAGATAGTCATTCTACGATTCTTTGACCTCTAACAGATTTTTGGGTCACATAGACGATGTCAAAATTGTGGAGGCTCGGGTGGTGCTCCTTTATGATCTTTTGTTGAGATAATATATGGCTTGTTCCATGCCCATATCATTCTTCTTCCCTAGCATGCATCCCATTGCGCTAGAGTTAACAAATATATAGACGAATAGTAGTTCCCTGTCCTTTGAGGGAACCAATACTGGTACTTCAATCAGCTATTTCTTTATTAGTTTGGATGGTTTTTTAACATTCCTCGATTCACTTCACAAAGGAATTATTCCTCAACAACTTAAAGATCGATTCGTAGATGATCCTCAACTGTTATATGAATCAACTGATAAAATTAAAGTTTTATATTTCCTTCTTTGTCCATGGCATTGGCATTTGGGGTGGGGGTGGGGGAGGGGGGGGGGGGTCTATCTCATCGTTCCTGTTGTTGACAAGAAATCCCAAAAGATTGTCTAATTTGACTCTGAAGTTTACATTTAACCGGATGGAGTTTCACATTATTGTTGACTTGGTCACACTCCATTATTTGGTTTTGATGATGACTTTATCCTTGTATACTAAAACCTTAACAGTACGATGTGTCATATTGTTATATTGCTGCACATTTTATATATCATATTATATCATTATCTCTACATATTATATGTGGCATGGTTTTAGGGGGAACATTGGTTATTATGTTGTCATCATAAAAAAGGGGGAGATTGTTGACTTAGTCACACTCCGTTATTTGGTTTTGATGATGACTTTATCCTTGTATACTAAAACCTTGAAATTGTATGATAAGTTACATGCAGCAAGATAATGCAACAAACTGGATAGAGAGCTGGATACTACACTGACATACAACATCCTGAATAATAGATCTAGATTAAACATGACAAGCATCGTCATACAGCACGCTGGATAAAAGGCTGGATAAAAGTTGCAGAATACCAAGAGTCTAGCAGCTGAAATCTTGAAGATCTTCAAAAGGGCTTCTAGGATATCATGTAAGATCTTAGCTTTATTTATGTCTCAATCAAAACTCTAGGATTGCATTGCATGGATATAATCATGAGAGTAATTAATTAATAATTATAAAAATAATTAATTAAGCTTTCAAAATTAACTTGGTTTAAAAAGAAAATAATATCTTATTTTGTAAAGCTAATTATTAATTTTCCCATAATTAAATGAGCTAAATTATATTGGTTAAGATTTTCATAATAATTAATTGTGCTAATTAATATAGATATCTTTCAAATCAATTATTTTGGATAAAATGGAATCTAGTTATGGAAACAATATGTGTGGGTTGGTTTTCTATAATCATGAAAATAATTAACTAATAAAGGAAACAAATAAATAATCTTTCAAAATCTAAGCTTAGTAATATTTGTTTTTGCCTATTATTTTTAATTGAGTTAAAGTACAAAACATACTTTGAAATTATATTTGTTTCCTGTAGTGGCATTGACCATTAAGATGCTAAAAAGATTTCTTTACATGAAATTATGTTATCTTTATGGCGGTTACTTTATTCATATGAATGAGTTGTTGTGTAGTAAATCAAATTAAGTTAATATGTTAAAGGAAGAAGCATGAACTTTACTTTATTAAGCTTTCCATAAGTGATCCTTTATTAAAGCAAATTAATTAGTTCTTCCCAAAAATAAGAGCAGTTAATTTGAAAATAGATTTTAATCTATTACCTTAATTTTTGGAATTGAAATTTCTATTGATTTTGACTTTCCATAATTATCTCGAGTAATTGAGCAAATTTATTTCCATGTCAATTAATCATATTATTTGGGTAATCATGGATGTAATTAATCAATTATGGAAATAATATTTTGGGCTTTCAAAATTAATATAGGAATATTTTAAATGATAATTTTTAATTATTTTCTTGCCCAATCCGAATAGTAAGTGAACTAGCTAACTAATTCAATATATATGATTCTTTACTTGGCGAAAGAAAAAGCATGCAACGGTTGAAAAGGTGTTTATCATTTAGTGACTTTTATTTTATATCTTAAATTGGTGAACTTACCTTTTAGTAGCATGGTTGGTCAAAAATAAAACTTGAAACAGTAATTTCAATTGGAAGGATTCTTATCATCATAGTAAAATTGATTCATTTGCTTTAGACATCATTCTTATTATTGATTGAATATTTTAATGGACTTATTTCTAAGCATTTGATTTCCTAAATTAATGTGGTTGGCTAAAAAGGAATGGGTAATCATTATCTTTCCAGAATACCTTTTCAATTGAAGGCTTTAAGATATTATTCTATCTAATCAAGGATGTTGGTCAAAGATAATATAATGGGTTGTTTGTCTTGCAAATTAACTGTGTTTACCCATTATGATATTCAGTGAATCAAGAAATATAATTCCAACGGACAAAAAGTTTTTTTATTGCCAATGACTATTCCTCTCCTATATATATATATATATATATATATATATATATATGTCCAGTCGTGGTTCAAGAAGAAAAAAAGAACAATAAAAATCTCTCTAATAATTTTATCTCTTCACATATAATTCACAAGAGCTATTATATTTTATATTATGAAGAATATACAAAGTTGTTGTGTTACATCAAGTCTCTATTAATTTGTTCTTTTCTACATTGCGCTTAAATCGGTGATATCTTTCTTTAACTTGATCATTGCATATAGATATGAGCTTTGAATTATGATATAATTATTGTTTTGATCGTAGTTCATTTTGTGATTATTTTATATCAATCTTTTGTTATCTAATCCAAGTTGGGTTAGGATCTTTACAATCAAGTTATAGGTGAGCTTAGGAGCTCGGTGAGTAGAGGTACTCAAGGGGTGCACAGGTTTACACAAAGTGAGCAAAAATGCTCGGGAGGAAAATTCCTAAAAGATTTTGGTAACTTGAGTTGTAAAGGGGTTTTCTTCGTAAACCAAGTTGAATAATAAAGGAGTCTCCAATACCAATTGGTATTAGACGTGGAGTAGGCCACTAGAGTAGATGATAGGGGTCGAACCACGTAAAAATCTTTTGTGTTCGTGTGGTTGATTGTTTAATTTTATTCGTTCATTGCATCTTTCAATTTTGAATACTTTAACATATATATTTTATGAGAAAATTATTCATTTCAACTCAGACCTTCATTTAATACAAGCAAAATAATTATCTTATCATATCATCTAAATTATATTAAGCAGTGTAAATCAGTGCAACCTGAAATCAGCTATTCAGCAAACTGTTTTACCTACTATTAAATCACAAAAATTAGACATAGTTTTACTCCACACTTATTCAAACACCCTCCCCCCCCCCCCCCCCCCCCCGCCTTCTAAGTGTGCCTACTTATATTTCAATTATGTTTTTGGAAGCAATTGGATAATTTCTGGAGATGAGTTGTGTGATCGGCTTATATCCTTGATTTTACAACAATATTGTCTGCATATGCCTCGATTTCCTTTTACATCCATGTCGTGAAATAAAGTTATCATCTCCCTCTAATAAGAGGTACAGGTGTGAGGCCAAAAGTGAGGCATCTGTGCTTCTTTCTTGTATGTTTTACTTTGATCTTTACATGTATATAATATATGCATAGATATTATGCATGGATCAGCAAAAAAAACTATGTATGGACTCGTTTCGCTAATTGTATGCTCTCTCATTTATTTCCACTACCATGATACTTACAGTTTAGATAGAAATGGCCCTTCGTTAGTTAAATGATACGATTTTCCCGACACGGCGATTGTTTTTGAGTTAAGGATTCTCTTCTGTCGAAAATTCCATCTTTACCATTCCCTTGTCATAATGAGCTTTCTTTATTACGATTTCTCTTGAGAGTCTCCCATTTCATCTAATGAAAGCCTTAGTCTTCTTCCATTTCCATGATTCCTAAAATGCCACAGCCCGAGCACTTACTATTATAGAGGCTCGTATAGGAAAACTACTTTGTTGACCACGCCAAGTTATCCATAGTGAGTAATATAAGAATTATTTTAATCTTGACAACGACGTATATAAACTTAAAGTACATGAAATTAAATATTCATCAATTCTATAATTTACCTTGTATCCGTGGTGTTTTTATCTTCACGTTGTGAATCGTACATATACTAATTTCAATTTTATTATTATTTGACAAATTATGGAATCAAAAGAAAACCTTCAAGCATTCATGGTCATTTTACATGAGTAAGATCAAATTAAGAAGGCTACCTTCCTTTACCAAAGATACTCTGCCTTCATTCTAGATTCCATTCTTCATAGGATTGACGTCATATGACATGTACGCAATTTTTCCATTATGATTTTAGATGACCAGTCTTCCTCTTGCCAAAATTTTATTTTTTGACTCCATACTTCTTCTCTTTTTAGCCCACTTAACTTGTCTCGTTTTCTTAGGCTATTCAGGTTTGGACCAATGACTCTCAAACTAGGCGACTTTAGGGCACTAGGTGAAAAGACACCCCTTAGTTTTACTTGCTCGAGTAATAAAGGCCACACTTTGAGACAAGTCTAGCGGTCTACTCCATTTATTCCTCGCCTAACCTTGTGCAGCGAGCGTTGGGCAGACGACTCCCAAACCAAATGACTTTAGGTCACCAGGTGTAGAGACACCCATTTGGGCTTAATTACTCGTATAAATCAATCCATGATTCGAATATGCTCAGATCTTCTCTTCTTTTAGTGGCTGCCCCTTCGTAATGCTCATTTTTTTAGGCTCTAAGTTACCAATGTAACGAGTGTTGGGCCGACGACTCCCAAATCGGGCGACTTTAGGCCAACAAGTGTGGAGGCACTCCTTCAGGCTTAATTACTCAAATAACTCAGGCCATGATTCGATAAATTAGATCGATCATTTTTTACCATCTACATCAACTATTAATAATGTCATCATACCTTTATGCCCCAAAACTAATAGTCAGTGCTATTGCTCAATGCAGCCATGTACATCAGGGTGATTCTCTCCAAACGACGCTTCGAATTAGGGCTTTATGCCTTATCAAAAGGATAAATAGTTTTTATCATCTAATTATACTCATGATTTTGCTCCATGGACACTTATTAGAATTAATCTGATTTCTAACAAGTCAAAGTAAATTCTCTATTTTTTTCCAAGATAATATGAGATTTTATCTACAATTATACTACCAACCACCTTTAATGTATGTAAATGGAGATAAAAAAAAAATAAGCAGAGAGGGAAAGGGTTGTACCTTTCATGCAGGTTGTCATGTTCTAGGAAAATTATGCTTAAAAAGGTTCAAGTAATCGTACCAACTATCAAGTGAAATGATATGAGGTAAGCTCTGATGATGGTACTGCACGCTAATGGGATTATGCCATGGGTGCCGACTTGCATATTATCCTCTCCTGGATTATTGATAAGTGCCCCAATGTGTAGTTATCATTGGTTTTAAAATTTCCCAGTGCTGAGTTGTCATCAATTTCAGAATTGCCCCAGTGTTGAGTTATCATCGGTTTCGAAATTGCCCTAGTGTTATTCTTTGCCAAGGTAGTTGCTTCACTGTGTGTTTAAGTGGTGGGTCGATAAGATGCTTAGATAACATGAATCATTTGCCTTATAACCCTTGCGGTGACAAATAAAGGGCATGAGCTTTAATGTCCGGGTGCCCCTACCATCGCTTCAAACTTGTAGTTGTACTTGGTTTTGATGATTATAATTTAACGAAGGTTTGCAATTGAGGGTGTCAGCTCTTTGAGGATCAGGAAATAGGTCATCAGATAGTTACTTTGAATCGTTGGGTCGATATTTTTTGTTGCCTTCTTTGCTTCTACATTTCTCATCTTATTAGGTTATATTTGTCTTTGTCGATGATCACGTTAGATACATTATTTTGTTTCTTATTTTAGGCTTCATCTTCTAAGATTAATGTCGACATGCCTTCGAATTCCATTGGATTTGAGAGCTCGGCTTGGTTTATCTTGTGATGGTATTAACTGAACTAGTTTTATCTATAAGGCTTGATTTGTGGCTTTTATCTCGAAGAAACAGGTTGGCAGGTATAAGGTTGACTGCGCTGTGATCACTGCCTATGTAGTTCAAAGACGTCGAGTTATTGATGTTGTTGGAGGATTTTGATGATTTTACAATATGAGACTCCCCCGTTATTGACTGCTTCGTACTTGATTAGGTATTTATGTAATTCACCGATTATGATTTTGTCGAAGGATCGTAGTTCACAATTTATGAATTGCATAAGGGTTTTGGAAATTTTTGTAAGAATTATACCAAACCATAAATGGTTGTCTACATACTCTTATAGGGGGATGAGATAAGGTTTAACACAGTTCAGACTTGAAAGAACATGAGGGATTGATTTGATTTTTTTCTTTATTTACAAGAATAAAGCATAACATAGCAATGCAGGAAAAATAAAACAAGACATAAAGCTAAGCAAATGATAACATCCCCACATTTTTGGGACTCGAACTGTATTTTCTGAATTTACCTTTGCTTGGTTGTACGATGTTCAATAGTCTATTTGTCGGTGGTCATGTTATCTTTGATGGCTACAGTGGACGCCATTTTTGCACTGGGAATATCCTCAATGATAGCTAGGATTTAATCACTGCTCGGTTCAACAAACCATTTATAGGCGTCTAAACTGGACCAATTGACGAAGGGCATGAGCTTTAGATTCTTTGGCAAGATGGCTTCCTCGACACCCTTCCCTTTTGATACCATTTTAGTAGGCTTCTTGGTTGGTTCAATCAATTGCTCGGGTAGATACAATGGGCTCTGCAAGACTGTTCTGTAGACATTGATCTCATTTGATGTATCACCATAAGTGATGGTCTTCAAGTTCATGATGGGGTATTGAAGCTTGACAGTTAAGATAAAGGGCTTGGAGGTAGATATCCCTACTAGGCAATCTTTCCTGTCTTTTTCACTAATTCTTGAATTATGATCGGTCTACCTTATGTTCCATCAAGTTTGTTAATCATGGCTACCCCTTCCTATTAATCATCCGTCTCAGGTGGAAATCTTAAACTTTTTATTACTTCTCTGTCTCTTTTGATTGTGGGGACTTCAATGTTTCCCACTATTTTCAACTCTCCATATTCAATTGGATTCTGGATTTTGTGTTTCAGTACCCAACATTCCTCGGTCGTGTGTCCAGGTGAGTTGGAATGATAGAGACAGAACTTGCTGGGATCATATCTCTTCGTCGTGAGATCCGTAGGAGGTAGCAACTCAGTAATTTTTCCTTTTCTAATCAAAAGATGTAGCATTTCTTCCTTCGATTTGTTCGAAGGTATGAATTTTTGATCTCTTGATGATGCTGCTTGATCATTCCTTTTTAGGAGTTCACATTCTTTTGAGTGAATTTTGGAGCTCTATTACTGTGATCGTCTCGTAATTTTAATATTCCATTTTTCCTGTCCTTCCAACCTGCTTTGATCTTCTTCAGCCAACTAGATTATTTTAGAGGGATGTAAGCTTGAATTCTTATTAACCTTTTCCTTCTCTTAGCTTTTTAATAGTTGAGTAACAAGTTGCCCTATAACTTGTTGTTGGTTCACTACCAGTTCTGTTAGCTGTTTCACCTAATGTTTGATCATCTCCAACTCTTGTCTCATGATCTTAATCTCCTATGTGTGTTCATACGCTAGAACATTTATTCCATTCCTTTGAGGGTATTCTTCAATCCTCCATATGTACTTGCGATTTGGGTCCATTTTGATACTTCCTAACCCGATCATGTTCACTCCTTCCATATCGTGTTGTGGTAGAGTGTTAATGTTTTGCTTAGCCAGGTCGTTCGACCATAATGTCCCCTATATCGATCAACTTCTGTATCTTATGTTTTAGCGACCAATAGTCTTGAGTTTCATGCCTATGAGATCTTGAGTGGTAAACCCACCGTTTGCGGGGGTCATATCTCTTACTTTTCAGAAGCAGAGGTGATGCTAATTTAGTAATTTTCTTTTGGGCAACTAATAACGCCAATATGTTCTTAAGGGAATCACTTAGAGGAGTGAATTTCCAATATTCTGTTCTTTTAAATTTTCTTTTCCTGTCTTGGATTTGGTTTAATGCGGCCTATTATTGTTGTGCCAGATGTTTTCCCTTTATCAAGGTGAGGAGATTGTTGTTGGGTCTCAAAGATTGCCCTTGTGCAACAAAGGACACATCTTCTTCTTCTTTTCCCCGACTTCTCTTGGGTACAATTGCATAATCTTCGGCTTGAAGGTGCTCAACTATGGCCTCCAAGGTTGTGAAATATCTAATCTTCACAGTCTTTAAACCCATTTTAGCCATTTCACCATGTTTTATCATTTCTGAGAAGGTTTTGCCTATACTAGCCAATACTTTTTCATAGTAAGGCGCCTATTGGATATCTATAAAAGTCATTACCATTTCGCTCTCATCCATATGAGGGTTTACTTGAGCGGCCATTCTCCGCAACCTCTGAGCATAATCTCAGAAGGATTCAATGGGTTGCTTTTGATCTTGGTCATTTGATATCTGTTAGTTGCCATCTGAGATTAGTAAATGCATTGAGACAAAAAGGCTTGGGCCAACTCTTTCCAATTACGAATCTTGGTATTATCCAATCTAGCGTACCACATTCGGGTTTCTCCTGCTAAACTCTTTTGAAACAATTACATTCTCAGTCCTTTGTCTTCGGCATGTGATCTGAGCTCTCTGATGTATACTTTCAAATGAGTATAAGGATCTCTAGACCCATTATATTTTTCAAAATTAGGCATTTGAAATTTAATCGAATATCGAGCACCCAGGAATATGTAGAGGTCAGAATAGTTAATGTTGTTATATGTCCCCACCCTTTCATGGAACGAAGGGCTTCTTTCATTTGATTTATCTTCTTTTGGATCTCTTTGGTTTTTTTATCTTCAAGGACACTGATTATCTCCTTGGTTTACCCTTTCCTGTTGGAACCTTCAGTGGTTTTTCTAGTGAATTAAAATATCTGAGTGAGGATTTGAGTATCACCGGCCTTGGTGGAGATATGATTTCTACCCTAGGTAGAAAATTCAGGCTGATTATCAGGTCTTTGGTTTAGCTTAAATTGCTCCATAAATGGAGAAGTCATTTCGGCGATCTGTTTCTTGAAGGACTCAAACTCTTCCCTGAACATGGGTGCAGGGTCTGGTGTAGGAGTCTCAGACATTCTGACAAGTGGTATTTAGACCTTGCGATCTCTCGACCATGTTATAAAACTAACCTATAATCAAAATAGTAGAGTTTAGTTTCGTAAAATGGAAAATAGGGATGAATGTTAATGTTAGACGTATGTTTTAGGGTTTTTTAATCTTCTCCTGCAAAACAAAGTTAATGGTTTCATTTTAATAAGATGACAGTGTTCATGAGCATAAATGTTATAGATGCTTGCTAATGTGATATGTAGGTGTTCCATAGTTTTATCTTTTCCTGTAAAACAGGGTTAATGATTCTGTAATGCCATAATGATAGTATATATGAAGCGATTAATTAATATAAGCCATATGACATTTTGCACATAGGAAGTAGCAGGGCATTGATGAGTGGGTTTTATATTTATGAATCGGTCATTTCTAGGCTTAATTCTTTGCTATTTTTGAGTATTTTTAGTTCTATTTTACTTGTTTTCATGTTTATTTTACAGAAAACGGCTTCGGGAGGACAAAATGGGAAAAATTTGTTCCAATGACAATTTCGTAAATTTCAGCAACACTGCGCCGGGGCGCGATTTTGTAGTGGAAAGACTGCACTGGGGAGTATTCCAGCGACTTCAGTTAACTAATTTCGTTTGACTTTTCCAAGTTGAACCCAAACAGAACTTTATTGTTGCAATATTTTAGGAGACCTATATTAGGGCTCTGAGGGACTTCAGAATGGAACGTGAGGTATAATAGAACAAGGATTGGAGAGCCACTTTTGGCGGCTGAGGGATTCAAAGGAAAAGCACGTGAAGATCAACTTGAAGGCTAGAAAGGGAGAAAATTCAATAGAGTTTTTTATCTTTTATTTTTAATCTTTAGGATGCTTATTTCTTTGTTGAATTCAGTTCTCAATTGCAATATTATGTGGAACTAAACTTTTATTTAGGATTTTAATGGAATCAATTGTTGAGCTTTAATTAATTCGTCTAATTTTCATATAATTAATCTGTTTAAAATTATTTATTATATCTTGCATTAATTTATAATTGTCTGATAAGCAATTATCTGATTTCTTAGATGGAATTGGAAAAAGAAGTCTAAGAATAGATCTGGGTATAATAACGTGTGAATTTGCTTATTCTTTTTAGAATGAATTGCATAATAGTGAATAGGATAAAAATATTTATGTGCCACATGTAACATGATTGAGACATTGTGCTTAATGAATCTATGTAAGTGTTTTGCATGAAGATAAAAAAAATAATAGAAATAGTTTTTTTTATTTATTAATTATTGAAAAATGTTAATAAATAAATAAGAAATCCCAGTTAATAATTCATATGATTAATTGATTGGAATTAAAATGATCACATTTTAGTGATGCAATTGGGGAAGTTGTTATCCTAAGCCTTTACATATCTGGTAATCCATTCTTACTATATTATTTTAGTTTTAGTTTTAATTTTAAATATTTCTTAATCAAAAATTGGTGATCGTTTAAATAGAATTAAATTGATAATAAATTAATAGTTAGAGTAATTATTAACTGTTCTCTGTAGGTTCGACACTCAACTTACTTCTTTATTACTTGATTGATCGTGCACAATTACGCAAATTTCACCATATATAAATTGGCAAATAAGTTTTTGGCCCCGTTGCCAAGGAACGGTTTTAATAATAGTTTTGTTATTAGCTTTTGTCAATTCAGTTTTAGTTTAAACGTTTTTATTTATTTTTTTTGTTTTTCTCAGCCTTTTGCTGGCTTTCATCTGTTTGATTCTACTTTTGCAAGGAGTGATCTTAGTATCACGTGCACGCCAGGTGTTGGCTTGCCTATCTTGGTTTGCACAGTTTACGTAGTTACCAAAGGTGCAAATTCCGCTAACGTACATACAAATACGTTTTCCTATGAATTAAAGCTTGCGTACTTCTAATTTGGGTATGCACATGCGATCTAAAGATTATGGCTACATTCAACTATCAACGGGCTTCAGAGTGGATGAATTAACCAAGTGTGGCAGGAGAAATGGAGAAAATGCAAGCTCAGTATGCAAAACTTGAAAGGAAGATTGACGTATTTGGGAATCAATCCATTCAGAATACTGACTACTATCAGCAACAGTCGAATACCACCCCAAACTATTATCATCCGAAGTGGAAAAATCATCAAGACTATTCATGGAGTTATGATGATCAATACCAATTTTATGCTCCAGAACCATCATACACTCCAGAATACCCATCTCTACAGCTACCACTGCAAAAAACAAATTTGGAGGAAATTCTTGACAAGTTTATGGAGCAAACTGAAATGAGAATAAATAATCAAGCCCATCATTTTGCTCCAGAACCATCATACACTCTAGGTTTCTCATATTAATATCCACCGCAGCAAGAGGACACTTCCAATTTAGAACTTATTAGCTAGTAAACGAAGCAGTTGGAGATGAAGAATTTGGAAAATCGTCTCACTAACTACGCAAATCAAATCGAGACGTGGAAGAATAATCAAGAAGTCTATGCTTCAATACCAATATACCCACCAGAATTATAGCCAAGAGGAAAAGCCAAATTTGGATGAGATTCTTGCTAGATTTTTGGAGAACAGTAAAACAATAGTCACTGATAAAGAAGTAGCAATTCAAAATCTGAAGAACAAAAGGGAACAATTTGCCAGTGCCATCAATTATTACTTGCAAGACGCTTTATCTAGCATCACAGAGATAAATTCTAAAGAAGAAGGCAAGGTTCAGTACAAGTGTGACGCCCCCAAATCTAGGCCTACACAGCCCAATTTAAGACGCAAAAAATACATGCTAACTATTACAAAATAATACGTAGTAAAAAAATACAGAACTCAATAATACACAACTGAGTCTTCATTATTATTGTTACACTATTTTACAACATACAAAGACTACTACAACTATTACTCAGACCTTCATTCCATCTCTCGGCTAAACATAACTTCTCTCTTATTTTTCGAAGAATAATGAAACAAATGAAACGGTGAGCTCAAATAGCCCAGTAAAAAAATATCATGACTAATATAACAATGAGTAAATTATCATTAGCCTTCAACAGTTGAGTTCTTAATTGAATATAATAAACAACAAGTTTTAGATCAATATTAACAGCGGAATGAGCAATCCATTAGAAGAATCATGTAGACTATAATGTCTACTATCTTTTCTTTTTCAAAAAAATATCATCAACTTTTATCATCTGAAATACCACTGGTCATGATCATACCAACAACAGTTCTTCTTTGCCACAGGCCAAATAGAACATTCATCACGTGCCCTAAAAGACTCATCACCAATATATCGCCTTTATCCTATTATCTGTACTCCAAGCCATAGATATTCATCTATTATATTATCTTTACCCCCATGCCAAAGATGTTCACAATAACTTGATTCTTGATTATTAGAATAATAACAGAGATATAAATAATGAACAGAAGAAATAGAATAACAGGATAAAAAATTATTATCGAAAATTTACAATTTTACTTTGTTTAGAGCCAAATAATGTCCAAATTGTCAACATAATGTTGAGCCAAATTCAAGAATTATATTCAAGATCCATAATTCAAAATAACAATTGAAGTTTAATAGAAATGTTTAGATAAATAGGAAGATTCACATGAAATGATCTTAAATAAAATGCAAACTATTAAGGAACATATAATCATTTTAGGAAGTTTTATCGAACAATACTTACCATCGTAAGTTTAAGAGTATGAAAGAAAATATTATCCCTTACCCTAACATGTGACTGAATATTGATTTAAATGAAAGTGATCAACCTATGTATTTATAATTTAATTAGTAACTATCAGATATAATTTCATAGTGTATACCAATTCGTATGAAATCATCAGAAGTGATTTGATAGTAAAAAAAATTGTGTAGTGTACAGAATAAAGTAATAAACTTCAAAATAGTTTTTGAAAATATTATTTTAAAAGAATCTTCAAGATAAAGTTTTTCAAAATGAATCTTCTAAAGGAAGATTTATAAACACCGTATGATGTGTGTGGTTACTTGACTAACTATTATGAAAAGACTTACTTAAACAATACTTGTACTCTTATTGATCTTCACAAATACTCACGATAGCTTAAGTATACACAGAGAAAACTTATACAAAGTAATATTTTAGAGAGTGAAAGAAAGAATAAGCACACAAGTTATGAAAATTTCTTAAGTTAACGCCTCTATTAATCTGAATCGTTCATTTCAAGATAATGTTTAATCTATATCACATATTTCATCTTTTAAGATTTCTTTAATCTAAACCATTCATTCAAATTTCTTCTAATTTATACCGTTCATTTCATATCTTAATAAAACAACTAACTTTATATATAAAACAATAAACTTTATATAATTCAATTAATTTATATATATATAAATTAACTTTATATATAAAATAATTAACTTTACATAAATCAATTAACTTTATATATACAACAATTAACTTTATATATAAAAAAATAATTTTAAAAATTCAATTATTCAACAATAATTCACCAATTATTCATAATTATTCATTATTATAACCAATTATTGTAAATGCAGTGTAGTTGGCTTTCTGAGTTAGATACTCATAATACAAGAAAAAATATCAACTAATAATGAAATACAACAGTTAAATTAACATCATAATAGTGATAATAATAATACAGAAAATAAATAAAAGAAAAACACATTACTGTGTAATGACAATTACTAATTCAATAATGTGAATTACTATATATATGCTACTGGGATAATTGTCAGTTCAATAATATGAATTATTGTGCATGTGACAATTATTGGTTCAATAAAGTCAATATTGTACAATAGTCACTTTATCAGTTCAATAACATGAAACAATATGATTGTGTGCTACTGTGTAATACCGTATGTTATTGTGCAATATCGTGTTCTACTATTCTTTTACCATCGGATAATTTAACAGTTAAAAGTGATCATATCGTTTACCATTTTTATTTTAAAAATGTTACTAATGTCATTTTCTATATCCGACAATATTTTATTTTGGGGTCCACCAATGTTTGGTTATTTTGGGGCCGTCATATGAATCAAATATTTCCCGACAAAACGAATATTGCCTGACAAAACGAATATTCTCCGACAAAATAAAATTTGCACAAAATATTTTTTTAACTTTAGCTTTTGTCAATTTATCCACTTACTGTTTCAGAAGAAAATATATAAAGAAACATTTAATTTATATTTCATAAAAGTCGGGGTCTTACATTAAGGCAGATACACTAAGCGATGACAAAGAGCTCTATGAGGTTGTTAATCAAGATCTAGATTATTAAGCGGGGCGAGAAGCCATTGCACTTAAAAATCAACCACTCAATACTTTGCCAATGGATACAAAGAAAAATTCAAGAAAGGAAGGCGATAAATTTGGCAATGCTTTAACACTTCAGAATGGTGAGGAATCAAAGGAGTTTATGGGTGGAAACTTGCAAAGATCACATCTAGATAAGGAAGATGATAGCAAGCCATAAAGAAAATGATTAAGAATGGGGGACTAGAAAAGACAAATAATGAGGTGTCATTCAAAAATTTTAACTGTGACGACCCCAAATCCGGGTTCCATAACCTCGAGTTTGGTTCTCACTATTCAACACATTAATAACAATTAAATACATACATTGCATTTAAATATCACGAAATAATACATATTGGTTCCCTTACAAAAAGGTTACAATACCAGGGTCTATTAACCTTAACATAAACAGTTCCTATCATAAGGAATTACAAAAGGTTTAACAACAGTAAACACAAATTTAAACATCTAATTAGCATGCATAAACTAACTTAAGCTCTGGCCTTTCCTTTTCCCTTATCCTTCTTTGAGCAATCAGGATTATCTGAAAAATGGTTCATGATATAGCAAGAATGAGCAACTAGTTTGCTCAGCAAGTTTAGAACAATCATATAGATTTAATATATCATGAATGAATGAAAAATGTCATCAATGGTTCAACAATAGATATAACAATTGTGAATGAAATAGGATTCAAATTTTAATAAACAGAATATTTGAATCTTAAAATGCTGAGTGGTCACTAAGGACCCTGAACTAACGAGGGTATAATAGAGTTTCCTCTGACCCTTTGAGTTGTTTGGTTTTCAAGGGGATCAGCCTATTCAACCCGCTGTATATGCATTACATTTAGTCACTGGCGCCCAAAGTCGGTTTCCCGACACAAAATCCCCTAATTTAGGGTTGTTCAATTCTCAGACTTAAAATAAGAAATCCGCACCCAACAATGGTTTGGATAAGCTTTTAAAAGTATTCAAGTATTGAATTTATAAACGTAATGTCTAGCTGAACTATTAGCTTTTGACATTTTTAGTACAGTTCATGAATCAAGAACTAATAAGTTTCAAGTGCACTAAGTGTGATTTTATAAACAATATGGATGTGGAATAATTTTAAATAATTAAACCACTTCAAGCTTTGACAATAAATACAAGTATAGAAACTTGTTCAACAATAAATGAGTAGGGTTAGAGAACTTGTCTGTATGCTCAGATATAATAAATGTCTAGCTTTAACTAACTTGCTTTGAAAGACCTAACATTAATAAAGTCGGTCTAATAATTAGTACGGCGTATTTGCATAACTATACGTTTAATAATGAACTTATTTACCACACATAAGTACTAACACATAATTTACATTAGTCAAAACAATATTATTAACCTTATAGAACCTTAATCATTTTAGGTTAATAATTTAATAAGTTAGAAAATATTTTTCTTAAGTGTTGGACACTTATTAAACCCTTAAACAACTTATTACAATTGTTTAATTAAAGCATAATTAAATTTAATTTATTTTATTAACTCAATCTCTATTTAATTACTATTTAATCTTGGTTAAATAGAAATTAATTAATTAACTCTAGTTATTATTTAAAATAAATAATAACTAATTGTACTTACTTATTATTTAATAATAATTAAATATTAAATAATTATTGACTTAATTTTAACCTTCTTTAATTTAATATTAATCAACCAATAATTAACTAAGTAATTAACTTTATTTATTATTTAATTTAAGGAAATTAAATAATATTTTACTAATTTTAATCCTCTTTAATTATTATTTAATGTCAATCAAATAATAATTAATTAATTAATTAATTTTAATTATTATTTAAGGTTAAATAATAATCAATTCATTCTTAATTTTCATTAATCGTTATTTAATGCTAATTAAATAATAATTAATTGCTTAATTGTCCTTATTTATTATTTAATAATATTTAAATAATAAATAATTAATTTATAAATTTTATCTCTCTTTAAGTATTATTTAATAGGAATTAAATAATAGTTGCTAATTTATCATCTTTATTTATTATTAACATTTAAAATAATAAATAAATAATAAATTTATTTAACTTAACCATGATTTAGCTAACTAGATTAATATTTAAAATATTTAAATATTAAACTTAATGAAAAATATCCTCCCCAATATTATTTTTGTATTATTATTATTTTTGTTATAATTTTAAATTAATTTTCAAATATTTAAATTAATTAAAATTAACCCGAATGGCATTTTCGTAAATAAGTTGAAAACTGATCCGAGGGCAGAATGGTAATTTTGCCAAGAAAAACACGGAGGGACAGTATCGTAATTTCACGGAAATCTACTTCCGCGCATTGCGCGTGCCTTCGGAAAGAACGGCCCAAAACGGTGCCGTTTTGAGAAGCCGGTATTTGCTTCCGCGCGTACGCGCGCGGAGTAACCTTTCCGACGCCAAACGACGTCGTTTGGCTCCGCTTGTTTCAGCCAGTAACCTTGCGCGCATTGCGCGAACTTTTCCTTTTTTTTTTTTTTTTTCTTAGCAGAATGTGAACAGTGTCCGGCATACACATTTTAAATAAAAATATACCATCAAGTACGCTTTAAATCCTCAATAAAAATCCAAAAAAATTACCAATCACCTTATATTAATTTATAACATGAAAAATTAATTTTTCATGATTTAATATCATTATTTTTTTATAAAAAAAATTTACATCACATAAACTAGCATAAATCATAACTTTTTGTGTATAACTCCATTTTGAGTGATTTAAACTTTGTTTTTCTCATGATTTAATATTCTATAATATTAGAACATCAAACCTAAGTTTTATAAAAATATTTTTGGACATAAATTCCAAAACTTGTTTACACACTATTAAACACATATTTTAGCATATAAAATATACCAAAATACAAACCAAACATATTAAACTCAGGTATGGCATAAATATTACAACTACACATCAATAACTATATTAACATGTTTATACTAACATGATGATTTATTTAATTTAAAAATAAAACTTCATTTAAAATAACCATTACCTTGATTTAATGGCTATTCTCCTTTTTCTTCCAAAATAGGTGGTGAATCTTGAAGACATAAACTAGCTTAGAACTCCTTCTCCTTCTCTTGCTCTCTCTCAAAATACTTTACTCTCAAACTCTCTCTTTTGAAACTTGGAGAAAATAATGAAGTGAAATATTTACTAATTTTCAAGTATACTTGCCAAATTCTTAGATACACAAATTATATCTAATAATTTAGCCCATGCCCCTAGATGACAACTTACACAAGGAATGGGTTAAATGACTTAGTTGGTGAAAAGAGGGATGGTCCATGTACTTGAAAAAATAAAACAAACAACCATTAATTAAATAAATGAAAAATAAATTAAAATAAAAACCAACTCATTTTCTCTCTCCTTCCTCAACACACACGACTGATTTCCTTTTTCTTGTCCCAAATTGATTGTCACTTTGCTTACTTTTTAATAAATATATAGTTTAATTAAGTATTTTTCAAGTGGGCCAATCATTGGGCTTTAATTTAAAATACCAATTGGACTTCTATTAAATTGTTTGGGCTACTAAATTGTCAAATTTTATTATTCTACACTTGGGCTACTAATTGACCCATGTTGGGCTAATTTAATAATTTACACATTAATTATTCAATCCATGATTAAATAAATAATTAGATTGAATAAATAATTAAATATTCTAACCCATAAGTATTAAATTACTAAATGGACTAATAAATATTATTATTAATATTTCACATTATTTACATTAATTAATAATCATATTAATTAATTTATTATATTTAATTCACTCATTATATTCAATTTAATTGAATATTTAATTAATAGGAAACTTATCAATTATTTTGATATTAAAACTTTAGGGTTTGTTCACTAATTTAATAACATATTATTGACCCCCTTTAATTAATTTTAGTAATTAATTACATAATTATTTAATCACATAATTAATTAATCACATAAAAAGATTTAAATAATCTCGTCAAACTAACTCGTTGGAAATTAAATTAATAATTTAATTAATAAAGACGTGAAAATTCTAGGACATTACATTAACGCTATCAATATTCCAGATGACCTTGAAGAATGCTTTCGGATTGATGTGGTCAAAGATGTAGCCAATGAATTGGATGATGGGAGCTATTCTCTGCCAATAAATGAAGATGAGTTTAGGTGTGGTCCACAATTTTACGTTGATGCCGATGAAATCAAAGAAAAGACCACAAGACGACATACAATGACAATATTTGCTTATGAACCGGATTGAAGGAGAAAGACACAGTCTGGTTAGACGACTTTATTGCAATCCCTTGTTGGGAGGTAACCCAACCATCGTCATCGTTTATTGTTTTTCATGTTTTTCGTATTTTTCATTTTTTATATAATTATTGAATTTCATTTGGTCAAATTTTAGGATTTTCATGATTTATAGCTTAGAGCATGATTTTATGTTAGAAATAATAATTCTTGTCTATTCTCATCATTGCAGGTCTGAAGTATGGGTATGAAATAAAAAAGCTACAATAGAAAAAAGAATTCAAAAATCATTTCACTACGCTCCGGCGCCATTTTTACACAAGGAAACTACGCCCCGTCGCATTCTGATTTTGCCCTCAGCAAGTTCTCCTCAATCCAACTACACCCCGGCTCGATGTGTAGGCTATTTAACTGCTCCCTAACATAGTGACTAGTTTTTACTTTTTTTCAAAACGTAGTAGAGCTCGATCAGGACATTTCATAACAAAACCTAAACCTATTTAGAGTAGCTACTTCTCCTACCTAAAGGCCAAAACCCCTAATCTTTCATCCACAAACCCTAATACTACCATAATCCCCTACCATATCCATTCTATAATCATTCTCATTCTTTCCCCTAAACCAATTCACCCTTAATCCATACACCATCACTTAAGTCACCTCTAGTTCACTTCAGGCACTATTAAGGAATTAACGAAGGGGGTTCGCGATTTAGTCATAAATTGGGGCTTCCATACATTGTTTGAGGTAATACTTCTTGGTATTTCGAGTTCAAAATTTGAAAGTCGTTAATTTTTTTTTCATTTTTGGAATTGGTGAACTATTTGGGTGCCCAGTGGTTTGTGTTGGCCACTGGAGGAGATTTGGGGGCTTATAGGTGTGATTGGAGATTAAGTTAGGGCTGTTAAAGGTCAGAATCAGAAAGGGGGCTAATCCCTAATGTCAATTGAGGCTGAGTTTGGGGGTACAACCTATTACACACAACATGTTTGATAAATTGCCCCCCCCCCCCCTCCCCCCAGTAAAGAATTTATCAAAAGGAGCACAGTTTATGATAATTTTGAAAGGGCACATTTGAGATTAGTTGGGGTACTAAAGTTACATCATTCTTGTTACCAATTGCAAGTGAAGGGGGATCATCACAATTATTGCACTGAAGGAGGGCTGTTAGTTTCAATTACATACATTTAAGGAAACTGTGCAGTTTACGGCATTAGTTTGATTTGACATGGCACCAAAGAAGCAAAGACAAAAGGTTCATCATCTTCTACGCCTTAGCCATTTGATCGGCGTAAGTTTGTAAGTGCCGAGGTGGAAGATAAATTCAATCATATTTTGGCAAGTCGACCCTTGATTCTTGAGCATGGATTGAGACCGGATGGCGTTGAGGACGGGGATATGGTAGAAATGATTGTGGACAAGGGTTGGGACTTATTTATGGATCACCCGAACCCAACGGCGGAATCAATTGTGAAATAATTTTATACAAACGTCGAAGATACTCCGAAGTGTGAAGTGATGGTATAGGGTAAGAAAGTTTGCTTCATTCGAGTAGCAATCAATGAATATTACAATCCAACATTAGTGAACTTGCCAAGTACATCACTACAAGGCCTAAATATGATAAGATTGTGAGCAACTCGTGTCAACCGAGGACTGAATGGAAAATCAACAAGAACACCAATGAGCTGTAATCATTCTCGTTCAAGGCGTTGAGTAGGTATGGCAAGATTTGGTACACATTCCTGTGTGCCAAGTTGATGTCGTGTATGCATGTAAGTTCTTCTTTACGCCATCATTACGGATATAAGCATAGATGTGGCGAATAAGATTGAGGCTTCCATAACGAGAAATTTGTAAGGTGCGACATTCGGGGGACTTCCACATCCATTTCTCATTACCGAGTTATGTCGACACGCTGAAGTCCGATGGGGGGTGGACGAACTGTTGCAATCACCGACCACCTTACTCGATCATAATCTTATACAATGATACCATGTTTGGTCGGGTGGTGAGTTGTTTGACTAATTTTAATTAGCAATTAACATGGAAGTATATGCGGCCCACAAGTAATATAATGATTAAGTCGAGTGTCGAACTCACGAAAATTAAAAATAATTATTACCAAATACTAATTTTATATCAAATTAACTTTATTTAAACAATTGCAATAAACTAATAAAATAAAACTAATTAATATGATTAACTAAATTAACTTAATGACAAGTATTAAATCAAATTAAAAATACTTAAAATCACAATTTCTTCTAATACTTCATTTAATTCTCTTCATTTTCTTTTTAATTAATTAATTATATTGAATTGTTAACTGAGAATGCTTAACTATTTATTAACATTCTTCAACAATTAATAAAAATATCTATTTCAGTTATGTTGCTATGTTCATGCAAAATACTTAAAATATATTCATTAAGTATAAACTCTCAACCAAGTTACATGTGGCATATTGATATTTTCATCCTATATACTACCATGTTTCTCTTCCTAAAAAGCATTCGCAAATTCACATGTTATCATATTCGAATCTAAACTGATAATTCACTTTTAATTTCATATAGATTATCTCAATAATTACTGCACAAATAATTATACATGAATGCACAAAATATAATAAACAATTCATATATAATCATTAATAATTAAAAAGAAAATAAATTAATTTAAACTACACATTGGGTTCAATTATAATCTCAATTAAAGATTAGCCCATAACTAAATATTAAATTATCCACAAATAATTCAACATCTCAAATTATGAACATAAAAGTAAAATAAAAGAAATCAAATCTATGTTTTGATATCTGTCTATCACTCAGATCACAATTTTCAATTCCCAAGCTCCGCCTTTAATTCTCAAATCCTTCGCCATGAATATTTTCTTCTAAAATAATAAAATTAATCTACTATATTCTAATTCTATGTTAATATATACTAATCTGCTGAAAACATAAGGGTCATAATGTATTTATAGGTTACAATATTAATCCTAAGCAAAACTAGAATTAGAAATCAATTAGGAATCAAATTAAAGCAAAAATCGTGAATAATCCTTTTCTATTCAATTTTGTGCTTGCCAAACACGGCCCTCGCCCAGCTGACCCGCTCAATGCAACAACACCCATGCGCATGGCACCTAAATCCTTCTATTGCGTGCCACCAAACGGCACCCTTTAAATCTCGGCTTCTTGATTCATTGTGCACAATGCGTGATTGTCTTTCTTGTTACTGAACGACGACGCACGGCGTCGTTTCTTCCTTACTTTTTCAGTTTCTCGAGTGCCTTGCAAGGCCATTTCTTGTTGTAGTTATGTACGAATTTGCTACTTGCTTTAATTTCTTTCATTTTCTCCTACAAAATAAATATATATATAACAATAAAATTAATAATAATGCATAAAATTAAATAAATTAATTAAATAAATTACCTCAAATTAATGAAAATGCCTAAAAACTAACAAATAATTAAGCCTCAAAATATCTAATAAATAGGAATAAAATTCAATTATCAAATACCCCCACAATTAACTTTTTGTTTGCCCTCAAGCAAAATAGAAACTAAGACTAAGACTCTACTAACTAAACCAAAATTATTCAACAACTCAAGAAATGAATAAAATTATTAACGTAAATTTTTTTTAAATAATAACTTAATCAAAATTTTAAAATCATGCAATGTCAAAAAAATTAACATATTCATCAATTTTACATCACTTATGATCCTTCGTGTGTGTAATAAATCCACATGTATCAAACTAATTAAACTCAGATAAATTTATATAATTAAATGCCTTATAAAAGATATTACACAATAAAATAATTACAATGCAAAACTCTATAACTCACTTTTCACACCACTTTTTGCTAATAAAGACAAATATAAATGAAAGGATCAAAAGGTTTTTTTTTCTCACATTACTTACACTAGGATCATTTTTTTTTAAGTTCACCACATTTTTTTTCAAATATATTATTATATTTTTTCTTCATTCATCATAAGTGAGTGCATTTTATACTCCATCTCACACTATTTTATGCTCACGAGTGCGTTTTAAGCTCCATCTCATTTTCTTCACATGTTTATAAGTGAATTTGTTTTACGCTCTATCTCAACTCGTCATATGATTATTAATTCAACTCGAAAAGGATCAATTCTTTAAATAATCCTAGAACAATTTACCTAAATCATCTCCCCTTAATTATAATTCGCCTCATACTTTACTTCAAGTTATGATCAAATAAGTTATAGAATTTATAAATATCTCTCATAAATAATTAACCATATAAACTTTCTTCAAGTTAAAAATAACTCAACTCAAATGGGTATGAGTGCATAAAATTTACAGGATCTTAAATAAAATAATAACCAACGATATGCCAAAATTTAGACTAACAAAAATTTATCAAATTTTCAAAATTATTAAATAAAAACCAAAAAAAATTCATTGCCTATAAAATTAATTCAATTAACTCATTGCCCAAGAAACACTACCTAAAAATAAAATAAAATATGTTAATTAATACACTACCCCGTTTTCATAGGAAAATATGATTGCACTTAACATGTGTGACAAGCCATTAAACCCTAAGGTTACCCAAAGTCGACAAGTTATTTCTCGTGAGGGTTTGCAGTAAATTTATCTACAAAATTCTAAAATTTAAACTAAAATAAAACCTGTAAAAAAAAATTAAAAATTTATTTCAAAACTTACCTACACCCCTAAACTTAAAACACACATTGTCCTCAATGTATAAAATAAAGAAAAGTAAGAACAAATGACTCCCCTGAATATGTAGCAATTTTTTCCTCCTTTGCTAAGTTTAAAGTGCATTGAAAAATCTGAAATAAAATAAAAATAAAATATTAAAACAAATAACTAAAAAAAAAAAAACTAAAAAAAAATTACTACTAAAAATAAAACTAAAACATGGGTTGCATACTAATAAGCTCTTGTTTTAAAGTTTCAGCCTGACCACTCATTTTCTTTCAATCTGGTTCAATCGCAAAAATTGTCTTTGCATGCCTCCTTCTAGTTTTCTCTTTGATTTTCATGGAATTCTTGAAAAATTGTGGACCACCCCTAAACTTGAATTCATCCAAGTTATCATTGCCTTTAACAAAGTCAACCTTATAGTACTCCTCAGAATTCTAAAATTTTTACACATAAGACATAATTGAATTTTTCTTAATACCATTTAAATCCAAGGCTTTATCATCCTTATCCTTTTTTTTCTCTTTCCAAACCTTGTTCCTCTTCTTTTCAACCTTATCATCATCTTCCTTATTCAAACGAGATCTCTTTAAACTTACTTTTTTAGCCTCTTTAATCTCCTTGTCATTTTCTAATGCAGCTGCCTCACACTGCTCTTTACCGTTCTCTGTAGAATTAATCTCTGTATTGCAAAGTAAAATGTTGTGAAAGAAACTGTTGACTACATTGACAAGTTGTTCCATTCGAATCTCATCATCTTTTCTTTGAATTTCCATCTCACCCCTTCGAATTTATCACTCTCGCATTAATTATTCTTTAAGTTTACTACTCATCTAGTTAAACTCTATAGACCTTGCAATAATTTTCTCCAAATTTGATTTTTCCTCATACTTCGGTAGAGGTTGATACGAAATTACATACGATTGAGATTGATATGAAAATTCTGACTTGTATGATGAACTTGGAGAAAAAAATTCTTGAGTATTCATCCTCATCTCAGTTTGCTCTAAAGACCTATCCAGAATTTTCTCCAAATTAGATTTATGCTCTTGTGATTGTGGAGGTGGGTATTGAAAATCCAGATGATATGATATTTTTGAAGCATAGAATTGTCTTGATTGTTGTTACTCCATGAATAATCTGGATAATCATGCAAACCCGGATGATAGTAATCTGGGGTATAACTAGGTTGTTACTTGTAGGCATTCTGAATAGATTGATTCCGAATAGCGTCAATTTTTCGTTCAAGCTCCGCCAACTATGTAGTCAATTAGTTAAATATTCCTGCCACACTTGGTTGTGTCATCCCCTCAGAAGACCACTGATAATTAAATGCAGTCATGGCCTAAAAAACAAAATAGAAAAAGAAAAAGAACTATATACACACACAAAAATGCTTAAATTAAAATTAATTTGATTAAAATTAATATTGGTAAAAGTTATTAAATTAATTCTCCAGCAACGGCGCCAAAAACTTATTTGCCTAATTTTAATTAGCAATTAACAAGCAAGTATACGCGGCCCACAAGTAATAAAATGATTAAGTCGAGCGTCGAACCAACGGGACATTAAAAATAATTATTACCAAATATTATTTTTTTTTATCAAATTGACTTTATTTAAACAATTGTAATAAATTAATAAAATAAAACTAATTAAAACTATTAACTAAATTAATTTAATGACAATGATTAAATCAAATTTAAAATACTTAAGATCACAGTTTCTTCTAATACTACATTTAATTCTCTTCACTTTTTTTTAATTAATTAATTATATTGAATTGTTAATTTAGAATACTTAACTATTTATTAACCTTCTTCAACAATTAATAAAAGGACATATTTCAGTTATGTGTTGTTATGTTCATGCAAAACACTTAAAATAGATTCATTAAGTATAAACTCTCAATCAAGTTACATGTATCATATAGATATTTTTATCCTTTACACTAATATGTTATTATTCCTAAAATGAATTCACAAATTTACATGTTATCATAACCAGATCTAAACCTATAATTCACTTTTGATTTCATATAGATTATCTCAATAATTACTGCACAAATAATTATACATGAACGTACAAAATATGATAAACAATCCATATATAATCACTAATAATTTTAAAAAAAAATAATTTAAACTACACATTAGGTTCAATTGCAATCTCAATTAAAGATTAGCCTGTAACTAAATAATAAATTATTCACAAATAATTGAACATTACAAATTACAAAAACAAAAGTAAAATAAAAGAAATTAAATTTGTGTTTTGATATGCGTCTATCACTCGGATCACAGTCTTCAATTCCCAAGCTCCGCCTTTAATTCTCGAATCATTCGCCTTGAATATTTTCTTTTAAACTAATAAAATTAATCTACTCTATTCTAATTCTATGTTAATATATAATAATCTGCTGAAAACATAAGAGTCATAATGTATTTATAGGTTACAATATTAATCCTAAGCAAAACTAGAAATAGAAATCAACTAGGAATCAAATTAAAGCAAAAGTAGCGAATAATCCGTTTCTGTTCGATTTTGTGCTTGCCAAACATGGCCCTCACCGTGCTGACCCGGTCAACGCAACAACCCAAGTGCATGGAGCCTAAATCTTTCTGTTGTGTGCCACCAAACAACACCGTTTAAATCCCAGCTTCCTGATTCATTGCGCGCAATGCACGATTGTCCTTTTTATTACTAAACAACGACGCACGGCATCGTTTCTTCCTTACTCTTTCAGTTTCCTGGGTGCCTTTCATGGCCAACACTTTTTGCAGTTATTTACGAATTTGCCACTTGCTTTAATTTCTTTCAGTTTCTCCTATAACATAAAATATAAAATAAATAAAATTAATATTAAATAATAAAATTAATAATAATGCATAAAATTAAATAAATATCTTAAAATTAATTAAAATGCTTAAAAACTAACAAATAATTAAGCCTAAAATATCTAATAAATAGGAGTAAAATATAACTATCATGAGTCGTTATTACTTGAACAAGTAAGCCCTTTAGAGTGTCTCTGCACTTAATGCCCTAAAGTCATCTGGTTTGGGAGTCACTGGTGGAAAGTTTGCTATATGGGTACTTTTGAAAAGTCTAAGAAAAATGGACATTGCACACACTGAGATAATAATATACAAGATGGAGCGTAAGATGCACTCGTTAAATAAAAAAAATAAAAAAATATGAAAACAAGTGTATAAAGGGGTAGTAAAATTCTATATATGATTAAATATCTTTTATTGAGTACTTTGATTCATGAGTTGCATTAGAATCTTGACTGGTTTGATGTATTGAACACACACACACGAAAGGGTCGAGGGTGGGAGGAGATTGGTTATATGTTAGATCTCTAATTGTGTATAATTTTTAAGTTTAGATGAATTATTAGTTAAAGATCTTTGAGGCTGAATTTTTATGAACTATGTTGATTTGTTGCTCAAGTATTAGTTGATCATTCATGTGCATTCATATAGTTAGTATAATTAGTTTGGTTTATATTTTTCTTATGTTTTTTTTAAGACAAACAAAGTCTTGAGTTTGTGGATATTTGACAAATGGGATTTATACCTATGAATTGGGTATTTCTAAGCTTAATTGTAACGACCTCAAAATTCAACCCATATTCTTACCTTAAATTTTGTATTTATTATACATTATCTTCATTTACGTCCAAATTTCGGTCCGTTAATAAATCTTTAATCCCTTCTTTAATCCAACAATTGATTTTAAAATCAACAATTACCAAATATTTCGGTATAAATTTTTATTTTTTTTATTCTCAATTCAATCATTGTATTAAAATATTTGGATATTTAAAATCCTTACATTTGGATCTTAGTCCCTGGATCGCAACCTTCACTTTTTCTTTTCTTTTCTTGTATCATAAAGTTCGGCATTCAAATTTTAATATCATTCATATCCATACAAATATTCTTTGTTTCATGATTCATCATTAGATATATAATAGTCTCTATCATAATATTCATGTTGAATGATTTCAATTCACAGTTTAACTATACACATCATATTCAGATCACACTTATCTGTACATATAGCATATCAAAGTAACTTGGCAAATTTATCGACATTGATTTATAATATTAAAATATAATAACAGTCATAACCTTCCTTGGTAAACCGTCTCTATATAATCTGAAATTCTTGAAATTTATTTCTTTCCTGTAAAAACGTTTATTAAGCAAGTAATGAGCACAACGGCTCAGCAAGTTCAACAGTTTATGCGTCACGTAGCACATACCTTAATATGCTCGGTGTGTGTCATATATCATGTGTTGTGCCTATACTTGGGTAACATATATATATATATATATATTCATATTGTTGCACAACGTACACATTGTTGTCATATTAATCACGTAGCACATAGCACATAATTTGTATGCATTTAAACAAATATTAACATATCATAACAGACAATATTTTAACATTAAAGGACCGAAGAACTTGCATGGATTGTGACTTTAAATAATAAATACCCTTTTTATATTGCTCCTCGTACAACCTATGATCATAAATAATCAATTAATAATTATTTTATCTCTTTATGATATTAATTTACTTAATTAATATCATCTATAATGTAATTAACCCTACCCGTCGATTTATTTTAGGGTACCGGGTCAATAAATAAATAATATGGTTAATAATATTAACCTCGTCCCATAAAATATTAGCATGACTTAATATCAAATACTTTTAATACGGACAACCCGGCTTATCGGATAAAATTTAGCATATTTGGTTGTTCAGATGCTCATTTAATCATTTTCTAATTTTTAAACTCATTAGATTAATATTTAAAAGATTTAAATATTAATCTTCAATACTTAATATTTTTACAAAAATATTAAATTTAATGCTCAACTATAATTTCTATACTTTTAGTATTTTTCTATAATTTTTTAAAAATTTTAAATAATTTTTAAACATTTATTTAATTAAAAACTATTTTCAGGGGGCATTTTGGTCATTTCAGTGCCTTTAGGAACATAACTGGAATTTTTCAGAAAGTCCAGGGGCATTTCTGTAATTTCCGCAACGTTAGGACTTGTTCGGTATTTGCCGGAAAAGCCAGGGACAAAATAGTCATTTCACTGCGTGACCGACCGTCGCACATTGCGCGCAACGTCCTCCTTGCCAGCCAAACGACGTCATTTGGCTCGGTCGGCACCGAAAACTCAGTTGCGCATGGCGCGGCCCCTTCTTCCGCGGCCCAAACGGCGTCGTTTCGAGCCGCGTTCGGAAAAAAAATGGCGCGGCAGCCTTTTTATTTCTTCTTCTTCTTTTCGCAGCAACAGTAGGCTAACTTTTCCCAAAATACCAAAAAAAATTCACAATTTCCACAACAAAACTACTCCAAAAATCATATAATTCATAGATATATATATCTAAAAGTTATTTAGAATAATTATTCTAATTATTTACTAATTTTCCATAAAATATTTTTATCCCCATAATTGCTAAATAAATCACAACAAATATAATTTATACCTTCCATAAGTCCTTGAAGCTTGATTCTTTCTTGGATGGCACCAAATTTCTTTATTTTGTTGTGGCCATGGTGGCTACGGGTTAGGCATGCACAACAGGCCGGCCTGGCCTGGCCCGGTCTGGGCCTGCCAGGCCTTGATCGTTGACCAGGCCAGGCCGGGCCTTTGACTTTTGGCCTGCAGGCCGGGCCGGGCCGGGCTTAATGCTCAAAAAGGGGGCCTGTTGAGGCCTGCAGGCCAGGCCAGGCCAGGCCTTGGGCCAAGCCAGGCCAGGCCAGGCCTCGGTCCAGGCCAGGCCAGGCCTCGGTCCAGGCCAGGCCAGGCCTCGGGCCAGGCCAGGCTTTGGGCCAAGCCAGGCCAGTCCAATCCGATTCGATCCATTCAAACAATTTTTTTAGTAATTTTAAATATTATTAAAACACCAATTAAAATTTTAAACTTAATTGATGTATTAATTAAAAGTAATGTATTACAAGTTACAACTTTCAAATTACAATAATGAAAATTATCTTTTTTATTATTATTTTGCAAATGACTTTCTAGTTGTTACGCTAAGTATCTATTAAAATAAAGATGCAATGAAAGATCTGTAAGAAGTGTAGGTTGCTAGCTAGGTAAGGAAAATCCTTATATATTACACTAGTCAATGTGTTTTCATGGATTTCTTTATTTATATATAAACAAACATGCATGAATGAACGTATTAAAATACGTCAATTTTATTTTATTTATTGAATGAGTTGTTACAAAGATGAAATTTTCGTCCGCAATGGGAGAATTGAAGTAGCGAATAAAGAAAATCTGCAGACTAGACCAAGCTTTTGGTGAACTAGGCCAGGCCAGACCCAAGGCCAGGCCGGGCCTGACCGGGCCAGGCCGGGCCAGGCCAGGCCAGGCCCCAGGCCGGGCCAGGCCTCAGGCCAGGCCGGGCTTTTTGGCAGGCCAGGCCAGGCCGGATCTGAGCCAAAAAAATGTGGCATGTTCGTGGCCTTCAGGCCAGGCCAGGCCGAGCCAGGCCAGGCCTTGACCAGGCCGGGCTTTGACCAGGCCGGGCCCAGTCCGGATCAAGGCCGGGCCGCAGGCCGCAGGCCATTTGTGCATCACTACTACGGGTGGTGGAGGGTGGCGGTAATGGTGGAGCAAAAGTTTTGTTTTATTTTCCTTCTTTTATTGCCTTTTTCCTTCTTTTATTTTCTCATTCCTTTTTATAACTTAAACATTTAATCCTTTTGAAATTCTCTAACAATTCCACCGCCCACTCCAAAGTCGGTTAAGCCAAAAAGTCATGCAAAAATTAAAATTTTAATACATTACGTAGTTATTTCGTGTAATAAATATTTTATATAATGTATATAAAATATTTATTTTAATTCACTAAAAATCATAATACGATTTATAAATAATATTAACACATTTTTCAGGTATTTTACTTGACAAATTTTGTACACGCATAATGGCATACATGTAATTATTTGAGGTAATTTATACCTCCAAAATTTATAAAATAATTCATATAACATATAAAAATTATTTTTCATAATTTTTCACTTCGTTACGTAGACAACATGTTACAATAACATATTCACGTTTCCGAAATATTATCCTTCATAAAAGTCATAATAATTCCATTATACATAAACATAATTTTTAATGACTTAAAACATTCCTTTTTCTAATTTATTTTCATTTCTTTACAATTTACATTAACTTTCCTTATATAAATTATATTATTATTATTATATAATTCATATAATTACATTATCCCTTTTTTAAATAATTTCCATTTTACGCAAAATACAATTTATAAAAATTTTCTTCCATCCTTATTCAATTTAATCTTCTTATATAAATTATATAATTAATCCTATATAATTTATATAATTATTATTTTCCTCATATTTCACTTTAATTTTCTTATATAAATTATATAATTTATTATTATATAATTTATATAATTACTTTTCTTCTTTATTAATTTCTAAACCTCTACCATAATTATTGATTAATTATATAATCAATATTTCTAATTTTAATAACTTCCTTATTAACTTTTCATTTAAATTTGGATTAATTTAATTATTAATCCCTTAATTCTCAAAATTAATAAAATTTATAATTACAAAAATTAACCATAAACACATATATATACAAATGTATGTATGTATGTATGTATGTATGTATATATATATATATAATTCATACATCTCACATTACCACATAACATCATTTAGATACTAATTTATATACTTCCACAATAATTTAATTGTACAATTTATTGTACCATTACATATAATAAATAATTTATTTACTTTTCAATTAATTTAAATCAACATCAATTATCACCATCTCTGTACAGATTTAATCTATCAATTAAATCCCTCCACATACCTTAAATCACATAAATAATAATTAATTTAACAACCTTGATAATTTTATCAATTAAATTCTCATTTAATATTATTAAAGAAATCCTGAAAATTTGGATCCTCACATTAATTCTTTGCAATCTTTGAGTATTTTAGTTTTATTTTACTTGTTTCTATGTTTATTTTGCAGAAAATGACTTCGGGAGGACAAAACGGGAAAAAACTGTTTCAGTGGCAATTTCGTAAATTTCAGCATCACTGCACCGAGGCGCGATGTTGTAGTGCAAAGACTGCACTTTACTAATTTCGTTTGACTTTTCCAAGTTTAACCTAAACAAGACTTTATTGTTGTAGTATTTTAAGAAACCTATATTAAGGTTATAAGGGACTTCAGAATGGAACGTAAGGTAGAATAGAACAAGGATTGGGAGCCACTTTTGGAGACAGAGGGATTCAAAGGAAAAACACGTGAAGATCAACTTGAAGGATAAAAAGTGAGAAAATTCGACATAGTTCTTTCTTTCTTTTTATCTTTTATTTTGAATCTTAGGGATATTTATTTCTTTGTGAATTCAGTTTTCAAATGTAATATTGTGTGGAACTAAACTTTTATTTATGATTTCAATGGAACCAATTGTTGAGCTTTAATTGATTCGTCTGGTTTTCATTTAATTAATCTGTTTGGAGTTGTTTATTATATCTTGCATTAATTTATAATTGTCTGCTCATCAATTATCTGATTTCTTAGATGGAAATGGAAAAGGAAATTTAAGAATAGATCTGGGTATAATAACGTGTGAATTTGCTTATTCTTTTTAGAAGGAATAACATAATAGTTCATAGGATAAAAATATCTATGTGCCACATGTAACATGATTGAGAGTTTGTGTTTAATGAATCTATTTTAAGTGCTTTGCATGAAGATAGCAAAATAACTAAAACATATCTTTTTATTAATTATTGAAAAATGTTAATAAATAGATAGGCAATCTCAATTAATAATCCATATGATTCATTGATTGGAATTAAAATGATGACGTTTTAGTAATGTAATTGGAGAAGTTGTTATCCTAAGCGTTTACATATCTGGTAATTCGTTCTTGTTAGATTATTTTAGTTTTATTTTTATTTTTAATTATTTCTTAATCAAAAATTAGTGATCGTTTAAATAGAATTAACTTGATAATAAATTGATAATTAGAGTAATTATTAACTGTTCTCTATGGTTCGACACTCAACGTACTTCTTTATTACTTGATTGACAGTGTGCACTTGCCCGAATTTAGCCGTCTATAAATTGGCAAACAGGCATGAAGAGACTTCCCGTAACGTTAAGTTTATCTGGGGCTAACCTACCTTAGGGTTACTTTCGCGAGATTTTCGGCATGAAAGTCCCTAGTTCTTTGCAATCTACTTAATGGGTGTTCTTCCAATTGGAGAGGATCCGAGTGGTGCCTTTCCCGAGCCTCGCAGGGGAACGCCCATTTGAGTCCAGTAATCAACATCTGACGAGTTCACCTCCTGGTGGAGGGATCACATATCATACATTCATTGTGTCTCACTGTATACATATGATGACATTAAAATAAAGCATCCAAACACATAAGACATTTATCGCAAACACATACATACATTCGCATATATTCATCATGAGGCATTCATCACAAACACACATTTCATTCATTCATGCAACACATATATTTATTAAAGGAAAACATTCAAATTGAATGCGGCTTAAGTGAATTTTGGACCTTTACCTAAAGTGTCCCTTTTATTTATTCATGCAACACACACATTTCTGTCGATGCCAAGGGAATTTTGGACCTTTACCTAAAGTGTCCCTTTTATTTATTATGTTGTTATTTGTTTCGTTAAAGGGGTATTTTCAGGAAAAGTCAGTATAAATGTCAACGGAGTTTTGAACGGTTCATTTTATAATGGGCCGATTGACTAGAGCCGCCAATTGCTAAAGGTTTAAATGGATGTATCAATTCATCCGATTTTTTTAGATTTTCGGAATCGAGATGGCCCATATGTGACTCCGATTAATTGGTTTACAACTAAGATTCACAGAGTTCGAGGGATTGCTTAAGCGAGGGAAAGGTGTTAGGCACCCCCCGACTTTCATGAAAAAACTGTTACCGCTTCCTTAATGCTTTCCTTAAAGTACCTTAAAATGCCTTTAAGATTGGGAATGTGTGGTTTCAAAAATCTAAGATATTTCCACTTAGCTTTTGAATCAAAATCTTGGGAAGTACGTTATGTTGAAAGTAACTTCGAACCTCTTTGAGCCTATACATGAAGGATTTGATTTTAAGGAAAAGATTCGTTTCAACCTTTGTTTTGATAAAATTCCTTTATTTTAGCACACAGTTGTATTGAAAGGATTTTAATAAAATGCATTAGAATGTCGTTTTCAGAAATATTTTGATTTGAAAATATTTATCTTAGTGAAATCCTTTTGAATGATGTTTTGGAAATCGTTGCTTTTGATTAAAACAAATCATTGTAATTTTTGCTTTTGATAAAACATTGTTTTTAAACCCTTCGTCAAATAGGAATCAAGGTTTTCTATTACTTCCATTTTTAACTTAACGGATCTAATACCCTAAGTTGATTAAATTTTATAAAACCTTTATCATCTTTAGTTTGAAAATTGTTTTGTCTGTCAAGATATAAAATCAACCAATCACAACTATATTTGGAGCTACCCGCGGGCATGTAGGCCATTAAAATAACCCCAAACACCAAATATAATTTCCACTATTATGGGGCCTTAAACTTAACCTTCGGGTTTTAAGGCCCAAAGATTACATGTTACAAGGAAATGCACTTATCAACATTACATATGAAAATCGTCCATTATTAGAATTCTGCTAATGTTTGACTTCCTTCTTAGGCTCACATAATAGAAATTTCATTAAATGATAATAAATCTGAAAATAATAGTATTAAAATATCGATAAAATTAATATGAGATTGATAAAATATAGATCAATGCAGTTGTACGGATAAGGGCCTAACCTACTATATATCCCAATTTCACATTCAGTTTCATTCCATTGCAATGAGTCATGTCCGGCCAAACTTTAGGATTAGCTACACTGCTATATACTAATCTAGGATGAGGAGTGCAGTTAACCTCGTAGTTCAACTCTCAATTAAAATATCCAATAAAATGAGAGTTGAATAAGTTAAATATTACGAAAATAATCAAATAGATGTCATCAAGAGGTAAGGAGAAAATTTCATTCGTGCGAGATCCTCTCGGGCTAACTGTAATTCTAATACTTAATAGATCTAGCAAATATGAACTAGATCTGAGTTAAAAAATGAAACTTTAATATCGTAAAGCATTGAAAATAGTATATCTATGATAGATCTCTATTTAAACCAAGTAAAAATTGAATATTTAATAGCTTAAAGCGTTGAAAATAATATATCTATGGTAGATCTATGGGTAAAACACATAAATATTATATTTTTAATACCGTAATGCATTGAAAACACTAGATTTAAAATAAATCTATATATATAGCACATCAAGATATAATCTTTAATCACAAAATATCATAAAAATTACATATAACACTAGATTTATGCTAGATCTAACTCAAAATGTACAAAGATTGAATTTTTTCACCGTGGGGTGATGGAGAGAGCCTCGGAGAACCTGGATCTTATAGAAATCACTCTAATTTATATGTGGAATTGATAAAATATAATGGATCTTGTGTAGATCTATTATTTCTCTCTCAAAGTTGCACTTTCTCTCACTAAAATCGAAGTTTCTCCCTCTAAACTACAAATTTTCTCTTTCTAAAAATGGATCTCTCTTACAAAATAAGCTGAAATCGCCTATTTATAGGTTTTGGGACCTGCCACAGGTACACCTGTTATATGTCGTAGGTCCACCAACTGCTTGTCGCAGGTACACCTGCGGCTAGCTGTGGTGGATTCCACGCACCTCGGTTTTCGTGTAGTGTCGTCGAGTTTTCATCTTTTGAGCTGGAATGTTTGTAACTTGCAATCTGGGAGGAGTTAGGAGATGTGCTATACCTTTTCAAAAAGCTCTTTTCGATAGTTACGCAATGATATAAAGGTTAACTAACTTTGAATCTTATGTTTGGCTTGCAAATAATGCTTCCCCCTTGTAACCCCTTCCAGTTCACCAACGAGTTGGGCAGTCGCAGCTTCATTTGTGGCTCATCGTGACAACTTAGAATACACATACTGAGGTTTGTGATCCTTGCTCGAATGTCTTAGTGTCGTTGTGAAATAATGATTTTTCCCTCCTGCTATGGTTAAAAGATAAGTGAAAATTTTTGGGTGTCTACAAACAAGTGCAATGAATTGAATATGAAAAAGAAGTAGACACCCGATACATGTCAATGACAGTATATATTAATCATGAAGACCGTATAAAATGATGCAAGGCAATCACAGTGATATCAAATTTTAATGGAATCAAATTTGTCATTATTAAGCATCGTCTTTAAGAAAATCGCATTGTCATTACTAGGTATCGCTTCATCGTTATCACTAAAAGAGGACTATTCTTCTTTTGCTCACCCTTAGATTTTCATTCGTTTTCAACTTATTTTTAAACATTCTTTTCTTTTTCATACTTTCAAATCTTATTTTTTTCATCCTTTTATTTTTTCCCCAGAATGAAAATCTTATGGTTCATTTTTCAAAAAAAAATAAAATCAAATGAACATCTTAGGTCTTTTTTCTTCACAAGTTCACCCTCTTCTTCTTTTTTCCATTGATTTTGACTCATTTTTTAAACACTTTTTTTGTACATCCATATCTTATGGACATTCATTTTTCATTTTTTGTTACTTGGAGAAATGCATCGCTAGTAGTATCACAATGTAAATCGCATCGTAAATCGCATATCGCATCGTAAATTGCTTAAAAATGAAATAATCAATTGAACGAAATTTACAAGAAAGTGTACCTACTTAGTCGTCCGCATTTCTTCTTTGTGAATTAGATATGGATCCCTACACGTCCAGCAGTTTATAGGGTCTCCCTGAGGTTCGTCCTCATAGATCATCCTTGACATCTATTTTCTTCATTCGACTTTCCATCCTCACCGATTAGCTGAGTCATGCATTGGTCCGTTCTGTGTTGATCATGTCGGGATGGATGATGGAGCCACCGAGATAACTGGTTTTCATGCTTTGGCTTCCTCCATTTTCATGGCATCGTAGAAATTGACTTTTATCCTCGTGACTCATTTGCTGAATTGCCAATATGTCATTGCGGGGGGAATAAGTTTCCCTAGGTCCAAATCCCTTTGAGGGTGCTCCAGATAATCGTTCTATAATTCTTTGACCTCTAACAGATTTCTGGATCACATAGACGATGTCAAAATGTTGGAGGCTTGGTGCTGCTCCTAGATGACCTTTTGCTGAGATAATATATGGCTCGTTCCCTGCCCATATCTTTCTTCTTCCCAAACATACATCCCATTACGCTAGAGTTGACCGATATATAGATGAATAGTGGTTCCCTGTCCTTTGGGGGAACCAATACTAGTGCTTTGATCAGCTATTTCTTTACTAGTTAGGAAGGCTTTTTGACATTCCTCTATTCACTTCACAAAGGAATTCTTCCTCAATAACTTAAAGATTTGTTTGTAGATGATCCTCAACTATGATATAAATCGATTGATAAAAATAATAATGCTTGCTTTCTGTTGTCAGATTTATGTATAGACAAATTCACGCAAGTATACGTGGCCAACAAGTAATATAATAGTAAGTAAAGTAGAGTATCGATCCCACGAGGAAATAATAATAATAATATTCAAGTACTAATTTTATATCAACTCAATTTTATTTAAACAACCGATTCAAGTTTTATGGAATTAAATTAACTAATTAAAATAAGCAAATTATTAAACAAATATGAATATCAGATTTAAAAGTTAAGACTACAACTTCCCCCAATGCTTCGCATAAATATTTTCACTCTCTTGACAACTAATTAATCAATACAATTCATTAAGCGGAAATTCATAAGTATTTATTAAACCTTTTCCAAGAGTTTGACAAAAATATCTATTCCAATTAATTTACTATATTCCTATGTAAAATAATTAGGAATAGATTCATTAAGTTTAAATTCCCAAAACACTTACATGCAACATATAAATATATTCCTATTTTATACGTAATGCATGTTATCATATTTAGATCAAAATCTAGATTTCATCTTCCAATGCCATCTAGGAAATCAAATAATTGTATGGCCAAACAATTATAACATGTAAGCATAAAATATGATAAATGAATTATAAAGATTAATAATTGAAACAAGAGAGAATTAATTTATACTAAACATTGGGTTCCATTGTAATCTTAAAATAAAATTAGCTCATAACTAAATAAAAAGAATTCCACAAATTAAACAACATCGTAACAAAAATTAAAGAGAAAAGAATAAAGGATAAACTATTTTGTAGCACTTCTTCAATCTCCAAATCTTGAACTCTTGATGTTGCCTCCTTTGCTTCAATGCTTCAATGTAGCTCTAGGTTATTGTGTGTAGGTGCTCTCCCTTTGGCATGTATTTATAGGCCTCAAATATATCCAAACCCTAATAGGATTTATTTTTCCAAACCCTAATAGGAATTAAAATCCAATTTGGAATCAAAAAAATGCAAAAATCGCGAATAATCTGCTTCTGGAAAATTTCCGTGTCGCCAAACGCGGCGTTGACTTGGTCAACGCCCGCTCAAAACAGCCGCGCGCATTGCGCGGCTTCTGTCCCAGCACCGCTCGATAAAACGACGCCGTTTCCATGCGTTTCTTCCTTCCGCTGAACATCCGCGCAATGCGCGCATGTTTTCTGCCGCGTCCCCTGAAACGACGCCGTTTGATCTCCGGTTTCTATTATCTATATGCGCGCATGGCGCGGGAGTCCGGAAGAGTTAATTACGAGAATGCCACCGCGCTGGATTTTTACAGTTAGCACCCTCAGGATTCTGCTTTATTACGATATTGCCACCGGCTTCTTGCAGAATTACACTTTTGCCCTTCCTTCCTTATTTCCTACACAATAAAATATAAAATAAATAAAAATAATATAAAAATGCTAAAAATAATAATAATTCATAACATTAAATAAAACACTTAAATTACTAAAAATACTTAAAAACTCACAATTAAGTAAGCCTAAAAATATTAAATAAATAGATATAAAATCTAATTATCAAATACCCCCAAACTTAACTCTTTGCTTGCCCTCAAGCAAAACAAAAATCAAAACTAAAATTCTACCAAATTACCAAAAATCACTCGAGCAACTCAAGCAATAAATCAATATGAATTTCAACTTTAACCTCAAAGATTTTTAAATGATAACTTAAAGAAAATTTCAAAATTATGCAATGTTATAAAATTTCAACATATTTATTAATCTTATTCTACTCAAGACCCTTCGTGTGTGTGTGAATCCAAATGTATCAAACTAGCGAAAAAACTTAGATCCGCTCACAAAATTAAATGTTTCATAAAAGATAAAAAAATATACAACAAAACTCTATACTTTTATCTTTCACATCACTCAAAGCTAATACATGCAAATATGACTTAGGAGATCAAAAAGTTTTTAATCTTTCAAGCACCACTAGGATTATTAATTTCTTTTAAGTTTTTTTTTTTTTTTTCTTTCTTCAAGTAAATGGGTGCATTTTATGCTCCATCCCATTTTTTTTTCTTTCTTTCTTTTTTTTTTTTTTTTCAACCTTGGTGAGTGCATTTTATGCTCCATCTCACCAGCGAGTGCGTTTTACGCTCCATCTCGCTTCTCTTCACATATTTATGAGTGAGTGCGTTTTACGCTCCATCTCAACTCATCACATAATTCTCTTACTATTTTTTCCTCCACAAGATAAATTAATTTTAATAATCCCAGAAAATTCACTTAAATCATCTCTCCTAAATCATATTTTACCACAATTTCGCTTCAAGTTACGATCAAATAAAAATATAGAATTCAAAAATATTTATTATAAGCATTTAACCCAATAAACTTCCCTTAAATTAAAACTAGCTCAAACAAATGGATATGTGCATAAAAATTTAAAGGATCTCAAATAAAATAAAATAATAACCAACAATATGCCAGAATTCAAACTATGCAAAAATTTATCCAATTTTCAAAAGTTATTAAATAAAAACCAATTTTTATCATCGACCAAAAATTTAATTCAACTAATTCATTGCCCAAGTCACACTAAAAAAAAAACTAAATTACCCCATTTTCGTAGGAAACACGATTGCACTTAGCATGTGCAACAAGCCTCTAAACCCCATGGTTACCCCAAGTGGACGAGTTTTGTCTCGTGAGGGTTTGCAGTGAATTTACCCACAAAATTCGAAAATTTTAAAAATAAAACCTAAAAATTTGAAAAATTCTTTCAAATTTACCCACACCCCCAAACCTAAAACAGACATTGTCCTAAATGTATAAAATGAAGAAGATTAAGAACAAGGGACTCCCCTGAATATGTAGCATGTTTTTCTCCTCATCTGCTAAGTCTGAGTTGCATAAATAACCTGAACAAAACAAAAACAATAATAAAATATTAACATAAACTAAAATTTACTACTAAAATAAAAAGTACTAAAAATAAAATTAAAATTAAAATTTAAAAACTAAAACTTGGGTTGCCTCCCAATAAGCGCTTGTTTTTAAGTCTCAGCCTGACTACTCCCTTTTCTCATTCTGGGTCGTCAAGATTAATGGAGGTTCTTTGACGAGCAATGTCACCACCCCAATAATGCTTAAGTCGTTGACCATTCACTTTAAAGGTTCTCTTCGTGTTTGGCTCTTCGACCTCAACTGCTCCATGTGGGAAGACTGTAGTAATGATGAATGGACCAGACCACCTTGATTTGAGTTTACCTGGGAACAACTTTAACCTGGAGTTGAAAAGGAGTACAGCTTGACCTGGTTCGAATCTCCGCTCAATGATCCGCTTGTCATGCCACCTCTTGGTCTTTTCTTTATATAACTTGGCATTCTCATATGCTTGAAGACGAAATTCATCCATTTCATTGAGCTGTAGGACACGTTTCTCACCAGCCGCATGCAAGTCAAAATTTAACTTCTGAATAGCCCAATATGCGCTATGCTCTAATTCGACTGGCAGATGACAAGCTTTCCCAAAGATCAACTTGTATGGGGACATTCCAATTGGTGTTTTATAAGCAGTACGATAAGCCCATAAAGCATCATCGAGCTTCTTCGACCAATCTTTCCTGTTTGGATTAACAATCTTCTCCAGAATACGCTTCACCTCTCTATTTGAAATTTCGACTTGACCACTCGTCTGGGGGTGATAAGTTGTGGCAATCTTATGAGTAACTCCATATTTAGCTAGAAGGGCTGCAAACTGCTTATTACAAAAGTGCGTACCTGCATCACTAATGATCGCCCTTGGTGTGCCAAACCTGGTAAAGATATTCTTTCGCAGAAAATTTAACACCACTTTAGAGTCGTTGGTTGGCAATGCCGCTGCTTCAACCCATTTTGAGACATAGTCAACCGCAACCAAAATATACAAGTTATTGTAGGAGGACGGGAATGGGCCCATGAAGTCGATACCCCAAACGTCAAAAATCTCCACCTCCAAAATGTTGTTCAAGGGCATCTCATGTCGCTTTGAAATGTTGCCAACCCTTTGGCATCTATCGCACCTTGACACGAAAGTATGGGCATCTTTGAAGAGAGTGGGCCAATAGAATCCGGATTGAAGAACTTTTGCTGCCGTTCTCTCTCCTCCATAATGGCCTCCATAGCCGGATGAGTGGCAATGGTGAAGTATACCTTCAATTTCCTCAGTGGGTACACATCTTCTTAACATATGATCTGCACACTGCTTGAATAAAAATGGCTCATCCCACAAGTAATTCTTGACATCATGTAAGAACTTTTTTCTCTGCTGGTAGCTCAACTCAGGAGGAAGCACTTGACTCACAATATAATTCACCAAATCCGCATACCATGGTGTTTTCGTTGTGATTGAAAATAGCTGCTCATCTGGGAATGATTCATTAATTAATGTGCCCGCTCTTTGTTGCTGGTCAGGATTCTCAAGTCTTGAGAGATGGTCCGCCACTTGATTTTCGGTCCCTTTTCTATCCCGAATTTCAAGATCAAATTCCTGCAGTAAAAGGATCCATCGAATCAAGCGTGGCTTGGCGTCCTTCTTTGAGATTAAGTATTTGATGGCGGAGTGGTCCGTGAACACAATCACCTTTGTGCCAATGAGGTAGGAACGAAACTTGTCAAAAGCGTATACAACCGCTAGTAATTCTTTCTCGGTGGTCGTATAGTTAAGCTGTGCATCAGTCAATGTTTTGCTAGCATAATATATAGCATGAAAAATTTTCTCTTTACGTTGGCCTAAGACCGCGCCAATCGCAAAGTCACTAGCATCGCACATTAGCTCGAATGGAAGATCCCAATTTGGTGTAGTTATCACGGGGGCAGTAACCAACTTTTCTTTTAATACTTCAAAGGCCTCTAAACATGACTTATCGAATTTGAAGGGTATATCTTTCTCTAGAAGATTGCAAAGAGGCTTTGTGATCTTTGAAAAGTCTTTGATAAAGCGCCTGTAGAAACCTGCATGTCCCAAAAAACTTCGAATCCCCTTCACTGATGCAGGTGGTGGAAGCTTTTCTATAGTCTCTATTTTTGCCTTGTCCACCTCTATTCCATTAGCCGACACCTTATGCCCCAGAATTATACCTTCACGAACCATGAAGTGACATTTCTCCCAATTCAACACCAGATTAGTTTCCACGCATCTTTTTAGCACAAGTATTAGATTCTCTAGGCACAAATCGTAACTATCCCCAAATACTGAAAAGTCGTCCATGAATACCTCAAGGTTTTGCTCGACCATGTCTGAGAATATTGCCATCATGCATCGCTGAAACGTTGCTGGTGCATTGCATAGTCCAAAAGACATTCTTCGGAAAGCAAATGTTCCATATGGGCATGTGAAGGTGGTCTTTTCCTGATCTTCAGGGGCTATTGCAATCTGATTGTAGCCCGAATATCCGTCTAAGAGACAATAAAAATCATGGCCAGCCAATCTGTCAAGCATCTGGTCAATAAATGGGAGAGGGAAGTGATCTTTGCGAGTTGCTTTGTTAAGTTTGCGATAGTCCATGCAAACTCGCCATCCGGTTACTGTCCGAGTAGGGATCAACTCATTATTTGCATTGGCCACGACCGTCATGCCTCCTTTCTTTGGAACACATTGGACTGGACTTACCCACGAACTGTCTGAAATGGGGTAGATAATTCCAGCATCCAACCATTTGATGATCTCCTTTTTAACAACCTCCTTCATGATCGGATTCAATCGACGTTGTTGCTCAATCACAGGTGTCGCATTATCTTCAAGCAGGATCTTATGCATGCAAAACGAAGGACTGATCCCTTTTATATCGGCAATAGTCCATCCCAACGCTGTTTTGTATTCTCGGAGGACTCGCAAGAGTTTGCTTTCTTGAGATTCGTCGAGTGAAGCAGAGATAATAACCGGTAAAGTACATGAATCTCCCAAATATGCGTACCGCAAATGAGTAGGAAGAGGTTTTAGCTCCAATGGAAGTGGTTCTTCCAATGATGACTTTGTACGAGTAGTTGAACTTTCTGAATGCTCCAAAGGTTCAAATTGTTTTTTAAACTTAACAAATGGTAGAGACGAGTTCAACAGTTGCACATACTCCAAGGAAGCTGGGAAGTCCGAAGCAGATTGACTAACTAATGATGTCTCAAGAGAATCTAAGAAACAACTGCCTTCGAATACTTCATTCACCGTCTCATCAATGACATCAATCTGAAAACATTCTTCTGTGTCGTTTGGAAATTTCATTGCTGAAAATACGTTGAATGTAATCTCTTGATCTTGGACTCTCATAGTTAGCTCACCCTTTTGTACATCAATCAGTGTTCTCCCTGTGGCCAAGAATGGGCGCCCAAGAATAATCGGTATATCCCGATCTTCCTCAAAGTCTAAGACTATGAAATCAGCTGGAAAAATAAATTTGTCCACTTTGACTAAGACGTCTTCAACTATGCCTCGTGGATAAGTGAGTGATCTGTCCGCAAGCTGCAGTGTAACATTCGTAGGTTTTGCTTCTTTCAATCCTAACTGCTGATAAATTGAGAGCGGCATCAAGTTGATACTGGCTCCTAAATCACATAATGCTCTTCCAAAAAATTTTCTGCCAATCGTGCAGGGGATTGTGAAGCTACCCGGGTCCTTGAGCTTTGGTGGTAACTTCTTTTGAAGTATTGCGCTACACTCCTCAGTTAACGCCACTGTTTCAAATTCGCCTAACTTTCTCTTCTTGGATAAAATATCTTTCATGAACTTTACATAGCTTGGCATCTGTTCCAATGCATCGGCGAATGGAATGTTGATCTGCAGCTTCTTGAACACTTCCAAAAATTTTGAGAATTGTTTATCCAACTTTGATTTCTGCAGTCGTTGGGGGAAAGGCACAGGTGGTGCCCTAGAGCTCTGTTTGGCTGTATCTTGCTTTGTCATTGGGGCCTCATGCGTTCCATTATTTTCATCTTGCTTGTCACCCTCACAATCATCTTCATGTGTCTGATTGGGAGTTTCTTCAACAACTTCGGGTAACTTCTTACCGTTGCGAAGTGTTATTGCCTTGCACTGTTCTTTACCATCTCGTCTAGGATTGACCTCTGTGCTGCTTGGTAAGGTGCCTTGGGGGCGATTGTTGATGGCGTTAGCAAGCTGCCCCATCTGATTTTCTAGGTTCCGGATTGAGACTTCTTGACTGTTTATCCTTGTCTCGTTCTGTGCAATGTACCTAGAAAGTAATTCCTCCAAATTTGTCTTCTTCTCCTGCTGTGGTGGGACTTGATTTTGAAATCCAGGGGGGTATAGTTGTTTTGGAGCAGGTTGTTGCGTTTGATTATTGTTCCATGAGAAATTGGGATGATTCCTCCATCCAGGATTATAGTTGTTGCTATTTGGCTGCCTGTTGTAATTTCCAACAAATTGAACTGATTCTGCGGTGATTGCACATTGGTCACTTGGATGGCTTCCTGCACATAAATCACAAATAGCTGCAACATTCTGTATCGGCTTCACTCCTAAAGCATCGATCTTCTTTGTTAATGTAGCGACCTGTGCTGCCAATGCCGTCACTGCATCTACCTCATAAATTCCAGCCACCTTCGGTTGATTCATCCTTGCAGATGGCCATTGATAATTATTGGCTGCCATTGTTTCTAGCAACTCATAGGCATCATCAAAATTCTTGGCCATCAACGCTCCTCCTGCCGCGGCATCGATACTCGTCCTTGTATTACTAAATAAACCGTTGTAAAACGTCTGGACTTGTAACCATTTGGGAATGCCATGGTGGGGACATCGTCGCAACAAGTCCTTAAATCTTTCCCACGCTTCATAGAGTGATTCTGCATCATGCTGAACGAAAGAAGTGATATCGTTCCTCATCTTAGCTGTTTTGGCTGGTGGGAAAAATTTTGCGAGAAACTTTTGCGCCAAATCGTTCCATGTAGTGATGGAACCTGGCGGTAGTGAATGAAGCCAGCTCTTTGCTTTATCACGGAGTGTGAAAGGAAATAGTCTGAGTCGAATTGCATCCTCCGTAACACCATTGTACTTGAAGGTGTCACAAATCTCCAAGAAGCTAACTAAGTGATCGTTTGGGTTATCATTCGGTAATCCCCCAAACTGCACAGAGTTTTGAATCATTTGGATCGTACCAGGCTTGATCTCAAAGGTATTAGCCTGAATTGCGGGCCTTTGAATGCTTGATTGGATCTCCGTGACTCGTGGCATTGCGTAATCCCTCAATGATTTCTGCTCGTCAGCCTCCATGTTGCCTTGTTCCTGTTCGGTTTCTTGGTAAACACTTTTCAAGGCTCGGCACCTCCTCTCGATCTCGTCTATGTATGGAGTTGGCTCTTGTCCCTTCGATCTCGTGTTCATACACAATTTTTTTGAATCCTCACACCTTAAGATTCCGGGAAAACGTAATGTTACGTTAGCGAAATTTTTAAGCTATGATCGATGATTTGCAATTGCTAACACTTGATGAAAACCTGCAAAAGCAAATAATACTGAAAATTAGAAACGTTTAAATTAAAATCGAATTGATTGTAACTAATATTGAACTAATTATTAAGAATATTTCCCCGGCAACGGCGCCAAAAACTTGTTGTCAGATTTATGTATAGACAAATTCACGCAAGTATACGTGGCCAACAAGTAATATAATAGTAAGTAAAGTAGAGTATCGATCCCACGAGGAAATAATAATAATAATATTCAAGTACTAATTTTATATCAACTCAATTTTATTTAAACAACCGATTCAAGTTTTATGGAATTAAATTAACTAATTAAAATAAGCAAATTATTAAACAAATATGAATATCAGATTTAAAAGTTAAGACTACAACTTCCCCCAATGCTTCGCATAAATATTTTCACTCTCTTGACAACTAATTAATCAATACAATTCATTAAGCGGAAATTCATAAGTATTTATTAAACCTTTTCCAAGAGTTTGACAAAAATATCTATTCCAATTAATTTACTATATTCCTATGTAAAATAATTAGGAATAGATTCATTAAGTTTAAATTCCCAAAACACTTACATGCAACATATAAATATATTCCTATTTTATACGTAATGCATGTTATCATATTTAGATCAAAATCTAGATTTCATCTTCCAATGCCATCTAGGAAATCAAATAATTGTATGGCCAAACAATTATAACATGTAAGCATAAAATATGATAAATGAATTATAAAGATTAATAATTGAAACAAGAGAGAATTAATTTATACTAAACATTGGGTTCCATTGTAATCTTAAAATAAAATTAGCTCATAACTAAATAAAAAGAATTCCACAAATTAAACAACATCGTAACAAAAATTAAAGAGAAAAGAATAAAGGATAAACTATTTTGTAGCACTTCTTCAATCTCCAAATCTTGAACTCTTGATGTTGCCTCCTTTGCTTCAATGCTTCAATGTAGCTCTAGGTTATTGTGTGTAGGTGCTCTCCCTTTGGCATGTATTTATAGGCCTCAAATATATACAAACCCTAATAGGATTTATTTTTCCAAACCCTAATAGGAATTAAAATCCAATTTGGAATCAAAAAAATGCAAAAATCGCGAATAATCTGCTTCTGGAAAATTTCCGTGTCGCCAAACGCGGCGTTGACTTGGTCAACGCCCGCTCAAAACAGCCGCGCGCATTGCGCGGCTTCTGTCCCAGCACCGCTCGATAAAACGACGCCGTTTCCATGCGTTTCTTCCTTCCGCTGAACATCCGCGCAATGCGCGCATGTTTTCTGCCGCGTCCCCTGAAACGACGTCGTTTGATCTCCGGTTTCTATTATCTATATGCGCGCATGGCGCGGGAGTCCGGAAGAGTTAATTACGAGAATGCCACCGCGCTGGATTTTTACAGTTAGCACCCTCAGGATTCTGCTTTATTACGATATTGCCACCGGCTTCTTGCAGAATTACACTTTTGCCCTTCCTTCCTTATTTCCTACACAATAAAATATAAAATAAATAAAAATAATATAAAAATGCTAAAAATAATAATAATTCATAACATTAAATAAAACACTTAAATTACTAAAAATACTTAAAAACTCACAATTAAGTAAGCCTAAAAATATTAAATAAATAGATATAAAATCTAATTATCACTTTCTATACGTGCTTCAAGTCTTTACGGCCATATGCATCTAAAACTTCTTTTCACTGCAAATAAAAGTATTTGCAAGAATGAGAACGACAGTTCATCAAGTCTAACAGAACTTTCCAGTTTTTGTTTTTCTAGACTTTTGGATTTTACTTATTTTCCTAGCCATTTTAAAGAATTTTAACTTGATCACTATACATTTGATTGCTTCTATTTTTAGACACAGCCAAGATCATACAACAACGTATTTTATAAAAATATAACTTGCTCAAATTGGCTTCTTCAGGATATAAACTCAAAGCCTCAAAAATCTACGTTTAGCATGATTTTTGGTTTTATGCAAATTTGCTAGAAAATCATAAAATAGGTTTGGACTTGAATTCAATCCTCTAAATCACTTAAGTTAACCTCTAACTCATATATGCCTAACAATTTCACATAGATTACTAATAGTGGTTATCTAATTCTCATTTCTAGAAAATTAGTTTTCATTGTGGACTTTCATAGAACATGTTATGTACATGTAGTAAAAAAAGCTTATCAGTTTTATCTATTCAAAACATAAACACAAAACTCCATCATCAATCCATCCTTATACTCTAAATCCACCATGATTCCCAATTATTCGCACTCCCACAACAATCAAACAACAACTAAAAATTAAACAAAATTCAATTTCTTGAACTTAAGGTTAAGAATACTTTTAACCTTTAATTTGAAGATTGTTGATGATGAAATTCCTTGCTTAAATCTTGTTTAGTAATTGACTTAAGCTTTCTCTTTGGTGAATTCTTCCTCAACTCCTTCTTCAATTCAAGTTTGTAACATAAACTTCTACTAACTTGCTCTAGTTTTTGTGAAGCCTTGGTGTAGAGCATATTAGTTCTTTAACTTGAACTCAGGAACTTTTGTGAGACAATAAATTGATAACTTAGGAGCATGAGCTGCATTGTTGCTGGGATAATCCACTACCAAGGCTTATTCACATACCACTCACACTTAATTACTAGGTGTCACTCCCACATGCTAAGCAAGCTTACACATAATAAATCCACTAACTCACAATTTTTAGCATTTCATTTACACTAACATGTATACATAGTACATATATAAATATTGTACATATACATATATACATTATACACTAATACATATAATATAAATAATGCCAATATATGTATGTATTGTTAATAAAGTATTATTTGGTAAATTTATACATATACAAATATGAATAAAATTCTTCCATTAAAAATGGAATTAACCAATTATAAAATATCACTTTTAATGTATAAACCAAATTGTTTTGATCTCCTTCCATAAATTATTTTCAAATAATTTATTTATACATTAAATATGTATTTAATTCACTAATTCTATCAATTTTCAAAATGAAACATTAACCTATGTAATATACTACAAGGTTAAGCTTAATTAATTTCTTAGACCGTGATATATTTGTATATCATTTAATACTACACCATGTATTACCATTGATTTAATTTATTAAATTATTAAATCCACATTACATGTAAAATATGGAACTTATTAAAATAATGAGTTTAATTAACTTCTTCATTTTTATTTATATCAACTACATTCATCCACTAAGTTAATTATGCGAATTAATTACATCATTTATGAAATTTAATTCATCATTAATTATTTCATTGTCATCTAACCCTTAATATTCAAATTATATTAATTCATAATATAACTTTAATTTCAATTTCAATTAATTAATATAAATTAATTAATTCTCTTGGTTTCCTTATTTCATTTCTTTGCTAATTCAAACCATTTAATTTAATGGTTTAATTAACTATTAAATCTCATCTTTCAAACACACACTGTAATAACTCAAATGCTTTTAATTCCCACATTGCCTAATTTTTATTTTTTTAGTCTTTAGTCCCACCTTTTCTATTTTGGAAACCTCCACCCTCTTATTTCTCTATATAAGGAAGGCTCTAGCCTTTGTTTTAAGCCACCAACAATTAAGACCTTCATTTTGAGAAAGGCTTTGTTGTGAGAGGGCTTTTTATAAAAGACCTCCTTAGTTAAATTTTTCCAGTGTCGAGGGCGTAGGCAAACTGCGAACCACGTAATTTAGGTATGTTTCTTATTTAAAATTTTGTATTGTTATTATTGTTTTAAATATTGTAATTAGTTTGTTAGTATTTAGTAATTAGTATTTTTGCATTATTGTTATTTTTGTAGCTTTAATTATTATTTTATATTTAGATTTGTAGTAAATAGTTTTGGATTAGTATTATTGATTTTAAGTAAGATTATTGTTTTTGTAACTTTAAAGCTTTGGAATAATAGTTTATTTGTTGAAAAATGATTAAAGATTGAAAGAATATTTTTAGATATACTTATAGTTATTTTAAAATGAATAAGAAGAATGTTGTGTATTAGAATTATATCCTAATGACATATATTTGTTATGAATTTATATTTAGGAATTATTTGGTTATTAATTTTGTGTTCAACGATATCGAGGTAAGTGACTCTCCGAGCTGTTTAGTATTTTCAAATTGTATAGTGTTAGTGACTTTTTGAGCTATTTAGTATTTCCAAAATTATATTTTGTAAGTACTTTTTGAACTGTATAATGTAAGTGATTTTGCAAACTATTTGGTATTTTGAAATTATAGTATGATTTAGAAATTACTCGGATGCCCAAATGTATTGTTTCAAAAAAATGTTATATTTTATTAAGGCCTCCATTTGAATATTTTGTTAAAAACTTCGGATCAAGTATTTATTTTTGAACTATGAAACAAATATAGTTTCGAATATTGATAATAATTAGAAATGTTTTGAACATGGATAATATTGGGAAATTGATTTTAAAAATCTCAGTCCGACTATGTATTGAACTTCGTTAGTGTTTCACGTTAGTTCCGAAACTATATAAGACCTACTAAGGTGCACAACTTTAGATACCCTTCGGGGGGGCACCTTTCGGGGTGCGTGCTTCATCGATCCCTTAGTAGGGTGCGTGATCATTAACATTATCAAACATAAGGGCCGTGTTACAAGGCTGTTGTAACCTTAGTCGTTCTGTGGATTAAAAGATACATCGAATATATTGAACTTATCGAAATCGTTGATCGAATATATTGAGCTTATCAAAATTTGTCTTTGAATTGTATTTTGTAATTATTGATTTTGGTTTTGAAAGTAAATATTGACTATTGTTATTGAACAAGAAAATGTTATTTCAAAAAGTATATTTATTACTGTTATTGAACAAAAAGTATTTTGAAAAAGTGTTTTGCAAATAGTAATTGATCCACCTAAATAGTGAAAATTGTTACTCGTTGGGCTTCACCGCTCACCCTTAGATTAACTTTTACAGGGTCCATTGTTAAGAGTCGAACAATGTGGATGCTTTTGTGGATGACTGAAGTCCTTTTAGTTATGGCGTTATTAGTATTTTGAATTTGATAAGACTTTTATTTAAGGGAGTTGCGTATCCGAAGTTGTGTTTTCGATATTTAGTTCTTGAACTTTTTTGTAAATTTAATAATAAAAGATTATTGGACTTTTAAGTCTAGTATCGTTGTGTTGTTTTTGGGCTGCGCTATTGATATTGTTGTCTTGCGGGCATTCGGGCTTGCGGCTTGTGGCACTCCGGTTATGTAGCGGGTTCGGAGTGTTACACACACACACACACACACACACACACACACACATATATATATATATATATATATATATATATATATATATATATATATATATCTGTAATTAATCACAACTCGTATATAACATATGATTCAAATAAAATTCAATTTATAAATGATAATTTTATTTACAGTGTCCCATAATGATTTTGGTATTATACCAATATGTAAATATTCATCTTTAGTTTCTTATTTAGTTTAATGAATATATGTGACACATATATACTTTTTCATTCAAATCCCTTACACCTTATCATAAAAATTTTATTTACGAAATTCTTATTTAATTTTCATTAAAAATAAACTCTAAAAATTTGGGTTATCACATTCTTTCCTCCTTATAAGGATTTCGTCTTTGAAATCACAATTACCGAAACGTTCTTACACAGTTTACTTCTAACCTCATCCGCAATTTCTATCGTCAAATAATTTCAAAGTATCGCTTTAACATAGGTGTTACATTACCTATTTCTTCCATTTCATCAATTAATTCTTATAGGTTTTACATTTTAACATTTAATCATATTTGATTATATCCCAGCATTATTTTTTTTAATAACTACCCGTCAACTTCCTTGTCTAATGATCATCTTACATTATATTCGTCATAATAATTTAACATCATAATTTACTAGTTCATAATTATCCGGGATATCACATTCACTCATTCTTCTAAGAATTTCGTCATCAAAATTACAATATAATTATCTTTGTTCATTCTATTTATTAGAACTAGGTTTTCAAGTTAACCATAATTCCTCCTTTTAGGATTTCTCAAAAATTAACACATTTTATGATCACTTTTCTCTAAAAAAAAACTCATACTTCTAAACATACAATTTCAGAACATTGGACTATCTTTTAAGAATCTTCAATAATTGTTTAATAATTGTGAAGCAGTATGAAAAACTAGGAATTAAAAAGATTCCTTTAAAAAAAAACTTTTCTATTATGTTAAAGGTCAAAAAGACCATGAACTCTTAACTAGGTTTAACAGTATTTCACTCTCAGTCCTTCACACTGTAAACAAAAAAATAGACTGTTTAACAATCACAAAGATTGTAAACATTCTACAATTACTCGTACTCTAAGGGATCACCTTATTATACTATGTATCGTATATAGTACATATTAACGCATGCGCGTAATCTTGTCGACTCCTCGACTAAGATATCCCCTTTTATCAGGGTTGTTCATCTCAGTTTTTCATCATTGAAATATGCACCAAAGCAATTTAGTTTGGCATAACTTTCAAAAGAATATATAGATTCCACAAACATACACCAATATTTTTCTAGCCGAATCAAATAGCTTAGACTTTCATAAACAATTCGGATATCGATTAGAACTTTAAAATATTTTTCAGCTCGGTATTTGAACAAAACATTTAGGAACACAAACGTGCGAATATATCAACATTTAAATACAAGCTTAGTGAAAATAAATTTACACTACAACAACTTGGATTGGGAAAAAAAAATAATCAACTTTCATCATTTCTTACCAAAAGTGTCTAGACGAAACAAATGATATCAAATCATAATTTTTATATAGTTGAAATAAAACAAAAATTATTTTATAACTTTATCATACCATACTATAACAACAGTGTATTGAGAATTCCATCATTTATCATTCCACATTGTGAGTATCTGAATTTTCGGGATTTCTTTAATAATATTAAATAAGAATTTAAATAATAAAATTATTAAGGTTATTTAAATCATTTATGATTGATATATTTTATGTGAATTAAAGTGTGTAATGAGATTTAATTGATAAATTAAATCTATACAGATAGGGTAATAATTGGTGTTGAATTAAAATAATTGAAAAGTAAATAAATTGTTTAAAAACAATTTATTAAGAATAAAAGGAATTTCATATAATGGTACAATAAATTTGTACAATAAAATAATTGTGGAGGTGCAGAAATTATTATTTAAATAATGTTATGTGGTAATGTGAGGTATGAATTTTATATATATATATATATATATATATATATATATATATATATTATTGTAATTATAAATTCTATTGATTATGGAAAATTAAGGGATTAATAATTAAATTAATCCAAATTTAAATGAAAAGTTAATGAGGGAGTTAGTAAAATTGTAATTATTGATTTTAAATTTAATCAATAATTATGGAGAAAGTTTAGAAATTAATTAAGAATAAAAGTAATTATATGAATTATATAATAATAAATAATATAATTTATATAAGAAAAGTTAATGTATATTATAAGAAAATAATAATTATATAAATTATATAAAGATGATTATATAATTTATATAAGAAGAATATATTAATTAAGAAATGAAATATATAATTGTACAAAGGGTACAAGATTTTATTATATAGTGTATATTTAAAGTGTGCCAAATACAAAAGAAATGAAAAATAAATGAGAAAAAGGAGTAGTTTAAATTTATTAAAAAATATGTTTATGTATAATGGAATTTTTATGATTTTTATAGAGGATAATATTTCAGAAACGTAAACATGTTGATGTAACATGTTGTCCAAGTAACGAAGTGAAAAAGTATGAAAAATAATTTTTATACGTTATATGAATTATTTTATGAATTTTGGAGGTATAAATTACCTCATAAAATTACATGCATGTCATTATTCGTATACAAAATTTGTCAAGTAAAGTACCTGAAAAGGGTATAAATATTATTTATAAATTAAGTTATGATTTTTAGTGAATTAAAATAAATATTTTATATATATTATATAAAATATTTATTACAGGAAATAATTACGTAATGTATTAAATTCTTAATTTTTGCATGTTATTATCCGAACAAAGTCGATGAACTTATTAATTTGCCAAAAAGTGGTTAAGCCTTTTTGGTTATTTAAGAGAAGGAAGAAGGAATAAGCAAGAAAAAGGAAATACAAACACAAACTCTCTTTCTCTTTTTGCTCCATCCGAAAGCCACCACCTCCACCATAAAACCATCATGACCACCAAGAGGAATTTTGGTACCATCAAGAAAGAATAACAAGTTTCATGGGAAGGATTATTAAGCCTTGGAAGGTATAAAAATTTAATTACTTGATTTATTTTGGTATTTATGGTGATAATATATTTTTGTGGAAAATTTTTGTAAATAATTAGAATAATTATTCTAAATAATTTTTGGGATGTATATTATGAATTTTATGATTTTTAGAATTATTATGTTGTGAAAGTTTGGAGTAAAAATGGATTAAAATTTCTTGGGTTGGCTTACTGTTCGGCAGAAAGAAGAAGAAAAGAATAAGGGTCGCCCGCGCATTGCGCGGTAGCCAAATTCTTTCTGTGACAGGGACAAAACAACGTCGTTGGGGGAGCGAAGGAAAGGAAGCCGCGCCATGCGCGGGGCTTCGGGAACAGCAAGGGAAACGACGTCGTTTGGCGTCGGCAGAGAAGGTCGCGCGCATTGCGCTGCCGACGGCAACGTTGGGAAATTACCAGCGTGCCCCTGAGCTTTTCCGTTAATGTCGAGCGTGTCCCTGGCCTCGACAAATTACGGTTATGCCCCTGACCTTCTCTGTTAATACCGAATATGTCCCTGAAGTTGCGAAAATTACCAAAATGCCCTCAGAAAATAGTTTTTAATTAAATAAATGTTTAAAAATTATAGAAAATTACTAAAATATAGAAATGATATTTAGGCATTAAATTTAATATTTTTGTAAAAATATTAAATATTGGGGATTAATATTTAAATATTTTAAATATTAATCTAATAAGTTTAAAATTTTAGAAAATGATTAAATGAAAATTCGGACAACCGAATACGCTAAATTTTATCCAATAAGCCGGGCTGTCCGCATTGAACATGTTTTATATTAAGTTAAATTAATATTTTAACGGACGAGGTTAATATAATTAACCATATTATTTGATAATTGGCCCAGAGATGATATTAATGGATTAAATTAATATCATGATAGGATAAATAATTATTAATTGATTATCTTATGGTCATAGGTTGTTCGAGAAAGGTTTTTTGAACTACCAATTCAATAATTGGACGTCAAGGCAAGTTCTTTAGTACTTTGATGTTAATTGTTTACCTGTTAGAATATGTTAATTCTTGTTCTAATGCAAATAAATTATGTGTTATGTGATCTGTGAATAATATGATAATGATATGTACTTTGTGCAATAATGTGAATGTATATAAGATATATTACTTGGGTAGAAGCACAACGCATGATGTATGACACACACAGAGCATGTTATACTATGTGATACATGAAGTATGAAAGGTGTAACATGTTGAACTTGTTGAGCCGTTGTGCTCATTACTTGCATAATATACATTTTTACAGGTAAAGAAATAAATTTCAAGAATATCAGATTGTGTTAGAGATGGATTACCCTAAGAGGTTGTGAATGTTATTATTATATTTTCAATATTATAATTCAATGTGAGTACATTTGCTAAGATTATATTGATGTACTATATGTACATATAAATTGGATCCGGATAGGTCGAGTAAAGATAAAATTGTGTACTGTGATTATTCCAGATAGTTGTTACGATATAGAGTTTTTCATTATGAATTATGAAACAAAGAATATTGTATGGATATAAACAATATTAAATTTTGAAGGTTGAGTTTAATGGTACTTGTAACAGAAAGAAAAAAGTAAAGGTTGTGATCCAAGGACTAGTATCGAGACGAAAAGTTTTAAATGCCAAAATATTTTAATACAATGATTGAATTGAGAAAAGAGAAAATTTTATACTGAAAAATTTGGTAAGTGATGATTGTAATGTCAATTAATGGGATAAATAAGGTGATTAAAGATTTATTAACGAACTGAAATTTGGACATTAAGGAAATATGTTTAATAAATATGAAATTTAAGGTAATAAGTTTTGTCAAATTTTGGGGTCGTTACACACACCATATTAATAGTGTAACAACAAAACTTTTAAAAAGTTATTAGTTCACTAGCTGAACCAGTTTTTTCAAAGGCACATAAGTACAAATACAAGCACGACGTCAAGAAATTTTGAAATCTAGCATAACTAGAAGATTTGGAATGCCCACAGTCCTTAATCATCTTTAATTTTCTCATTTTTATAACTCTATTTATTTCCAATTCTATAAATGTTCGTCATTCACTGAGAATTCTTAACTCTCACTCTATAACCTAAGGATACCACAAGTATAGTTCGGCAAACTTAACACACATTATAAGGTTAGGAACTTACTACCATAATATGAGTTTAGGAACTTGTCATTGGAGTATTAGTTCAAGAACAAATCAAGGACTGTCCATACGCCTATGGGCTCGAAAATAAACCATATGATTATGATTATGGGTTTCAAGAACTCGCACCTAGTCTTAACATTCTCTAATTATCAGATAAATATATATATATATATATATATATATATATATATATGAGAAAAAAATCACCCTCTCACCATATATATAACGGTTAATGTGACACCAATTTTTCAACGATTATCAATGTGATAAAATAAGTGATCGTTAAACTTAAGCACAAATCACATGCCCATACAAATGTTTATTCAACTAAGCTACCAACATGAGTCTTCAATTGAAATTCAACCAATTCCTAAGTTTATCTTTCTCAATACGAATTTTTTAAATTCGTATTTTAGCACTTACAACTCTTCTTGAGTTTACTTTTTACTCTTTTATAATACATTATCTTTTTATAGCATCAGGTTATAACTTTCCAATCGTTTAACAGATTATATATAATTCTATGATTTCAACCGATCATTTCATAATCTTATTTTATAATCGATTTACCTTTCAATTTTTTCTTGTTGTATGATCGTTTCATCCTACGATCTTCTTACTCATCTTTAATCATTTTACATTATGATTTTATTTACACTTCTCAGCTTAGACTCAACATTTATTTATCAGCTCTTTTCATCTCTATTGCTTGAGTCAGGTATCAAGTATCTCCCGATCCTCTTCTTTTAATCATTCTTATAGCTCTTTAAGATTCTTCTTTGAATATTCTTATATATATTTTAACTCCTTTATGAATTTTCCAAATTTATTTCTTATAACTTAAACTCTATCTAAGTTTATTTTTATCATCTTCATCATTTTCACTATAGTTATAGCCTAAGGTAGCCTTACCTAAGGTTTATAACCTATCAGCTATGATACCATTCAGTGATGCCCCCAAATTCGAGTCCCTTAAACCTCGAATTCATTGCTCATGATACATCTTTATTCTAGCTCCACATCATTAATCAATAATATAATTGATAAAACTCAGTGATTTTAAAACTTTTTACAACATTCTTTATTCCTTGAATCGCAATCTTTATAATCCATCTTAGTTCTCAAAATCATGTATATAATGATTTATCTCACTACGTTAATTATGAGTATACAGAAAACCAACTTTGATTACTTGATTCATTCTTCTACACATTCTTTATTGTAATCCAATAACAAAATGTATTATATAACACGTTGGATTCCCAAAATAGCACATTATATTCATAACATGTACTATCTTTCTTATAGTATTTCCATTGTAAACTTTTACTTTACAAGAATAAATGTAAAGCACACAACTCAATATAAAACGAACGTCTTTTATTCGTAATTCCAAAGTATAATACAACTTAGTTTATTTCTATTACAATAAGTCATTTTGACTTAACTAAGGAAAATAATAACACGTACTTCAAGTCTTTACAGCCATATGCATCTGAAACTTTGTCTTTTAATTGCAAATGAAATTATTTGCAAGAATAAGCACGACGGCTCAGCAAGTCTAATAGTTTTTAGGTTTCATGCTTCACGTTTCACACATGTTTTGCATTTATACATACACCCTGTATCCCATGCTATGCAGTTTATTTATGCATCTTATGTTATCTACTTTTATGCATCATGTTCTATGCATGCTTCATGTTTTCATACTTTGCAAAATAGTTCATAGAGAACAGTTAGCTTAGCTCATTAACCAAAAATCAACAGTTACAATCACGTAGTTGCACATAGTGCATACTTTAATCATGTTATCAAGCAATTCATATAGCACCAAAATTTTTGCATATGATTGAACAAATTAGTTCACGTATATCAATAGTTTCACACTTAGCAACAAGTTTAGAATAAATTTCACGTAGCATTGAAAAAACTTGCCTTACACACTTATCCAGCTTACACTAATCAATCGCGTTTCTTGTACAACACATTATTAGTCAAAGATTGATTTTACGTTTAATCTTATATTAAGACCCTAATCTTACTTTATCTTTCTGTGTATCGCCTTTATAATAATAATAATAATATCGATGCACCACTTAGTTATATATAACTCTTAACCATTTTGGTTTTCAAGCATTTATCATACTAGTTTATGTTACTAGTTTCTTTAACCCACTTTAAGTTTGTTTTAATATAACCCTAGTATTGGTTTAATATAACCACATACTCTATGTAAACAATCATCTTTCTGGACCTTTTACAATGTAACACGTCATAGTTGGGTCCCACTTAAAAATTTTCATAAATTAAAAAAAAATTCAGAACTTTTAGTCCAACAACGGGGCACTGGAAATATGCCTGGGCCAGCGCAAAGGCACTGCCTTATGGAACTTTCCAGTTTCTGTTTTTCTAGAATTTTGGATTTTACTTATTTTCCTAGCCATTTTGAAAAAATTTAACTTGATCAATATACATCTGATTGCTTTTATTTCTAGACACAACCAAAATCATACTAAATATTATTTTATAAAAATATAACTTGCTTAAATTGGCTTCTTTAATATATGAATTTAAAGCTTCAAAAATCTGCGTTTAGTATGATTTTTGGTTTTATACAAATTTGCTAGAAAATCATAAAATAGGTTTGGACTTGATTTCAATCCTCCAAATCACTTGAGTTAACCTCTATCTCATGTATGCCCAATAATTTCACACAGATTACCCATAGTGGTTATCTAATTCTCATTTCTAGCAAATTAGTTTTCATTGTGGACTTTCATCGAACATGTTATGTACATGTATTAAAAAACGCTTATCATTTTCATATATTCAAAACATAAACACAAGACTCCATACTTATACTCCAAATCCACCGTGATTCCCAATTATTCACACTCCCACAAAAATTAAACAACAACTAGAAATTAAAACAAAATTCAATTTCTTAAACTTAAGGTTAAGAATACTTTTAACTTTTAATTTAAAGATTGTTAATGATGAAATTCCTTGCTTAAATCTTGTTTAGTACTTGACCTAAGCTTCCTCTTTGGTGAATTCTTGCTCAATTCCTTCTTCAATTCATGTTTGTAACGCAAACTTCTACTAACTTGCTCTAGTTTTGGTCAAGCTTTGGTGTAGAGCTTATGAGTTCTTTAACTTGAACTCATGAATTTTAGAGAGAAAATAAACTGATAACTCAGGAGCATGAGCTGCATTGTTGCGGGGATAATCCACTATCAAGGCTTATTCAAATACCACTCACACCTAATTGCTAGATGTCACTCCCACATGCTGAGCAAACTTACACATAATAAATCCACTACCTCATAATTTTCAGCATTGCATTTACACTAACATGTATACATAGTACATATATAAATATTATATATATACATATATACATTATACACTAACACATGTAATATAAATAATACCAATACATGTATTATTAATAAAATATGATTTGGTAAATTTATACATATATAAATATGTATAAAATTCTTCCATCAAAAATGGAATTAACCAATTATAAAATATCCCTTTTAATGTATAAACCAAATTGGCTTATCTACTTCAATAAATTATTTTCAAAGAATTTATTTATACATTAAACATGTATTTAATTTACTAATTCTATTAATTCCCAAAATGAAACATAGGTTCAGTTTAATTAATTTCTTAGACCATGATATATTTATATATCATTTAATATAACACCATGTATTACCGTTGATTTAATTTACTAAATCATTAAATCCACATTACGTGTAAAATATGTAACTTATTAAAATAATGAGTTTAATTAACTTCTTCATTATTATTTATATCAACTACATTAATCCACTACTTTAATTATGCGAATTAATTACATCATTTATGAAATTTAATTCATCATTAATTATTTCATTGTCATCCAATGCTTAATATTCAAACGTCAGGCCTAAAATGAGGAGATCTAAAGCCCATTTATTTATTAAGAAATCAGTTGTCGAAGTCATAGCCCTGGGCTCCATAGGCTATGAGTGATTTCTACACTTTGACAGGACTAGGCCACCTTACTCACGTCGGTTGGTCCTCCAATTACCAATAGATGAGACGTACCAAAGGGACATATACCACCACCTAAATATGCCTAAAAAGGAATTCTCCTACAAAGTTGGTAAGGTTACATATACCCTCTTCACTTAAAAACCCTGGATTGATATCGTATCTTTCTTCTCCACATACTAACACCTGCAATAGAAGCATTTCTGTGACACCCCAGGATTTTAGAGAATTTTTTAAATGAGGATTATAATTAATTATGTAAAAGTTATCATATAAAACCTAGTTATGAATGATAGAATGCATTACGGAGCAATTAAATGTGATTGAACATGTAAGGAGGGACTCTTGATATGAATAAGGGTCTATAAAATGTTTATGGATCAGTTATTATGTAAAGTATGTTAGCAATGTAGTAGATCATGAAATGATAATGAATATGAATTATGATGATTAAATGGATATGGAATGGAATAAAGATGAAGAATAGATTGTAATGCCTACAATAAGGTAATTGAAAGCAATTATGGTAAGACATGATGTTACATGTCAGCAGGTAATAGATTGATTATGTGTAAAAAAAAATAAAATATATATATATATATAGGAAAATTTTCAAAAGCGAACTTTAAAAAGCGAACTAAAGACGAACCGTCGTCTTTGGTATCTATGGCGACGGTTCGACCCGTCGTCATAGAGTGCATGACTATGGCGACGAGTCGAACCGTCGTCATAGATACCAAAGACGGCGGTTCGTCTTTGGTTCGCTTTTTAAAGTTCGCTGGAGAAGGGGACTGTATATATATATATATATATATATATATATATATATATATATATATATATATATATATATATCTGTGTGTGTGTGTGTGTGCGCGCGCGCGTGCGCGTGTGTGTGAGCAAATATAGAAAGATAAGTTAAAGGATAATGGAAATGAGGAATGATATGTGGACATTTGGAGTTTATTAAGAAATTGATATTATTGATTGAAATAAGGTGAGTAGTTATACGATGTGTAGAATGGAAGCTACTACCCTAAGCATGTGTAGAAAGAATGAAGAATGCAGTTATGTTTCAAATTGGTAATTATGTGTGATGTAAATATGTAAAGGAACGTTAAAGTCGAAATAATGATATTATGAGTTAAAGGTTAAATGATGATGAATTTTAGTAATTTGATCGAGGTTCGCTTCTCGAGGAAGTGATTTATGGAAAAGATTAGTAAGTCGACTATTGGAGATGTCGAAAGGTGAGATTGATTAAATATGAAACCGAAATGGTTTGTAGGAATTAAGATTGTATTGATATGTAATTTGGCATAAAGGTAAATGGATACTTAGTTCATGAAATTCATACTTTGAAGTGTGATAAGTAAATTGGGACAAACGAATTGGGGACTAGTTGATGAAAGAATAAAATTCAAGCTGGATGGAACGAATTTGGATCGAAAAGGACTTAAATTGGAGCAAAACGGAGCAAGTATGAATTTATGAGAAATTAATTCTCTAGATTTTATGGTAAAAGTCCAAAATGCCCCTCAACAATTCAAATAATGACCATTGTGTCCAAAAAGGGAGGATTACCAAAATAACCTTGGCAATTTGGATAATGACCTATGTGTCCTAAGTAATGAAATGTCAAAATTTCCCTTGAATTAAAGTGTGAAATGACCAAAACATCGCTAACTATGCAAGGTTAACTTAACCAAAGATGGTTAAGTGTTGGATGAGTTATATAAAACATATATGTATATCATTTTTCAGCATTTTGGGTTCATTTTTACTTCTCATTCGAAGATGCTAGAAGGAATGAAGAGCTAAGAGAGAAGAAAGCTAGGGTTTGACAAAAAGCATGCAAGATTGCTGGAAAAATATACAAGAGGAGCTCGGTAAGCCTTCAAAGAGGAGCACACAACCTTATTAAGGTTCAAAGCTAGAAGGAAAGGAGCTATGAGAAGGTATAAATGAGTTTTAGCATTAAAAGTTAGCTTTTATATGTTTTTATGTAAGAACAAGGGTAGCCATGCATGAATTAATGGTTAGATGTAGAGATTTTCAGAGATTATATGTTAAGAGTGGGATTCATGTGAAACCCTAAGGGTTACAGTTGAGGATATAGATTTTATGTGCAAACATGCTTATAATCATGTATAGAAATCATGATTTGTAAATAATTATGTGTAATAAGTTGATGGTTTTGATGAAAACCTAGTTTAGAGAGTTGAACATGTTGGATTCATGCATATTAATTTGTTAGATAGCATATAAAATGCTTTAATGGTTGAGAAGTATGATTTGGTATGAAAAGTTTGAATATTAGGCTATACTTTTTGGATAAACCAAATTGTAATCTGTAAAGTGCACTAGAATGTGCATATGGAAGTTATATTGACCTATGAAATCGTTAAAAATGTATATGATTGCCTATGTGGTGCATAGAGTCAAGAGTTGTAATGGAAGTTAAGTTTTGGAAATGAAAATTTTGGAAAAGTTAGTGAAAATCCAGCCAAAAGGTGATTTTTGGCAAATTTGAGGAATTAAAGGTGAAATGAGGCCAAACACTTAAGTTTTATGATATTACACATGTTAGAGTCGATTTGGTAATCAACGGATTTCAATTTGAATGAATTGGCGATTCAAACGACCGAAATTGATCGTTTCAAATCGAAATGGATTTTTATGGACAAAAATTGCCTCGTGCGAAATTTTACGATTTTGAAAGTTGGGACATGTCATATATGATGTATGTGAACTATGTAAAGTGTCGGAATGGAATTTTAAAGCTTATGGCCAAAAATCATAAAGTTGCAAAAGTTGAATTTTTGAAGTTCTGAAAAATTCTAAGCCTGAAAGTTAGTTAAACAGCCTTCCTATGGGCAAATGTATCTCTAATTTTAAAGAGCCAAATGAGACGAATGAAAATTTTATAAAATACTATGGTATGAGGTCAACATGTGCACCAAATTTGGTGTCAATTAGATGTATGGTTAAAGAATTAGAAATCAGCAAAACAGAAAAGAAAATCAAATTTTCATATTTCTGTGCCACGGCCGGGGCCATGGATTATAGGCCAAAAATCCGACCGGGGGCACTGATAGCAGAGTTTAGAAAAATGTTATTTTTGACCCAAAATGAGATGTTTTGATACTAAATGATAGAGATGAGTTATGTAAACCCTAGATTGATAAAAATGGACTATGTGAAGGGTGTTGTGGTATAATAAGATAATGAATGACATAATATAACATGCCTAAAGCTAATCGAAGTCATGCCTAAAGCTAATCCTTAAGTTAGGGCCTCTATTTATAACGAAAAATCTTATCATAAATCAAGATTTCCTAATTTAATCCAAATCGTATATTTTAAGATAATGTTTAATTCATACCATTCATTTTATCTTTTAAGATTTCCTTAATCTAAACCATTCATTTAAATATTATCTTTAATCTACATCATTCATTTCAAATTCTATAATTATTACATTATCTTTAATTTATACCATTCATTTCAGATCTCTTTTAATATATACCATTCGATTAACTTTATATATAAAACAACTAACTTTATAAATCAACTAACTTTATATATAAAACAACTAACTTTATATAAATCAATTAACTTTATAAAAATAAATAACTTTATATAATTTATCATAATAAAATAATTTACTTTACATAATTTATATAAAGTAATTAACTTTATATAAATTATTATAATAAAAACGAATAACTTTATATAATTTATTATAATAAAAATAGATAACTTTATCAATTTAATTATTCAACAATAATTCACAATTATTCATTATTATGACTAATTGCTATAAATGCAGTGTAGTTGGCTTTCTAAGTTACATAAGCAGAAAAATCAACTAATAATAGAATATAACAGTTTAATCAACATCATAAAATAGATAACAAAATTGCTGAAAATAAAAAAGAAAATAGCATGTTACTGTATGACAATTATTGACTCAGTAATGTGAATTACTGTGCATATGCTACTGTGACAATTATCATCTCAATAATATTAATTATTATGCATGTGACAATTATTGGTTTAATAAAGTCAATATAGTACAATAGCCACTTTATCAGTTCAATAATATAAAACATTGTGCAATACCGTATGCTACTATGAAATACCATGTGCTATTGTGCAATACCGTATGATACCATGCAATACCGTGTTTTACTATTCCTTTACCACTGGTATATTAACAGTTAAGAATGATAGTACCGTTGACCATTTTTATTTAAAAAGATTAATGTTGTCGTTTTCTATATCCGACAATAATTCGTTGTGGGGGGTCCACTAATGTTTAGTTATTTCGGCGCCGTCGTACGAATCGAATATTTCTCGACAGAACGAATATTTCCCGAATATTCTCTGACAAGATAAAATTTGTACAAAATATTTTTAACTTTAACTTTTGTTAATTTATCCATTAACCGTTTCAGAAATATATATATATGAGAAAATTTTAAATTGTATTTCATAAAAGTCGGGGTCTTACATTGGTAGCTTTAAAAGAACCACAGTTCTATCCGACAACAAAGTTGGTGATAGTAAAAACTTTATGTTCCTTGACCAATGGTTGGAATTTATTTAGAAGTGTTTTTTTGATACTTGCTTGTATTTTGTCATCCTATAAAGTTGTAAGCTGTTAATAATTTAGAAGTTAAAACAAATAAAAATCAATTTCCAGGTTGTATGTATATGTACTTTCTCATCCAACAACACCATCTCGATGTTGTTTACGTAGTCAGTTTTGTTAAAACTTGGCATATTCTAGAGTCTTGTTATTCTTACCTTAATTTACCACGTTTCTTTGACGGGACTGATGTCATCAACAAAATCGTATCTAGTTGCCATCTAAATAACCAAATAAAAAAGGTTGAAGTAAAATTTATGGCTGAGGTAAATAAACTGAATGAATTAGCAACAGAAAAAGGAAAAAAAAATCTTACTATATAACAGAGAAGTATAAAAAGGAGAGAATTGTTTGTGGTGTGAGTTGAAATGAAAGCGTTAGTCTTTATTTATAAGGGGAATGGAAAACGTGTTTAGATGAGTTTGAGATTTTTTTTAGAGATTATTAAATATATATTTTTTTGACGTGTTAAGATCAATCACCCATGAAAATTTGGGATAAAATCGATTTGGATTTGTTTAAATGTTAGGATATAAATATCATTTTAGATTTGCATAATATTAGATTAAAATTTGTTTAGATCAATCAGCCATAAATTGGGGATAAAATCGAATTGAATTTGTTTAAATGTTGGGATATAAATATTAGTTTAGATTTGCAGTTATTTATCAATTTGGGATTGGATAAATTAAGCGCTATAAATATCAATTTAGATTTGTAGTGTGATGATTGAATTAAAGATAAAATAAAAAAGATAATACTAATTTGGGATTGCTTAAATTTAGCGTTATGAATATCAGTTTAGATTTACAATTATATTATAATTGTTTGGGTGAGTACTGAATTAAAAATATTAAGCGTGAAAATAATTAGTTTTTTAAAAAATAAAAAACCTAGAGTAATAATTAAGTGATTTTTTTTTGTTAGTCCCATAATATTGTTTGGTTAAAGTTTTTTAATGTAAAATAACATATTTTATTTTTAACAAATTGGGATTGCTTAAATATAGCGTTATACAATTAATTTGGATTTGCTTAAATTTTGGGATATAAATCAGATTAGATTTTTATTTACATAGGGAATGGAAAACATGTTTAGATGAATTTGGGATTTTTTGGGATATTATTAAATATTTTTTATTTGACGTGTTTAGATCAATCACCCATGAGAATTTGGGATAAAATCGATTTGAATTTGTTTAAATGTTGGGATATAAACATCAGTTTAGATTTGCAGTTATTTAGCGTTATAAATATCAGTTTAGATTTGTAGTGCGATGATTGAATTAAAAAAAAAAAAAAGATAATATCAATTTGAGATTGCTTAAATTTAGCATTATGAATATCAATTTAAATTTGAAATTATATTATAATTGTTTGGATGAGTACTAAGTTAAAAATATTAAGCATGAAAATAGTTTGATTTTTAAAAAATAAAAAACCGAGAGTAAGAATTACATGATATGTTTTTTTGTTAGTCCCATAAAAAATCTCATAAAATTGTTTGGTTAAAGTTTTTGGGATAGAAATATCTGATTAGATTTGCAGTGTCAGTATCAATTTGGGATTGTTTGGGATTGCTTAAAGTTGTGATAATAGATATAGATTATATAGTTGTTTATGTGTAAAATATTGATCTAATGGTAAGTCTCGCTTTTTATTCTCTCTTCTTTTATATTATTTGTGTATAGTTTATTTTCATAGCATTATTATTTTTTTAAAATTGAACTTATTATTTTTCTCTCAATAAAAATAAAAAAATTAAAATTAAAAAGCTTATGAGAGAGTGAAAGTGAGACTGAGAGTGCGTGTGTGAGAGGAAGAAAGTGTGTGAGAAAGCTTCCATATATGCAGCAAAAAGTTAAACACAAAAGCCTAAGTGGAAGAGTCGTATATTGCTAATTACCAATAATGTACTTTTGTCTTTACTTTTAGATTTAAACAAGTTTCACTTCCCTCAAATAAAATATATAAAAAATAAAATATTAAAAAGAACACACATACAAATATAGATATGGGTGTAAATAGATATAAACGAATTTGAATATAATAATATCTATATTTGTATCCGAAAAATTAATTCGCTATCCATATTCGTATCCGGTAGATTTTAAAAATGTTATCCATATCCGGTATTCGAAATAATATTCGAATACGTATAATATCCGTTTTCATTTATTTTATTCGAATAAACAGATTATTCGGATATCCTGATTCGTTTATCAATCACCTAATATAAAATTCATTCAAATTATTTACAAAAAATAAAGAAAAAAATTGAATAATTACTTATAACCAATTACATATTAATGAATGAATGTTTATTTATTTATTTTTAATAAATACAATAATCAATACTCTAAATTATAATTCAAATAAGTTTTCATTATTTTTGAAATCTCAAATTCAAAATGAATGCTCTACTTTTTAATGTTTAGATGTTCATTAATAAATATATGCTAATTTTATGTGTTAATTTGGAGTAATACTGTAGTGTATATGAATATTTATAATCAATAATTATAACATTTAAATTATATTTATAACACTTGTTAAATGATACATTTTAGATATATTGTAATACTATATATAACTATAATAATGAGAGAAAATAATGAATTTTAAAATGTAGTTCATTAATGAATGAATGTTAATTTATTTATTTTTAATAAATACACTAATCAATGCTCTAAATTATAATTTAAATAAGTTTTTATTATTTTTTAAATCCTAAATTCAAAATGAATGTTCTACTTATTAATGTTTAGATGTTCATTAATAGGTAAATATTCATTTTATGTGTTAATTTAGAATAATACTGTAGTACGTATGAATATTTATAATCTATAATTATAACATTTAAATGATATTTATAATACTACTTAAACGATACATTTTAGATATATTATAACACTATATATAACTAGAATAAGAAAAAAAAAGATAATGAGTTTTAAAGTATAGTTAATTAATGAATGAATGTTAATTTATTTATTTTTAATAAATACAATAATCAATACTCTAAATTATAATTCAAATAAATTTTCATTATTTTTGAAATCCTAAATTTCAAAATGAATGCTCTACTTATTAAAGTTTGATATCCATTAATAAGTTGATGTCTATTTTATATATTTGGAGTAAAACTGTTGTGACGCCCCCAAATTTGGGCCCACACAGCCCAAACTTGAGTCGTCAAAAGACTACAACAAAATTATTACAGCAAAGCACAACGTACAACAATACAGTGTATAATAATACACAACTAAGTCTTCACTATTATTGCCACACTATTTTACAAAACGTGAAGACTATGATAACTATTCCTCGGACCCTCACTCCATTCCCCGGCTAGACCCTGTTATGTTTTCATTTCCTGTTGAAAAACAATGGAACAAAAGAAAGGGTGAGCTCAAATAGCCCAGTAAAGAATATCATGACTAAGATAATGACGAATAAATTATCATTAGTCTTCAACAGTTGAGTTCTTGATAGAATACAATAGACTACAAGGTTTATATCAAAAACTGCAGTTAAATTCTTAAACAATGTTCAGATCAATAATAGCAGCGGAATGAGCAATCTATTAGAAGAATAATGCAAACTATAATGTCCACTCGCTTCTCTTTTTCGTAAAAACATCATCAACTTTTATCATCTGAAATACCATTAGTCATGATAATATAAATTCACAGTTCCTGATCATAATCATGCACATCAACAGTTCATCTTTGCACTACGGGCCAAAGATATTCAATATAGCACCAACGGTAATGATTATACCAGATTCAGCCTTTGGTCATAATCATACCAAACAACAGTTCATCTTTGCACTACGGGCCAAAGAGAACATTCACCACGTGCCATAAAAGACACCGAACAGATGTATCGCCTTTAACTTATTATATCGCCTTTAACCTATCATCTGTTCAACAAATATATCACATATGTGCCCCCGGCCACAGATATTCACAACAGCTTGATTCTTGAATATTAGTTCAAATGATAGTGAGACAATTGATGAACAGAAGAAATAGGATAAACAATAAATATCGAAAGTTTACTTTGTGCAGATTCAAATAATGTCCAAATGATCAACATGATGTGGAGTGAAATTTAAAAATGATATTCAAGATCCACAGTTCAGAATAACGGTTACAGTTCAATAGAAAGGTTCAGAAAATAGGAAGGTTCAGTTGAAATAATGAAGTTCAACTATTATGGAACATATAATATTTTCAGGAATTATAGAAGCAATAGTTCCATAATAAATTTCGATTTAGGAGTATGAAAGAAAATAATAACCCTTACCGTAGCAGGTTTGATTAACAAAAGGTGAAGGAAATTAATACAAAGGGTTATTCACCAACAGGCGATAATCCGCGCCGTAAGTTATTCCCACAATTTAATAGAATTTGAGTACAAAGAGTTATTCACCAAACAGGTGGCAATCCGCTCCGTAAGGTTATTCTCAGAGATTAATAATGAATGAATACGAAAGGTTATTCACCAACAGGCGGCAATCCGCTCCGTAAGGTTATTCCCACAATTTAATAGAATTTGAGTACAAAGAGTTATTCACCAAACAGGCGGCAATCCGCTCCGTAAGGTTATTCTCAGAGATTAATAATGAATGAATACGAATGGTTATTCACCAACAGGCGGCAATCCGCTCCGTAAGGTTATTCCCACAATTTAATACATGGAAATAAAAGGCACGTCTTATGAGTAAGGAAGAAACAATATTATTATCGAGAATCAAATAATGATAATCCCTTACCATAGTACGTTTGAATAATGGAAGATGAAAAAGATGGTATCCCTTACGAGTAGTAATTTTAAGAGTATGAAAGAAAATAACATTCCTTACCTTGATATTGTGAAACAAGTTTATAGCCGAACAAATCCTTCATTGTTTGTCTATGTAGCAGGAAAGAATCTGACTTTTGAGTCTTCTAGAGTTTTTAAAATCTCTTTATGTTTTTAAAATAATGTTACTCTCGGAAAGATAGACGGTATAGACTCAAGAATCACTCAATTCGGAGTTAATATGAATGAGTTATGAATTTTCAAAACTAAGACTGAAAATAGTGACGAAAATCAGAGTAGGTTACGGTTTTTAGTATTTTAAGGCATGAAGATGATTTCAGATGACTTTTCTTCCTTCTTCAAAGTTGTAGAGGACGAAAAACTGAAGAGACAGGCTTTTAATTCATTAAATTCTGATAAATAATGAATTTACTATGATTTTTCGAAAGAGTTACTGTACATAAGAAAATTTCACTCGGGAATTCAAAGAAGAATGCAAAAGATTTCAAAACTAGGAATGACTTAAGAACACTTAGAGAGAACTTACACAAAGAAGTATTTAGAGAGTGAAAGAAAGAATGAGTAAGAAAGTTTATGAAAAATCCTTAAGTTAAGGCTTCTATTTATAGCCAAAAATCTTATCATTCATTTAATCTAAACCATTCATTTAAAGATCATCTTTTAATCTACACCATCCATTTCAAATTTTATATTATCTTTAATCTACACCATTCATTTCATATCACCTAACTTTATATTATAAACAAATCAATTCAATTATTCAACAATAATTCACACTTTAATCTACACCATTCATTTCATATCACCTAATAATTACCTAACTTTATATTATAAACAAATCAATTCAATTATTCAACAATAATTCACACTTTAATCTACACCATTCATTTCATATAACCTAATAATCACCTAACTTTATATTATAAACAAATAACTTTATCAATTCAATTATTATGACTAATTGTTATAAATACAGTATAGTTAGCTCTTAGATATCAAGTCAATAAATTAATGAAATACAATTGTTTAAATAACATCATAATAGAAATAACAATAATGTAAAAGAAAGCATACGTTACCGTGTAATGACAATTATTGATTCAATAATGTGAATTACTGTGCATATGTTACTGTGACAATTATTAGGTTCAATAATTTTAAAAACAGTGCATCAACAATTATTGACTCAATGATATAAAATACAGTGTAATGACAATTATTAAATCAATAATGTAAAATACTGTGTAACAACAATTATTGAATTGATAATATAAAATATTATGCAGTGACAATTATCGATGGAATGATGCGTAACAGTTACAGTGTCAATTATCAGACCAATAATATGAGACACTATGCAATACCGTGTGTTACAGAAAATACCATAAACTACCGTATGCTACTATTCTTTTATCACCGGTATTTTAACAGTTCCGTTGACTATTTTTATTTAAAAAGGTTATTTCTGTCGTTTTCTATATCCGACAAATATTCCGTTGTGGGGTCCACCAATAATTTATTATTTTGGCGCTGTCGTACGGCACGAATATTCCCCGACCAAACGAATATTGTCCGACAAAATAAAATTTGCACATAACATCTTTAACTTTCAATTTTGTTAATTTAACCACTTACTGTTTAAAAAAAAATATATATATATATGAAGAAAAATTAAATTTTATATTTCATAAAATTCGTGGTCTTACAACCTCCCATCCTTATGAAATTTCGTCCCCGAAATTGACGTACCAGGCATTTCATAGTTAACCTCTTGATTTCCAGATGCCATACTAAACTGTTGTCACAAAATAATTGTTAGTTCAAACAAACTGACTCATCACTTCCTGTTCCTACATTCAAATCGATTCGTTAGATAACAAAATCTAATTTAGGTAGGACATACTAGTGACTGATTCTATTCGTCTCTCCCCTCCTAGTTCTACCCTAGATCTCCATTAAAGACCATATCCCCAAGCTCTGATGCCAACTTTGACTCTCATCCCACCATAGGGACAGCACCTCACAATGGTACCTATCAGTTTGCCACCTGTACTATAGGCGTCCCCTACGGAGAGTCTGGCTTCGGTGCATCCCCTTTCCCTAGGAAGTCACCAGCGAGAGGCTCGGGGCTCTTCGTCATATGGCTCTGATACCAACTGTGACGCCCCCAAATCTGGGCCCACACAGCCCAAACTTGAGTCGTCAAAAGACTACAACAAAATTATTACAACAAAGCACAACGTACAACAATACAGTGTATAATAATACACAACTAAGTCTTCACTATTATTGCCACACTATTTTACAAAACGTGAAGACTATGATAACTATTCCTCGGACCCTCACTCCATTCCCCGGCTAGACCCTGTTATGTTTTCATTTCCTGTTGAAAAACAATGGAACAAAAGAAAGGGTGAGCTCAAATAGCCCAGTAAAGAATATCATGACTAAGATAATGACGAATAAATTATCATTAGTCTTCAACAGTTGAGTTCTTGATAGAATACAATAGACTACAAGGTTTATATCAAAAACTGCAGTTAAATTCCTAAACAATGTTCAGATCAATAATAGCAGCGGAATGAGCAATCTATTAGAAGAATAATGCAGACTATAATGTCCACTCGCTTCTCTTTTTCGTAAAAACATCATCAACTTTTATCATCTGAAATACCATTAGTCATGATAATATAAATTCACAGTTCCTGATCATAATCATGCACATCAACAGTTCATCTTTGCACTACGGGCCAAAGATATTCAATATAGCACCAACGGTAATGATTATACCAGATTCAGCCTTTGGTCATAATCATACCAAACAACAGTTCATCTTTGCACTACGGGCCAAAGAGAACATTCACCACGTGCCATAAAAGACACCGAACAGATGTATCGCCTTTAACCTATTATATCGCCTTTAACCTATCATCTGTTCAACAAATATATCACATCTGTGCCCCCGGCCACAGATATTCACAACAGCTTGATTCTTGAATATTAGTTCAAATGATAGTGAGACAATTGATGAACAGAAGAAATAGGATAAACAATAAATATCGAAAGTTTACTTTGTGCAGATTCAAATAATGTCCAAATGATCAACATGATGTGGAGTGAAATTTAAAAATGATATTCAAGATCCACAGTTCAGAATAACGGTTACAGTTCAATAGAAAGGTTCAGAAAATAGGAAGGTTCAGTTGAAATAATGAAGTTCAACTATTATGGAACATATAATATTTTCAGGAATTATAGAAGCAATAGTTCCATAATAAATTTCGATTTAGGAGTATGAAAGAAAATAATAACCCTTACCGTAGCAGGTTTGATTAACAAAAGGTGAAGGAAATTAATACAAAGGGTTATTCACCAACAGGCGATAATCCGCGCCGTAAGTTATTCCCACAATTTAATAGAATTTGAGTACAAAGAGTTATTCACCAAACAGGCGGCAATCCGCTCCGTAAGGTTATTCTCAGAGATTAATAATGAATGAATACGAAAGGTTATTCACCAACAGGCGGCAATCCGCTCCGTAAGGTTATTCCCACAATTTAATAGAATTTGAGTACAAAGAGTTATTCACCAAACAGGCGGCAATCCGCTCCGTAAGGTTATTCTCAGAGATTAATAATGAATGAATACGAATGGTTATTCACCAACAGGCGGCAACCCGCTCCGTAAGGTTATTCCCACAATTTAATACATGGAAATAAAAGGCACGTCTTATGAGTAAGGAAGAAACAATATTATTATCGAGAATCAAATAATGATAATCCCTTACCATAGTACGTTTGAATAATGGAAGATGAAAAAGATGGTATCCCTTACGAGTAGTAATTTTAAGAGTATGAAAGAAAATAACATTCCTTACCTTGATATTGTGAAACAAGTTTATAGCCGAACAAATCCTTCATTGTTTGTCTATGTAGCAGTAAAGAATCTGACTTTTGAGTCTTCTAGAGTTTTTAAAATCTCTTTATGTTTTTAAAATAATGTTACTCTCGGAAAGATAGACGGTATAGACTCAAGAATCACTCAATTCGGAGTTAATATGAATGAGTTATGAATTTTCAAAACTAAGACTGAAAATAGTGACGAAAATCAGAGTAGTTTACGGTTTTTAGTATTTTAAGGCATGAAGATGATTTCAGATGACTTTTCTTCCTTCTTCAAAGTTGTAGAGGACGAAAAACTGAAGAGACAGGCTTTTAATTCATTAAATTCTGATAAATAATGAATTTACTATGATTTTTCGAAAGAGTTACTGTACATAAGAAAATTTCACTCGGGAATTCAAAGAAGAATGCAAAAGATTTCAAAACTAGGAATGACTTAAGAACACTTAGAGAGAACTTACACAAAGAAGTATTTAGAGAGTGAAAGAAAGAATGAGTAAGAAAGTTTATGAAAAATCCTTAAGTTAAGGCTTCTATTTATAGCCAAAAATCTTATCATTCATTTAATCTAAACCATTCATTTAAAGATCATCTTTTAATCTACACCATCCATTTCAAATTTTATATTATCTTTAATCTACACCATTCATTTCATATCACCTAACTTTATATTATAAACAAATCAATTCAATTATTCAACAATAATTCACACTTTAATCTACACCATTCATTTCATATCACCTAATAATTACCTAACTTTATATTATAAACAAATCAATTCAATTATTCAACAATAATTCACACTTTAATCTACACCATTCATTTCATATAAAACCTAATAATCACCTAACTTTATATTATAAACAAATAACTTTATCAATTCAATTATTATGACTAATTGTTATAAATACAGTATAGTTAGCTCTTAGATATCAAGTCAATAAATTAATGAAATACAATTGTTTAAATAACATCATAATAGAGATAACAATAATGTAAAAGAAAGCATACGTTACCGTGTAATGACAATTATTGATTCAATAATGTGAATTACTGTGCATATGTTACTGTGACAATTATTAGGTTCAATAATTTTAAAAACAGTGCATCAACAATTATTGACTCAATGATATAAAATACAGTGTAATGACAATTATTAAATCAATAATGTAAAATACTGTGTAACAACAATTATTGAATTGATAATATAAAATATTATGCAGTGACAATTATCGATGGAATGATGCGTAACAGTTACAGTGTCAATTATCAGACCAATAATATGAGACACTATGTAATACCGTGTGTTACAGAAAATACCATAAACTACCGTATGCTACTATTCTTTTATCACCGGTATTTTAACAGTTCCGTTGACTATTTTTATTTAAAAAGGTTATTTCTGTCGTTTTCTATATCCGACAAATATTCCGTTGTGGGGTCCACCAATAATTTATTATTTCGGCGCTGTCGTACGGCACGAATATTCCCCGACCAAACGAATATTGTCCGACAAAATAAAATTTGCACATAACATCTTTAACTTTCAATTTTGTTAATTTAACCACTTACTGTTTAAAAAAATATATATATATGAAGAAAAATTAAATTTTATATTTCATAAAATTCGGGGTCTTACAATTGTAGTGTGTATGAATATTTATAATCTATAATTATAAAATTTAAATAATATTTATAACACTTGTTAAATGATATATTTTAGATATTTTAACTTTATAATAATAAAAATTCATTAACTATACTTAAATCAATTTATTAATATTATAATAAAAGTGTTATTTCCTACTTTTTAGAAGTGAAATGACATATTTTAAAAATAATTTTCGTATGATAGTGATCCGGATAGGGATCCGAATACGGATATCGGATTCCGGATATCCGCTATATGTCGGATATATTTACGGACGGATGTTAAACGAATACAAATACGCCTATATCCGTATTCGTATTCGTTTATTTGCGGATACTTTTAAATCGAATACAGATATATCCGTTTTTTTCTGAATGCGAATAATATCCGGATTTTTTTCAAATACGGATGTGGACAAATACGATTTTTTCGGTTATTATTTACAGTCCTAAATATAGACTTGACAACTATATGGGTCAAGTTTAAACGAGTCAAGTTAAGATTGGGCCTAACAAAATTTGGGCATGACCAAATTGATCTAAAATTTTATGAGTTTAAAATAAGAGGCTCGTTGTCCAAAGAGTGACAAGCCAAGTGACTATCAAGTTTTTTATAAAAAAAATTTATTTATTTTTAATTAGCATGTCTATTCATTCAATCAATTTAATTTATTATTCAAAAATTTATATTAAGTATTATAAATTTTAAAAATAAACCAAGAGTCACAATAATTATATTGTTCAAAATATCATAATTTTGACAAATTTATCGGTTAAAATTATTGTGTTGTACTAAATAAAATTAAAGTGAGTTGTTAAGTTTCTTTTTTATTATTTCTTTAATAGGTGAGTTACTCATGTTACAAAAGAAAAAAAATAATAAATAAATTATTTATAAAATAATATCAAATTATCATTAATATTATAAGATAAGTTTTAAACATATAAAATGAAATGAATTTTATGGACAGACCATCTCAGCCGCGAGTCCGACCACAACGGGTCAAACCAAATTTAGGTGGACGAAAAGGACTCAACTTTTTTTGAGCTAAAATATATTAATTCAAAGCCTGAATTTTAGCAGACGAGCTAAATTGACTCTTGCCAGGTCTACACAAATACCGATATGGCGATATGAAGTCACTTGAGTAAAGTCAATAGTGGAGCACTAGACAATGAAAAAGGCACTCACATTTGGGAAAGAAAATGTCAAAATGTCACGACACTTTGAAAATTGCATGGCACCAAAGATTCGGTAGGTAATATTAATTAATAGTACCAGCTGTGTTATTTTTTATTAGTCATTTTTTCTCTAGACAAAGAGTCACGTCTCTAGATTTTTTTATTCTATTAAAATAATTTTTATTTTATAAATTTTAATATAAAATAATATTTATCATAATAATTTAATTACTATTATCTAATCACTGCTAAATTAACAACTTATAAATGCAAGAAAAAAATATATCCATCTCAATAACGTAACAGTACATCCAATGTCAGCAAAACCAAACTTGGCAAAATATGTTGTTATGGCAAATTTTCAAATTCATCATTTTTGTGTTGCGTTTGAATTAAAAAAATAGAATATAAAATAATAAAATAATTTTAAAATATTTTAAATTTATATTTGATTATTGATAGGAGTGTGTGGTGTAATATAATAACAAAATTATAATATGTATTCATTCTATTGAAATAGATTTTATTCCACTAATTTTCATATGATATAAAAATCAAATAGATGAAAACTAATATTATAGAGCGGGCAAAAAATGAAAAACTAAAGTAAAAAAAAAAAATGATAAAATCTATAAGAGTAATGTTACGTACATAAATTATACATAAAAAATTATATACAAATAATATAAAAAAATAACAATAAACGACATTTACTATTAAATATTCTTATATATTTTTATTAGTGTACGCTGCATTGATTCTAAAGTAAAACCCATATCAGCACAACACTCGCTGGTCGTATGTTCATATTGATTTTCTTTCTTTTCAATAATATATTATCAGACATTGTCAAAGGTGGAAATTTAGTTTGCCGTCAAGCTTCAAACACTAGAGTATTAAAGGATTAGTGATGCAAACATTACGTACTCCATCTACTACACAACAATGAATCTCGTTTTGATATTTTTTAATGTTAATTTATACTTTTAAAATTTAAAATCTATATAAAATCATTAATTTTAATAATATAATCATAGTTGTTTTGAATTATTTAAAAAATTTCACTAGTATAAAATTGTCATTTTCAAAATTTAATTAAATCATGCTAATTATAAATTTTTTTAATTTACTAAATTGAATACCTTTGTTTAGAACAACCAATAGATTAGAATGACATACTATTAACTTTGGTATTTTGTTTTTTGCTTTGTTGTCAAAGCCCTGTAATAAGAATAGAGAATAATTCTTATTGATAAATGAATTGAATTATAGAAATATTTGAGTCGAGGACTCGAGCTGATATTTTCTCAATTTTTAAGTTAAAACTTGAGAACATATAAAATTTAAAAATGTCATACACAAAAATAAGTAGACTTGAGCTGTTACTCATCATGAGCAACGAAAAAGAAAGTTGTCACGATAACCCCCCACACAAATCTGAGTAGATTTGTATTCTCCAATTAATTTGGTTAAAGAGAAGATAATTTAGAGGTTGTTTGATAAAAATGAATGAAAAATACTGAATAATTAGGCAAATATGAATGATATAGCTTCTGACTATAAATAAATACTGAATGAAAAAGAGTGTTTGATAAGTCACTTGTTTGAAACATTTGAATGAATATATTTTGTATTTTAACCCCATGCAGTGTTTTGAACAAGTTTGTTAAATAATTACAAGTATATACTTTATTCTTAATAGATTGGATGGACTTTCAAACACAATTATTAACACAATAATTTTAATTATTCAAAATATAATAATTTTATTTATTCTCTTAATACATTTATATATATAATGTATTAAACGTACCCGGGAACTTTGATGTTTACTAATTTGTTTGTTTATATGGTTCAAAAAATGTACTGAACAGTCATGTAAAACTTTATCCAAATAAATTAGACAACATTTGCTTATTTATCATAGTATTTTTCTCTCCAAAAAAAAAAAAAACTAACTTACACCTGAAAAGATTGTGTCCTCCTTCAAAAAGAAAAAAGAAAAAAGAAAAGATTGTGTCCCAATCAAAGGCCCAGATCTAAACATGAAGTGAGTGATGTTGAAATTATGTTCCACCTGATAGCATGGTTCTGCCCTTCGGCCATTTCATGGGTCGGGGTACTTACTATCGCATTACAATTATTTATTTATTTATTTAAAAGAATTGATATTTTTGCAAACTTATATGATATTTTTGTAAGTGAGACTTGTAAAAATATTAATTTTTTATTTATTTATAGAAATTGATATTTTTGTAAGTTATTTACTAAATAAAAATGAGACCCGCTTACGAAAATATCAAATTGAGCTACGAAAATATTAATTCGCTTTTCTTAATCTGGCCAACATAACTTAATTTTTTTTTTATTAAAATTCAACAAATTATTCCAAACCTCAAAACCCCTATCAAATGACCAGCTGGCTCAAAATATTTTTCTAACATTTTGAATTCAATATTCATTGTAAATATTTATGAAGACACTTTTCGTTTAAATATTTTTGATGGCCTCAGATGTTAAAAAATAGGGGCTTAAATCTTTTTCGTTTTCATTTTTCTTTTAATCTTTTGTAAATCTTTTTCATTTCCACATGGAAGAAATTAAATGCTGCTCAATTGTACATTTAATTTTTATTTATTTTTTCAGTAAAAGATAGCTATACGCTTCTTAAAAGTCCTCCATATAAATAGCAAGCGTTATATAAAAGCTAAAACGGTTATCCTAATTAATATAGGAGCAGATGTTGGATCATGTAAGAAAGAATAAGAAGCTCAATTATTATAATTTATGCAGTGCCTGCGACAATGGTGCATGTCCATTTCTTTAGCTAGAAGTTACTGCAAATACCTTGTTCATGCATTTTAAAACAAGTTACTCATTCATATTTATAAGAAAAATCAAAACTTTAAACATCAATCAATGGCATTTAAAATAACGTTGTGAATATATAAGCTGTTCTTTGCATTAAATTTGGTAATCAAAGATGAGAGTCTATACTCTCTTTTTATTGTATAACCTCATATATTTGATTCTATTCATTAATAAAGACAAAAATGGTATTGATAGTAAAAATTAATATTTTTATATAAAAATAATAATATTTTTACATAATTTCTCTCGTATGAATATAAAATTTCTTACAAGAACAGTGAGTCTTACATTCACGAAAGAGAATCATGTGAAATTATTTTTTTTTCCATGTGAAAATATATTTTCACCAACATTATACACTTTTTTTTTTTTGAAAAAATAATTTATTCTCTACCTTTTTGAGTTGTCAGAATGTAAAAACTCCAAACAAGAAAAAATTATTTCATATTTCTAAAACAAATAAGTAATATATTTTTCTCTCTCATATACCTGTAAATTTTATTATAGACAAATCTTATAAATATATAAAAAAAAAATATTATTTATTTATCTCAAGAATGTGAAATAATCTCTCCCAAACAAACCACTTGGTCCACCCATGTTGACGAATCCAGACGCCAATTTTCTGAACCATGGTTAATGAAATTAAAATCCACTCCTAAATCATGGTTAATTAGCCCACCCCCAACCGGCCAGCTCCCTTCTTATGTACCTCGCAAATACTTAGATGTTACACAGCTATATACAAATATACATATAGAGAGAGAAAAAAAGCGGACGAATTTTAGAGAAACAGAGAATCAGAAATCTCAAATCCTTCCCTTAATTCCGGTAATGGCTGGTTATATGGATGAAGAAGAGATATGGAAATGTCCAACACACCCTTCCAAGCGCCGCCGTACCGGAATTTGCCCAACCTGTCTCCGGGACCGCCTCGTCACCCTCTGCCCTGACTGCGCTAACGTGCGCCCCTGCCCTTCCTGCCCCGCCGCTACGACGTCGTCTTCCTCTTCTTCTTTCTCTCTCTTCTCCTCCAGCGGAGTCGGTTCAGTCGGCCGCGTATCGAATCTCATTGACAGCGAGCCGTCTTTACGGCGGTCGAGGTCCCTCGCGATTCCTTTCTTCCGGTCGAGATCGAGATTCACCGGCAACGTGGAATTCACCGATCAGAAGCCGCCGACAAGCGGTAATCGTGGTAAATCGTCGTTGTTATCGATTTTCAAGACGAATAAGAGCAAGAAAGGGGACGAAGAGAAGGAGAGTGAGGAATTGACAAAAACAAGCAATGATTATGCACGTATGATGAACAGATCGAGATCGGTGAGTGTTACTTTGTCTACAAATTCCGGCGCCGGAGACGTTAAATCGTCGTCAAGAGGACGAGGCTGGTACTTTCCGAGTCCGATTAAGGCTTTCCGGCAATCGAAGACGTCTAAAGTTGTTCAAGAACGGTCACCAATGTCCAGAGGATGAATATTTTTTTCTTTTAATTTCTAATTTTTTTTTTCCAATCAACTACTCCTATATGCAATGTATAGCACGGATGTGATAATTACACCCCACTTTTTACCATTTATGTTCCATCATAAGACTAAAATAGCTCAAAATTTAGGTTAATAATATTTTTTCCACCACAATATCTATTAATTTTGGACCAAATGATGGATTACATGCTTGAACCATGTGCTAAGAATGCATATTTGTGCTAGAGTGATCCCATTTTCAACCACAAAGACAATAAATCAACAAAAAATAAAAGATCTCATTTTCCAATTTTGATTTATAGAGGAGTGCAATTTCTGAGATGATATTTTTAAAATTTGAATTTTATGAAATTGTCACACCTTTTAATTATTATAAAATTTATATTTTTTTTGTTATATTAATTAGAATAATGTATTTGTACTACCCACAAACAGGACGCTAGTGTAGACTCCAAATCTTTATTTCTATGAATTTTGTTTCATTTGCAGTTCAAGGACTTGTATCGGTAATGCCTTTATTTTTCTCTCAATTTCTTATAGTATTAAAATTAGGAATGCCGTAAAAATGATTGATATTTCATATTAGTTTAGACTGGCCCCTGATTTGTATGCCACAGTTTAAGGTGGCCCCATTTTAGTAATTAGATTATGATATTAGACAATGAAGTGACTAATCGAAAATGGTAGGTTGTGGTTAGTTTGATTGAATTGTTGATGGGGTCTCTTCATTTGTTGGCTTAATATTTTTTTCATTTCAAATTATAAAATAATTATTAATTTTTTAAAATTTAATTTATAATATATTAAAATTTAAATTTAATATAATTTATTTAAAATTTTAAAATAATAAAATTTATAATTAGTAGTATTTTTTAAAGAGTTTATGATATTCTTAATTATCGATATAAATTGTTTGAAATTAATTTTTTAAAAATTAATATTAATCTTATAATTTAAAACAGATTGAGTATTAATTATGGATAAAAACTGATTAATGAGGATTAATTTTAACATAAAAAAGGAAGGGAACTGACTCTTACGTTCAAGTAGTATCATCTTGTTGTTCAAGAAGACGCGCTTTTATTTTGCAGTACATGCAAAGAATTTGACTATGTTCAAGAAAAACCCGGGAAAAATTGCCATTTGATAAGGGAGTATAACTGTTATGTTTGACGGAATTGTATATAAATTCGTCAATAATTAACCTATTTTTTGTAGTGTTGCAAATTCGTAGAATGCACTTTTAAAAAAATCCGAATATATTTTTACGTCAAAAGCCAATGTTATTATTATGTTATCAAACACTCGAGTTTATTTTTTAGATACGGCTCTCCGACAATAATTACTTTGAAGAATCCTCGAAAGACGGCTAATGCGGCTTAATTTACAATCTCAGGTGCTTTACAATCTTATCCTAATCAAGTAGATTAAGGATTAGTTAATTAGGTACTTGAAAATGACCACATAAACCCCTACACTTTTTCTCGTAAGGTCCTAGTGCTGCAAAGGTTTTTCTCACAAGGATATCACCACATACATTGAAGAGGAGAAAGCCATCATTTGCTGACGTTGGGGCTGAGGCGGCGGCTGGTGAACAGGTGGAGGAAGGAAAGCTCTATCATTAGACTTTACTAGAAGCATGATTAATCTTAGAAAAATAGAGTTGGTAATAATTAAAGAATACCCAAAATCTTATAAATTGCAATTGTCTCCATTTGTGCACCCATTAATTTAAGATTTTTGTTATGGGAGGAAGAAAGAGTTACGTCTTTATTAATATTAAGTCCAGTAATAATATAAGATGTTAATTTAACTTTTTAAGTGGTGAAAGTGATGAAAAAAGGAGTGACGTCTCTATCAACACACTATTCTTATAGTACACGAGCCCAATAAATTAATTTAACGGATTCCAATTTCAAAAAATTTGGAAGACATAGTCTATCTGGACATTATATAAAGGAAACGAGTTATACAGACATGATATAAAGTTGCATTTTCCATAACTTTATGCATTTGCAACTCTCTTTTATACCGACACAATTTATTTCTATATGATTATTCAAACAACCTGCCAATTCTAATTGCTGCAATTCAGATCCTTATTTAAGGTGGTAACTATATATAGCAATATTAGGTTTTACCTTTCTATATGTATGCATGACGTATGGATGAAAGGGAAAATTCAATGCTTATGTGAACATCGGAGTGCCCACTGCATACTTCTGGTCTACTACTCCCGTCCATTATATAAAACCACCCATGTCGTTCTTTTTGCGCTCATTTTTTTTCTTCATGAAACGGTAGCTACAATCTTAAGGAGACTTAAATACACTTAAACTTCAAAATTTTCTCTCTTTAGAATTTAAACTTCAATATTTAATGATAAGACATTAAATTTTAAAAATTAAATCTTATGGTTAGATTTAACATTTCTTGTCGTAATAAATCACGTGATTCAAATTGGTAAAGCAATTTAGTCTCTAGAGGTACAATGTTTACATAGGCTCCATTTTTTGTTCTCTTTTTTCTCTCATCACGTACTAATTGTTTGCTTACATTTTTTTTCAAAGATATTTAGGAATAAAATTACTCAAGTCCTCGTCAGAATCAATCATTACATGTCGATGGCCAAAAGATAATTTAGAAAAATTAAGTTCTAAAATACAAAGATTTAAAATTTAAAGTTTAAGGTGTATTTAAGCCTCTTAAGGATTAATATTATATGAAGTATAAAGTCTTCTAATTAAGAGAATATGTATTTGTTTATATTGGGTTCAATTTTTCACCTTTTTTTTTTCTGCATCATATACTAATTATGTGCCTATAATTTTTTATGCTTTCAAAGATATTCAGGAGTGAAATTAATCAAAATACCCTCATTATGTGATCAATTATATATTACATGTTCGTCGAAGGCCGAAAAATTTTATTTATGAAAATTTAGAAATATTAAGGTTCAATATTTTAAAATTAAAACATTGATGTTTAAGTTCTAAAGTGATTAACTGAAAATTTTAAAGTATATTTAAGCCTTTTAAGGATAGTAGAGTATAAAAATTTAAATGGTAAAATTGTTTTATGGATTATTTTGGAATATGAAAAACATAAAAGTAACGAAAGGAAGAGGAGAACAAATATATATATATATATATATATATATATATATATGACGGATCTAAAGCACATCTCTTAAATAACATACATTTTTCAAATAACATACCTTTATTAAAATGACGTCATTTTTAAAAAAAAATTAAAAAATAATATTAAAAAAAGATGCGATATTCCGCGGCCCCATGTGTTTTTCTTTTATTTACTAAAATGTCATTAAAGAATTTTCAAAACAACGTTTTGATAAAAGCATACTACTTAAGGATGTATGCTATTTAAGAAATATATTTTTAAACCGTTATATATATATATATATATATATATATATATATATATATATATATATATATATATATATATGTATCTTAGTAAAAATTCTAATTATTATTTTCTCTAATAACAAGGACAATGCAAACTATAGTGTAAAAAGGTTAAATACAATTTTTTTTTTTTCCTTCAAACTTTCCAAGTCACAAATAGGAATCAGCTGTTATAACATATGAACAACACTTGCCATCCCGAATTAATAAATATGGTAGCAGCAGATTCTTGACAAATGTCCCTCTCCTTTAACAGCCAATTGTGACTAACTACCACATTAAAATAGAATATATGAGTTGGTGTGAAACTTGTCCGAATCGCACACAGGTTGGGTCAAATTTCGACCAGATATTTTTGGTTAAGATAATGTATCCGAAGTATAACTATTTATGATACATTTGAATTAATATATATATATATATATATATATATATATATATATATATATATATATATATATTATTCTAACAGAATGAAAATTCATTCTATTTCTTTGATTTTTAATCTATGTAAAAAGTGATGGCATAAAATCCATTCTAATGGAATAAATAGATGTGATAATTTTGCTGTTATATTACATCACCTATCACCACTTATAAACAAACTATAACATTCCAGTCTCATATAAGTTAATGTGAGATATTTAGATGTGTATATAAGGGACCCAAGTTGTTATTATTAATACATTCAGTCATGACCTTTTAGGTGAGCTTGTGGTGGGTTAAGATGACTCAAGAAAATATTATTGAGATAGCGCATTGGGTCTTATTCTGTTATGATTTGATTCGGACTCGGGATTTGACTTGGGTCGTTACTTATGGTATCAGAGTCAACTCTCGAAAGTTAGGGTCAGGTTATCCGATCGGGTTGCCAGAATGTGGAGAATATATGGCTAAAGAGGCAAAATTTCTGAGCCTTGTGTGGCTATTTGTTCGATTTGTCAGGGACGTCAGGTATTTAAGCACAATAGTTAATGTGTGATATTTAAATGTGTATATAAGGAACCTATGTTACTATCATTAATACTTTCAGTCATGACTTTTTGAGTGAGCTTGTGATAAGCTAAAATGACCTAAGAAGATATTATTGAGATAACGCATTGGGTCTTATTCTGTTATGATTTAATTCGGTCTTGTGATTTGACCCATATTGTTACTTAAACATACACTGAAATAACTTAAAATTATTTTATTCTCTCCTCTATTTTATTACTTTGATCAACATAATTTATTTACATAATAATATTCCTTACATTCCAAATAGCCTAGCCTATGGTTCCCCAAATCTTTTTCTTAAACTATTTGATCATATTCTTCCATAGAGATTTTTCTAGTAAAAGGCTAAGAAATGGTGGACTAAATCACGTGCTTATGTCTATTGTTGGATTGACGAATCTGCATGAAGATATTGAACCATTGGATCAAACACAAACAACTACAACTTAATTTCATTGAAAATTCATCCAACTCTAGCACATGGATAGATCACAGTCCAGCATAAACTGCTGGTTTGGAGGATTAATTTTATTGATTCTTGTTTGTTGCCCGCCTTTTAGAAATAAATATGTAAAACACGACAAAGATTAGGTATTTGAACGTTGAAAATGTCGTTTTGGAAGAACTAGCTCAAGTATATACTATAGCTGTGCTCAAGTTGAAGTGTACATAACATGGTTATCAGAAATGCTAATGCATTAGGTTCGCAGAATGAAATTAAAATTACAAGAAATTTTACTTATGATAGAATGCACAAAATATTTAATTCTCGTGTCGTGATTCAAAGCGATAATATTTGATACACGTAACGTAAGACAATAAGAGTTCTCTAGCAACCTTGATATATCAGATAAGTGTCCTCGATAAGTATAAATTATGGGTTCAACCCTTTCATTTTCCTTAAAAAAAGGCTTAAGCCCTTTGTTTAATTTACAGTATGTTTTATTATCATAATAGTAGAACTACTAATTTTCAAAGAGACTAATCATGTGTTTTCAAAATTATTAGTAGAAAGATACTGTTTACACTAATGGGGGACTCACTGACGTTATTATTGGGCCCATTTGGCCAAATAATGAAACCAGTCCTATAACTGTAATAAAGACAACTAATAACTTCTCATTATCATCAATCTTGAAATTCAGTTACAATGGACCCTAATGCATATGGTTTTGTCATATAATTGAAGAATTAGAGGCAAAATATAAAACTTAATTTCTAGCTAGTTCCTTTTCTTCTCTATTTTAAGTTAATCCAACAAGGCTTGTAACTTATTTTAGACCCCACAGTTATTATTTGAACTATTGAGCAAAAAGAATTGGTAGAATCCATGGCATTATTAATTCTGTACATATATTATTGTTTTGTAAAAGGCAATGACTCAAAAGTTGATTCATATATAGTTACATAATGTTAGAATTTAAGAACGAAATAAAATACAATCACACAAAATATTAGACGAATAACAGTAAAGTAAGAACACGCGATATACTCAGATTTACCAATTTGGCTAGTTCTGCTTGTTTGACGTATTCATTAGATACCTCACACATTTTACAATGATTTACACACCAAATGATTATTTTTATAGTAATTAGAAACCTAGTTGTTATAATATGGACTCAAGTTCAATACATTAGTAAACTAAATACTGAACTACTAATAAATTCTCAAACCTAATTACACCCTTGCCCTTGGCTTCTAGGGGGCAATGTTCCCTTGTAATCCTCGTCAGCTTACCAGTGAGCTGGGCAGTCGCTCGCTCACCGGGTAGTAAAACCCCCGATCACTTTGTTATAATGACCATTAGTCGAACCCGCAGAAGTATAAGTCAATCTCAACACATAATTTTCCTTGACCTAAAAATAATGGACGAGCAAGGTCTCTCGTAATTTTTATGATAGTAGCGTATAGGGAGGGATGGTAGTGTGTATCGGTTCGGAGGTAAAAGGGTCGTATAAAATAATAATAAGAAATATCGATTGCGAGGAAAATATTGATGAAAAAACAGCTAGAATGGTCATAAATTTCGGTCATGTGAGTATATAAATATAATTTGACAATATATTATTCAGTTTGATTTTATAAAAATACTAATACTGCTTATGTTTCAACATTCCGAAAACTAAATTGGTGATCATATATACCTAGCTAGACTTCTCTTGAGAACCGAGTTTTTAAAATTCGTGACCCTAATTATAACTCGTGGAGGCACATATACTATTAACGATTTGTATACACATATATATGACATTAGCAGGTGAGCTTCAGATCAATTTAATCAAAATCGATCTATATCATATGATTCTTCACCGTATGCATGAAAAACCTTTATTTCTGGGAATTGGAGTGGCTGTCAATTGGCGTTGCTATAGTTGATTGATTGAGGGGCTCTTAGACATGTTCGACAAAAATATTAATCTTACGATAATTTTGATTTATATTATTTACTATAGCACATTTATGATATGATTGTTAGAACAAAGTCTTTTGGTTCTTTACAACGCCCTTAACCAATTCCAATCCAGCCGATCTATTAACAAATAACACAAGAAAAATGATATAGATCTGAAAAGAGTTGTCCACAAGTGATTGGCGTGCTTTCAAAAATTTGTACATAAAATAAAGTTGATCAAGGTTTTTGTCAAACAGTTAAAACCACAAAATCCAAATATGTCAAGTAACATTGCAGTCTTACATCAAGATATGTGAGAAAAATTTACCTGTATATAAGAAATTAAATTACTAAGAATAGTACATTTAGTCATAGTTTTTTAGGTGAGCCTATAGTGGAGTAATATAGCCCAAAAAAAAATATTATTAAGCTAATGGTTTAAGATCTTGTCATTACAAATCCTTGGCTACACAGAGGTAAAATATACCAAGTTTTTTATAATCAAGCTTTCAAACTAGGGATTTGGTCATCCTAAGAACTTTGACTTTGACCGCCGCTTGATCGCCGCTTGACCGCCTTGACTTTGCCAAAAAACTTGCAAAAAGTTCATCGGAGTTTGGAGACTTTCAAACTAGGGTTTTGGTTAGCCCACAAACTTTGACTTTGATCGCGCTTAATCGCTTTGAGTTCACTAAAAAACTTGCAAAAGTCCACCAGAGTTAGGGAGTTCCAGGAAGACTCTTTGATACTTCAATCAAAACACTGATATGGAAGGAGATAGCTAATATTAGAATGAATAACGTACTTTGAATGTGCTAGAACGTCCCTTTTATATAGCATGGGAGTCCTCTCATTTAGGAGTTACAAATTTGAATCCTAATTGACTTTAGATACATTCTAGGTTTCCAATCCTTACTTGGCTAAACTTCCTAAAAATTCTATCATTTACTGAATTTAACATGCTTCTAGAATACTCAATTAGCAAAATTATTATAGTACCATTCATTAATAAGTTCTAGAAATAATGTGACAACTTGTCATTGGTGGATTATTTTTATCCACATAATTTGCCCCTACTCTTTTAAAATATTAAAGAAGTAATTAAATAATAATAAAGAGAGTTCTTTTCTTTTTTCTACAATCATGACGCTAATTTAAAGCTCCCCTGGCGTTTTTTAGTATGTGTTATTCCAAAGGCACCAAATATATCTAAAAAGGGGTTGATTAGATTTTTTTTTTTAAAATAAGGAATTACTAAATGATTAAACAAGTTACTTTAAGTAATTACTAAATGATTAAACGAGTTACTTTAATTACTACATGATTAAATCTCTTAGTCATCCCTTTTACTTCGAGAGTAGAAATGATCCACTAAGGATGACAGTTATAAATAACCCAATCGTTAGAGTTCATGTCCTAGTGACTAATTATTTGATGTAATTGCTTAACATTTTTGATATTATATTTGATTGAATAAATGAATTATTTTATTATGATTTTATTTACTGTGTTATATAAATGTTAGCATAATAAAAGTCCTTAGAATAGTGATACGAATTATATAGCTTCAAGTATGTGACTTCAACATAAGATTATATAATTACAATTAGTATCATTGTTCTTAAATGTTCCTAGTCGAGACTATTATGTGGATTGACTGATGGCCAAATCTCAATGATCATAAATATATGAGATATTGAGTCAATGCATAGGTACATGTTAGAGAACAATGTACTGGAGAGACCCACCATGAGAATTCTACGTGGAGCATTATGCATAGTGTCATAAGAAATTTTCATAGTGACAATGATGTAATGATCCTCCAACTTGAAATCACTTTATTATTACATAAGAATTTATGTACTTTGATATCACTAAAGGTCACCTTTTATAGGGTGGACAATAAAAGTGATTATTGGGTACATCATGAATCGTGTGAGGAATATGAGTGATCTAGATGAAATTTAACCCTCCTATATATTATGGTTGATATCCATAGGCCTCTTGATTGAGTAGGTCTATGAAATGCATAACCATGCTCAAATAGTGATTTGTTTCATATAGTCTACTCATTGATCAAGAAAACTCAGATTAAATTATGAAGAGTATGACACATTTCATGCCTCGAGTTTAATTTAGGATGTCAAGGTTAAAAGGATTAAATTATATTGAAACATTGGTCACGAAAAGGTTGCATCGAATCACCGATCTTATTATTACTTGGGTAGCAGTGATGCATTACTAGATGTCACTCACTGTTTATAATTTTATAATATGATTTTAAAATTATTGCTTACGTAATAATAACCTATAGGGTCATACACTTAGAACATAATTAAAAGAAAATTAATTTAAATTATAAGAATTTAAATATATCAATATGATTGATAGTATTTAAATTAATAAGATAACTTGTATATATATATATATATATATATATGTATGTATATTAATTAAGTAAGACTTAATTAAGATAATATATATATATATATAAATTCAGATTTTGTTTATTTTTTAATTGGATTAGGTTTTGGTTAACTCTTTTGGCTTATATATATATATATATATATATATATATATATATATATATATATATATATATATATAATATCAACAGAGAAAGTAACGTAAGAGAAAAAAAAACCTAAACCCTAGCCGCTTTTAGAAAGAGACTAGAGAGAAAAATATTCAAAAAATTCAGATCTTAGTTGTTAGTATCACAACTCCCTTTTGCTGCAGATTGTGTGACGATTCGCGGAGCGTTTGCGTAGATACCGTAGAGTCGCAGTTCCGTTGGGTTGCGTTGAAGATTCGAAGCGTCCCAGAATTTTCCATCGTCTCCATTCAAGCTTGGATAAACGGTAAAACAAATCTAAACCTCTGATTTAATATGTTTTCGCATGGATCCTTTTTAGGGTTTCGAAAATTGATATGAAAATTTTAAATTCCGCTGCTTTTACGTTCCGAAATCCCTACACAAACTTCACTAAGAACTATTACAACTATTAATTCACTTATAATCCTTCAAGTGTCAAAGACTTGAAATACAAATATCACTAAAATCTGATCATAATCACAAAGAATAAGATGTTACTTGAGGTGCTGCTAATTTGCTTTTAGATTTCCTTTAAGTGTATTAGCAGCAATAAGTTGGTCTTTGGATTATAGGGTAGAGTACTTGTACACTTGAGCTATTAGGTGCTTGATTATTGAGGATTCGTTATTTTTCAGTGGTATGAGTAGCAATCCTTTTATAATCTATCATTGGTATTTGTTCGTTTGATCGTTACCGTTGCTCCAAATAGCCTGAGACATATGTCAATTGATAATTCCTTTGACTTCAAATAGTTATCTATTGGACCACAAGCTCTCACTTTTGACGGTACTATGTTTAGTGCAGCGACAAACACGTGTTATTGTCCTTGCAAAGCTAGCTATTGTAAAAGTTGTGTTGTCTCTTCATCCTTATCGCTAACTCATTTGAATATCAACTTTGAATCGTATAAGTTAAGGTTATATGACCCTTGTCATAAACCTTCCACTGTCTTATCAGTCTTCTGCACTCTACGAGTTTTGATAATTTTTTCTTAAATCGTAGAGTTTCTCTTCAAATTATTGAGTGTACTTATTCAACGATATTAGCTATACAATTTTTAGTGGTTTTACGATATACCTCTACTATCTAGCTCGCTTTTCACTTAATGATTTCACTAATAGTTCTAAATACTTACATTCTTTACTTTGCGATTTAGAGTGAGTTTAGCTTTTACTCGATGAATATTTTGTCTTCTTAATTAACGTCAACTATTGCAAAAGTATATGGCTATATTCTACAATTGTGGATCTATCCAATAAATTAGATCCCTAACTAAATTCTTTTACATAGAAAACTCATAAGGACTTTATAAAATATACTTGTTTAGACATATATACAATGTAGTACAGTCATCATCAAAACAAATAGGGAATAAAATAAATACAAGTACTAACAATCTCCCCCTATTTGATGATGACAAAACAAGTAATTTCAATCAATCATCAATATCTAAGAATGTAAGACAATATATAAAATAAACATGACTTATATATACAGTGAACAACTATATTGTCTAGAGAAAAATATAAATTTTATTGATATATAAACTTAAATTACAAAGAGGAAAAAATATTACAAAACTTTATAACTGATTAAAACTACCTCCAATATCTTGACCTTTTAGAGGATCCGATCTAAAGGAATTGCTGCATTGTAGGTTCAATAGTTGAGGTTGATGAGTGTTGTTGAGTTCTAGGCCTCCTCTCCCTTTTTTTTCATCATCCTTACGAAACTTAACTACCTCCTTAGTCAGTTTCTTTACTTCTTCTACTAATTCCCTGGCTTGTTCAGTAGTAACTGTGAAATCTCCTTGAAGTTTAATGAGTTGTTGTTCAATTTTGAGTCTGGTTTCATATAATGTAGCAAGACCAATATCTGTGCACTCAATCTTCTTGATAGTTGCTTCATTGAGATCAAAAGATTTTCCACTTAACTCAAAAAAAAATTTAGTGAGAAGCTTAACAGGTTGCTAATTGACCTCTTATAATATCTTGACATTTTTAGAATTGGTTTTGATTTTTTTGAGATACAACTCATCTATTTTCTTAAGAGTTTCTTGAATAATATCAGCAAGTTTTAGCGTTCTTTGACCAAATTCCTCACTTAGTTCTCCTAAAAATGTTGCCATTGCTATAGCCATATCACCCATATGCTTTTACAAGTTTTTAGTACTTAACTCATAGCCAAATAGACATTTATCTTCTATCTCCAAGAGCACTTTTGCTATTCAGTTCTTAATAGGCATATAACAAAGATGAGAGAAAAGCTTGTTCATCATGTTCTGAAAATTCACATTGTCTGATAAATTTACACCTTGGAAAGGTGTCTCAAACAATTAGTTACTTGTTTGAGGTAGAGGAAATATCAAAAGTATAGGTGTATGGTATATTTGTGTGAATAAAGGAATGTGTTTGAGTATGTATTTAGGATGATGAAGGTATATATGTATAAGTATGAGAAAAAGAAGGATTATCAGAATGTACAAGGTTAGTATTTTGGTAAAAGGTAGTAAAGTGAGGAAACTCTACGATCAGTGACTTGTGAGGCTATACGATCAGAGAGTTAGGAATTGGAGAAGTTTGAGATGAGTTTTGTTTTGGAGATTATGGCGAGGGAGGTCTGGAATATACATGTTCTGTGTTGTTTGTGGTGGGGAATTATTATTTACAGGAGATGAAAGTATATATGTAGGCTCTATGATTATAGAGTTTTAGGACTCTACAGTCGTGGGGTTTGAGGAGGACGAGTCTGTAGAGAAAAGAAACATAAGGTCTGGGAACTCTGCGATCAATGAGGATGAACTTTCAACAAAGCGGCGACCGACGTTTGTAATGTTAGACCCTACGAACGCTTCATAGCGCAGATTCTTCTTAACTTCTTTTCCTTTAGCAAGTGTTGCTCTGACCTTGTTTAGAAAAGAGGGATTGATGTATACAAAAACTTTGGAACATGTTTAGTAGAGATCCAAAAAATGACGATTCATCTTCATTTGAGTTAGTTAGCTTCAATCTTCTAAAATTGATTACATGAGGGTGATGAAGAGCAATTACCCTCACATTAAGATATTTCTTGAATGTCCATGTGATCCAACTATAGTCCCTTAGTATTTGAGCTATGAATAGAGAATTCCATTGGTAGAAAACAGTAAGGTGACTCATCTACTTCTTCATCTTCATGCACTCTATGAAGTCTTCATTGATTTACCTCAACATCTCCTTTATAAGCATCAAGGTCTAAAACAACATTGTTTTGTTTAGAACTCATGCCCTCTTCAAAAGTGGATAGAATAGAATGCACCTTAATATGGATGTCATCATTATCTCCAAACTTTTTAACACTTTGAACATTCTCCATCCCAGCATTTTAGGATTTGGAATTTTTTCAGTTAAGGCATGTGAAGGTTACTAGTTTAGGTAAAATATTTATAATATGTATAGGTTAGTAGAGAGGCAGCTCTCCTCCAAGATTCTTTATTCTGAAAATGGGTTATTTCTCAACCTTAACTACTTTTGTGAATTCAAGAGAATTATCAGAAGATTCTCTTACTAACTCAACAACTAGTGGGTTGGCTTCAACAACTTTAGACTCGTTAAGTTCTACCTCCCTCGTAGTAGTTGACTTTTTTTTTCTTAGGTTTTTAGCCTTGTTCACATCTTTCTTTTGTATTACTTTTTCTTCACCATCTTCTTAAACATCTTCTATTTTGTCTATGGCTCAGGCTCAGGGGTCTTCCCAGCCATCTTACCATTTGGCTCAGGTTCATCAGCCTTTTTTACCATCTTTTTAATTTGTTCTATAATTGGAGTCTCTACGTTTGACTCTACGATTGCTTCATTTCCTTTTCATTCATCAATCAAAATAAACTTCCTTTTTTCTTATTTTTCTCCTTTATCAGTTTTAGGGCTTCCTCTATTTCCCTTTTAGTATCTTCTTGGTAGGTAGTAGCTGCATTTGTAAAAAGCTCATAACTTGTCATTAAAGGTGATTTAGTGGTGACATTCTTTAGTCTCTTAAACTTTTTAGTTGGCTCCTTCACGCCTAACTCCATTTGTGCCTTTTCTCCAGTAATATTATTTTCTTTCTCCTCGTCTCCACCTTTCTTCACAATTTTCTCAGGTTTTCTATTCTTTAATTTTATTGCTTTCATTTTCTTCTTCTTAAAATCCGTGAAATCTAATCCCTTCTTCTTGTCAATTTTCCTAATGTCAGTTACACCTTTATTAAGTAGTTATAAGGTGATACCAACTTCAATTGGTTCTACTTTACTATTATACCTTAACCTTGGTCTTATGTTTTTTCATCAACATGAGTTCCATTTAGATAAAATTCTGTAACTAATTTCGAGTACACCCTTATGTTCTCGCTAAGTACGGTTTTTAGTCTAACAATTCTTAGAAACTTGAGAATAATGAGAAAATGAGTGGCGACTCCTTCGAATTGATCGAAGTAGAGTTAATTTTCAAGTACAATCTGAGTGCTCAACATGCAAGTAACTAGAAATTTGAGCTAAAACGAAGAAATATAAAGTTAGGGTTTGGACATCGTAGAGTAAAAGAAAGCAAAGGTTACAAGATGGTAAAGTAAGAGAGAGAAAGCAAGAAAGCAAATGAATCGGTGAAAAGTCAAAAATTACAATTACAAAATATATGTACTTTCCTCTATTTGCTACTAAGTGGGACAAGTGAAAGAACTCTATTTGAGGCACTGTTTGTTGTAATTGTTTCATACAGTTGTAGCAGTTACTTTTTATTTTTAATACGTTTTAACTATTTTCTTCACCACGCACCTTAAGATTGTCTTATTTACTCGTTGTGTTGGCCCTCATTCGTAAAGTATACTATTGTAGTATGCACTTTCACTTTACGATCCACTGGGTACTCTTTATTCTACGATCCATCATTTCCCAGAGTTCATTATACACATTTGTTTCTACATGGCCAGTCTCATAGTACAAAGATCAAGTACTTAAATTTAAGATGCTTAAGTCACTTGGTAACTTATTAAATCTGAACTCATCTGATGGTTTAGTAAATACATTAACTAATTGATTATCTGTTGGGATAAAATATAATATAATATTACCATTTTGAACATGATTTCTAATGAAATGATGTCTGATGTTTATATATTTAATAGAATGCAAGACAGGATTATGAGTGATAATTATAGCACTAGTATTATCACAGAATATAGGTATAGATTTAAATTTAAAAACATAGTCAGTTAGCTGATTCTTCATCCAAAGAATTTGAGTACAACAACTACCAACAGTAATTATACTCAGCTTTTAGAGTTTTGTTTCTTGCTAAACCATAAGACAAATGTTGAAAAGTTCCACTAGTACTTTTTTCTGTTTATTTTGCATCTTACAAAATCAGCATCTGAATAACCAATTAGATCAAATGGAGACTCCTTGGGATACCACGGGCCCAAATTTGGTATACACTTGAGATATCTAAAAATTGTCTTAGCAAACATCAAATGTGGTTAGCTTAAAATCTAACACAAATACATATGGAGAACACTATATTAGGTCTACTAGCAGTGAGATATGGGAGAGAGCCAACATACCTCTGCATTGTGTTATATCAATACTTTTATATTACTCATGCTTGTTTAGCTTAATTATAGTAGCCATTGAGGTCTTCATAGGAGTATCTGATTCCATGTCATACTTATTGAGTAATTGTTTCATGTATTTGGCTTGGTCTATGAATATTTATTCATCAGTCTGTGAATGGTTAATAATAATTTAGAAAGGGGTTGAATAGATTATAATATCTTATTAAAATCCTTGGCCTTTTTTTTAAAAAAAAAAATTCTTTTCTAATTACTTATCTTAAATACTTTTATTGTTTATCCCAACTTTTAATTTGAACAACTACACATAAGCAGTCACACAAAACAGAGTGGATTTAATTGGCTCACATTATACATTAGGGGTATACTGTTATGTCTAGCCCTAAGCTTCTATCCATGATTTGAGATCTTATCACTATAATATTAAACCTCTGATTCAATAGGTGGGGAAATATTTACAAAGTTTTGCAATAAAACTTTAAACTTCCCTACAACTAATTATCTTGAAAATAGGTCCCCGCTACTTCCTCAAATATAGTTGTATCTATAATCCTGATATCAGTAATATTTTTAAATCGGGTCTTAAAACTAAAGATGTTTCTCTATCCTCCCAAGAACAATAGAGACTCAACACCTATTGACTTCTTAAAGACTCTGGTCTTAGTTTGTGATCACTCTACTTCTCACAAACACTAAAAATATACTATCTCAAATATCCTTATTGAAAATAAGTTTGTTTTTAAGAGTTTGCTTCTTAACCAAGCAGATAAGATTTTAAGATCAATATATTTTTTGACTAAAGAATGTAAGCAATTTACAAATGGGCAAGAATATATAAATAAATTTTAGAAGTATGCAGATATGTCAGTTCAAGAAGAATTCTTGTAATATCAACCAATTCAAGTATATAAAGTAATGTATGTCAAAGTATTTCAAATACTTGAATTTTGTGCTCTTTAAACAAGTATATAATGTGTATGAGACGTTATGTGTGATACTTGTTGTAATGAAGCAAGATGTGCAAGTCTCTTTGATTTTTCTTTCCAAAGAGCTTTATGGCAATAAATACTTTTTCAACGTTATCTATATTCTTCAATTTTGAAATAACTAGATTTATCTTAGTTAAGTCATGTTAGGGATTTTTTTTTAATCATTAATAACCAAACAACAAACTTAACAAGAAAACAAGCCAAACATTTCATGTCGGCTTCACGAGGTAGGTCCCAAATCTATCTTCGAATATCAAGTGGTTAAGAATCATATTCTACTCCTAACTTGATTTGTATTCAAAGCACTTGAGTGTAACTTAAGAATCTTAGAGCAATAATTGTTACTTACGACGATGAGCTTATAAAAGCTCTTTTTCAAAACCAATCTAATATTGATAACTAAAAAAGATTCAATATCAAATATGATATACTTTTATACTATAGCTAGACCTTACAACATTGGCCTGGGCCAACCCATCTGTCAAAAATTGGGCTTTAGGTCTTGATTTTTCAGTCCATGAAAACTTGGGTCATTTTGTTTTGGCCTAATTTTAGCCTCGCCCATTGTGGCCCGGTCCGACCCGCAAGCCAAAATTTTATTTTAGTTAGCTCAATTTTACAAGAAATTAGAATCACTAAAAAAAATATTCATAGTTAAAAATTATTAAGCACTTAAACAACTAAATAAATATTCACAATAATTTACATAATGGTGAATATTATCCAAAAGATAGATAGAGGAAAATGAAATAACAAAATATAATACAAAATTCCAAAATAATATTGAAACTTCACATTTGACATTATGTAAGAGCTTAAACATCTCTTCACTTGTGTGCTTATAAACAATCAAATATTGAAATAAAGTGGAACTAACAATTGCCATGATGGTTACTAATAGCAACACCCAAAATTAATATTTTAATAAGTTTGTAAATTAATTATGATTAAAATCAAATGAACTCTTTTTTAGAATGAAGAGGGAATACGATTTTATATTTTAAAAAATTCTACATTATAAATACATACATGTAATCTTTGTACACCATTAAATACATTTTAAAAGCAACATCAATATATGAAGAAATAACCCAGCGAAACAAAAAACTTAGACAAAGGATTTAACTCTAGCAAATCATAGAAGAATGTAATTTGCAATTCAAGCAAATTATATAAATTGCAATTCTACATAGTTTTCAGAACATAACGAAAATAAAGACACCAATATTTTTCTTTAGACAATAGTTAACATGAACTAATTAAAAGTATAAAAAAAATTGTTCATAAAATACCCACCTTGACCATCTGCTACAATAAAATTGAGTTAATTGCTATGATAAAATTGAGCTTATTAAAAAAAATATTAAAAAAATTGGCCCACGGCCCAGCCCGACCCGACTTTTGCCACGGGACTCTTATTTTCAGTCTAGAAAAATCTGGACCATTTTTTGCCGGCCCAAATCTGCCCCAACCCGCCTATGACTTGGCTCGTTTGGGCCGACTCAATCCGTTTGTCAGGTCTAACTATAACAATATATAACAAGTATAACAATTCTAGTAATATATAGCAAGTATATCAAATAAGAAATTTAGCTCAAGTATTGAAGTATTTGAGAGCACAAATGTAGGCAAGGATTTATCAGTTTGGCTTATATACTTCTTGAAAAAAAAACTTTTTGAAATGAGAATAAGTTTCTTATTTATAGAGGTAAAATGAAAACTTTGAATTTTAAATTTGCCCATTTAAGTTTTCGGCCAAATTTGTTTTCTTTTATGAAATGAATCAAAAGGATGAAGCGAAAATTTTCTTTCATCCAGTTTGTTAAAATGATAGCGTATAAAGTTTTTGGGCCAGATTTTTCATACGTCGTTGGAGTAAAGAGTTAAGCCAGAATTTCGATAGATTTTGTTATGGGCTATTAAATTTATTCAAGCTTACTAAATGCTAATATATCCGAATAGTTGGCCTAGATTTTGTCCTATCACTGAACACATATATTGGGCCAAGAGCTATAAAAAGAATTGGATAAAAAATGATTTTTGAAAATTATTTCTTTTTGGAATGGATAAGAGAAAAATAATTTTATAGGTAATTTTGAAAAATCATTTTTCCAAGCCAAATTTATTTTCAAGTGCCTTTAGAAATGTTACTTATGACTTTAGCTTTCTTAACATTTGACATTAGTTTGTCAAAGTTATATGAGAGTTAATCTCAACAAGTTGAAAAATATTTTGAAATAATATACATTAAAATATGAAAATATATCTTAAAATATCAAATGCATATATATATGTACTATAGAGAGGATTCTAATCCTTATTTTCAAACTAAACTAGCATTTTAGGATATAATCTTTTAAATAGTATAACTAATATGAAATGCATTTTTATTTTTTTTTGTTATCATCAAAATCAAGGATTAAGTTAGAAATACCCCAACAGTCTACTTTACTTAGGGTCTAAGGAAGAAGTTTTGCTCTCTCATCATACTTATTTTAAACTTGTTCTGCATAAACTTAACAAATCTTTCACATAATTTTTCATCAATAATATTATTCACATAAATTTGTACTAACCATGTCTTATCTTTGTGTTTTTTAAGAAATAGTGTTGTGTTTACTCTACCTTTAATGAATATTTTTTGATAAGAAATGCAGTTAATGTATCATACTATTCCTTAGGTGTTTGTTTCAATCTATATAATGTTTTATCTAATCTAAACACATAATTAGGATGAGTTGGATCAATAAAACTAGAGGTTGTTTAACATAAATATCATGTTAAAGTTCTCCATGGTGAAATGCACTATTGACATCCATTTGAAGAATCTTGAACTTCATGAAGATGCATATACAAGGAACATCCTAATAGCTTAAAGTCTAGTAACTAGTGTAAGGGTCTCATGATAGTCAATTCTTTCTTCTTCTGAGTATTCTATAGCAACTAATTTGGTCTTATTCCTTGTGATTACACTATCTTCATTGATCTTATTTTTGAAAACTCATTTTGTACCAATAAAGGATGATCCTTTGGTCTTAAAACTAATCTCCAGATCTTAATTCTCTCAAACTGGTTTAGCTCCTCTTGTATAGCTTCAATCTATCTAAAGTCTTGAAGTGCCTTATCAATCTGCTTAAGTTCTATTTGAGATAAAAAAAAAAAAAAAAAAAAACTCAAATAGAAGCATTCATTCTAAGTTACAGATCTTGTTTTGACTCTTGCATTTCGATCACCAATAATTATGTCTTGTGTGTGATCTCTTGTCCATCTACTTTTAATTAGAACATCAGTCCTTATGCCTTCTTGTTTGAGATCTTCTAGTTAGGTTCAGTAGGGTCTGATGTAGGAGAATCATCAATTCTTAAAGTTTACAATTATGAAATAACCGGCTCTACGATCTCTTAGTTGTTGATTGTAGGGTCTTCTTGTTCCACATTTTCTTGTTCCTGCTCTATCAACTCATCAAAGATAATAATCTTACTTGGCTATAGAATGTTAGTTTCATCAAATGTAATATGTATTGAAATTTCAAAATTTAACAATCATTTATTAAACACTCTATCTGTTTTACTGTCAGTTGAATATCTAATAAAAGTACATTTATCTGATTTTTGTTGTAATTTAGTTAAATAACTCTTACTATTGTTGACTATGTAGCAAGTGCAACAAAAAATGTGAAAGTAACCAATGTTAAGGTTCCTTCCATTCCAAAGCTTTTAGGGTGTCTTCTTGTAAGTAAAGTGAATAAGAGATTTGTTTTGAGTATGGATGTAGTGTTGATAGTTTCAGCTTAAAAATATTCTAGTGGTCTTCATGCTACTAGAAGTGCCCTCCCAAGTTCAATGAAAGTTCTTTTGACACTATTTTGCCCATTATCTCCATAGAAATTATAAACCTAAAAAAAATTAAATTATTTTCTATGATCACTCCTTCTATCTTTGATCTTCAATGATTTGAGGACAAATCCTTAAATTCCAAACCTAATATGTCAGAACTACATCTTTGACAGGTGATCAAGGAATCCATTGAAGAAGAAGACATGTTTCAAGTAAAAATTATCTTTTTCCGCTCCTCAACCTTAGAGACTAGAATTGACTCATTTTGTGCAAACTGCTCAATAATGTTTATCAAAATTTCATTTTTAGCCTTAAGCTTAGAGAGAAAAAAGTAGTTTTTTGAACTATTTCTAATTCAAGTTGTATTCTTTCTTTCTCCTATTGAAGTAGATAATGATCCCTATATAGAATCCTGAACCATTTCATATGTTTATTCAATTTTGATGTAATATCACATAAAGAAATTCTTAAATAAAAAAATATCAATGTTAGAAGAGTCAAAATCAAATACCTCACTGCTATCAATTTCTTGATGATCGATCAGTAGTAATGCTAGTAGGTGCTTCAATGACCATGAGACAAAGATTTTCCATCCGTGGACCTTCATCATCACTTGACTCTAAATCAGAGTTACTTTCACTTTGACTCTAATAACCTTCAGTTACCAGGCCTTTTTTTTTTAAACTTCTTGTATGTCTTTTTGTCCTTCTTGGTATACTCCTTGTTATCTTTATTGAACTCCTTTTTTAGTGGTTTAGTGCATTCAACAATATAGTGACTAGGCTTTTTACACATATCTTTATAGGAGCCTCTTCTTTAGCTGTTGTTGTTGATGGTTCTTCTATAGTTATTGCTCCTACTTTTCTTCATGAACTTCTTTAATCTTCTAGCAAACAAAGTCAGATCTTCATCATTATCATCCATGTCAATATAATCCTTCATAAGGGCTTTAGAAGATACTTCAGTTACCATAAGGGCTACATCTTTATATTTCTTTCTTATCTCTATTATTGTTGTTGTTGTAGTTGTTGTTATTTTTGCTATTTGGTTCAACTCCAACTCATAAGTTAGCAAGTTTTCATATAATTTTGGCATGGTCATTTTATGAAAATTCTTGGACTCTCTTATAGTAGTGGTCTTGGCATCTCACTTATTGGGCAGTGCTCTTATAAAGTTGATGTTGACTTCCTTGTTAGGGTAAAACCTTTCCAATTTCTTTAAGTGAGTTAAGTAGGATATTGAATCCCTCATATGTTGTTGAGATGTCTTCTCTAGCATTGTGAGAAAACATCTCATATTGTTGAGTGTGGAGAGACTTCTTATTTACTCTTACTTCTTTTGTTCTTTCATGCATCACAAGGAGAGCTTTCCACACCTCCTTGGTTATTTTGTAGTCAATCACATTCCCAAATAGCTCATCTTCAAGAGTTATGAATATGATGTTCTTAACTCTCTTGTCAAAAGCTACAAGCTTCTTCTCATTTGCAGTCCACTCGATTCTCTACTTGATTACAACTTTATTAAGATCTTATGGTGTAGGAGGAAACTTTGTAGGCATATATGGTATATTTAGCACAACATCAAAAAACTCACCATCGATGGCATCTATGTAAGCCTATATTCAAACCTTTTAGTTACCAAATTTATCTTTGTTACACAAAGGTGGCTTGTTTTTAACACCAAGCTCACAACTCATTTTGTTGAATGTCATGGATCTACTTAAGCTATAAATCTTAGTTTAAGAGAACACAACTCTAATACCACTTGTTATTTCTAAAGGCATAAAAGTGATTTAGCAGGGGGTTGAATAAATTCTTTTAAATTTTCTTTTAAATAATAAATTGCCAAATGATTAAACAAGTTAATTTAATTGATTAAGCACAACAGAATTAGTTTAAAAACCCTTTCAAAGATTAAATGAAAATTCAAAACTCTAAATTTAGTGTAATTACAAAAACTAGTCACAATAAGAAATCATAGAGTGACAGATATTAATATGCAAAAAAGTAAGTGTAGGAAATTAAAGAATACACAGATATTTAAGAGGTTTAGAGTACAAAAGTCTCTTAGTCTTCTTTTCTACTCCGAGAGTAGGAATGATCCACTAAGGATGAAGGTTACAAATAACCAAAGTTCACTAAAAACTATTACAACTCTTGATTCACTTAGAATCCTTTAAGTCATAAAGACTTGAAATATAAAGATCACTAAGATCTGATCATAATCTCAAAGAATAAGATGTTGTTTGACGTGCTGCTAATTTGCTTTTAACTTTTCTTCAAACATATTAGCAGCAATAAGTTGCTCTTTAGATCGTAAGGCGGAGCACTTGAACACTTGAGCTATTAGGCACTTGATTCATGAGGATTCATTATTTTTCAATGTTGTAGTAGCAATCCTTTTATAGTCACATTGGTATTTGTCTGTTAGACTGTTACTGTTACTCCAAATAGGATGGGACACATGTAAATATATAATTTCTTTGACTTTAAATAGTTTTCTGCTATACCACAAGCGTTCGCTTATAACAGTATTATGTTTAATGCAGCAGCATATATGTGTCTTTCACCTTGTAAAACTAGCTGCTGTAAAAATAGTGTTGTCTTTTCATCCTTATCGCTAACTCATGTGAATATCAACTTTGAATCGTGCGAGTTAAGGTTATATGATCCCTGCCATAAACCTTTCACTATCTTCTCATACTTTTACAATTTACGAATTTTGATAACTTTATCTTGAATTGTAGAGTTAGTCTTCAGATTGTTAAGTGTCCTTACAAAAACATATTGGTTTTTCGATTCTTAGTAGCTCTGTGATATAACTTTACAATCGGACTCTTCACTCAATGATTTCATAGAATACTTATGAATACTTGCCTTTTTTACTCTGCGATGTTAGAGTGAGTTTAACTTTTACTCAACAAATAGTTTGTCTTCTTGATCTGCTCCAATTATTGCAAAATTACATGGCTATATCCTACGATTGTGGGTCTATCTAACAAATTAGATCCATAACAAAGTACTTTTACATAGAAATCTCACAAGGACTTTACAAAATATACGTATTTATACACATATACATTATAACATAGTTATCATAAAATCAAATAGGAAATAACATAAATGCAAGTACTAATAATATGCACATATCATTTTTTTTAAATGCTTATAGCACTAATTCTTGGCCTATATGGCCTTAATTTTAGGTCTCTGTGGCTTTAATTATGGCCTCTATGGCCTTAATTCGTGACCTTATATCATGAATTCTTTACTTAGCTTTATGGGAATCGTCTCTTTATTATGTACTTTTTCAAATTATTTAGGAGAAGCAATCTCAAGTTAACAAACTTAAGTTGAAAAAATTATTCCTTTTATTATTGAATAAAGAAGGTCTACATAACTTGTATAGGCCCTTAGGGCTATGGCTATAACATGCCTTATTTCTTAGTATTTGATTTCCAAAGCTACTGAATATAAAGACATAATTTGAATAAAGTAAATCCTACCTCTATTGACAGTGCGCCCTTAGATTAACCAAGTGCCAAGAACGTGGCACCAGATTTCTAGCCAGAGTTTCTAATTGATAGGACCTAAGTCTTAATATCTTCTTGACTTTATAAGATCCCTGCACCCTTATTTAACATATCTCTCCAAATGACTTCTTCTTATGAGGTATTCTATTTCATCCTTCAGATGTCTGCAAGCATTAATGTCATTCCCATGACCTTTGTGGTATCTACAATACTGACTTTGATCTTTTTTATCGGCATCTGCCCTTATGGGTTTAGGCCACCGTACATAAGGTTCATATGCTATCTCCATTAAAATCTGACTTTGAGATGTTAGGGGTGTATTCGGAGTACCTTGATGAGGATGTCGCTTTTGAAGACTCATTATTCTCTCTTAATCTCTTTTCATTATTATTGTCCCTATTTTTAGACTCATCATTCTTTTTTTTATGTCATAATTGCTTTTTGGGTTGAATAATATCCTTGACGACCATGTATTTTCCTGTTTTCCTTTAAAACTTGGCCATGGTTTGTGGGTGACTCTTAGCTAAAGACTTCTTTAGTCATTTGTTGTTCTATCGGTAAGGGCCACCACTGCTACAGATTGATTCAAGTTAGGAACTTTTTAGTGCCTCCTTTGTAAATCCGTTTAAATAGTTCTTAAAGGATTCACCACTCCTTTGAACTACATACATAAGTGTTGGAGAATTCTTAGCATGAGTTTTTCCTCTAATAAATTAATTTACAAATAACTCGCTTTATTGATCAAAAGAACTAATTGAGGCTAGAGCAAGTTATCTATACCAAGTTAGGGTTAAGTTCTTCAAGGTTTATGGAAAATATTTACGCTTTATTGCATCTGAGACATTATGTAGTAATAAAAGCGCATCAAATGTGAGTATATGACTTGTGTGATTACGTATTCCATCGTACTTATCCATCTGGAGCATCTTGAAGCCTTCAGAGAGTAGCTCATCTATAATATCCTAAATGAATGGTGGAGGCCCTAGTTTGTATATCATTCGTCCAGTCCCTACTCCTTGAACTCATTGGGATGGTAGAATTCCTTGACAACCTTAAAATCTCCTTTGCACTTTCCTTTCAATCCCAGCCTCCTCATGGGCATTGGATCTGTCAACTAGTCCTGAGCTGACAGTCCTATTATTTTAATAATACTCTGACCTTTGGGGCTGCCTAGGACCACTCATCAGATTTTGTAGTTGCTCTTGGAGATTGTTTATATTCTCCATTAATTGATTAATTATGTTTTCATCGGCCCTTAAACGTTCACGCCTATGGGGGCTATTTCTTGGATTATTCTGCCTATGCAGATCTGGAACACCATGACTCTGATTAATTTGTTATAAAAGGTCTACTTGAATTACACGTTAAGAGCGCTCAATATAGAGTCCACTATGAGTATGGATAGGTTCTTGATGGGTATGAGGAAGTGGACGGTGATGATGAGAGCGTTGCGGAACATGAGTATAGTTTATCTCTTTTTCTGAATTATTAGGAGATAATGGATGTGAATGATTTTGATTTCCTGCTGAGGGGCAAGTAGTCACCATATTGAAGTGCGAGTATTCATAGACGACACCGATCTGATGTGTAAATCAGTAGCCATTAAACTAAGATTTTGGTTAGCCCATAAATTTTGACTTTAACCATCACTTGATCGCCTTGAGTTCACTGAAAGACTGTAAAAAGTCCAACGGAGTTTGGGGGCTACGAGAGAACTCTCCTATGCTTAAGTCAAAACACTGATATATAGGAAGAGAGCTAATATTATAATGAATAACGTATATTGAATGTGCTAAAACGTCATCTATTTATAGCATGAGAGTCCTTTCCTTCAAGAGTTAGGACTTAAAATTCTAAATGGCTTTCAGGCTGTCAATCTTTAGTTGGTGAAACATCCTGGGAATTCTATCATTTACTGGATTTAATATACTTCTATAATACTCAGTTAGGAAAATTATTATATTACCTTTTATTAATAGAGTTCTAGAAATAACGAATAATAATTCGCAATTAGTAGGTTATCTTTACCAACATCAACAACCAAGCAAAAAAGAAAGCAAGAATAGGAGTGGGCAACACATGATTTTATCCACCCGATGAAACCACCAAACAACGAGCAACCTGTACTAGAAACAACCGTTAGCCACCCCCAGATCAAGCGACAGCTTGGGCAGTCTGAGGATGCTCTGGTGTGAAAATAAGTATAGGCCAAAAAGCGTAACAATGGAGAACTTGTTATTACTGGAAAATAATAGGTATTTGAGAAGAAAGAATCGTGTTACTTGGACCTCCACGCTTGTAGTATTATTTATACTTTTCATCAACTGCCTTATCTCCTCGTAACTGATTAGGATAGGGAATCCCTCACACCAACACTATTTCCAATGTAACCCCTGAATCATTAGACCAAATTCGTAATGACTATTAAATACCCCGACAGTATGATCTTCAAGCCCCTCATCGCATCGAGAAGATGTATTTTAGGGCCGATATGCAATACGTCTTAGTCCACACCCAAACACTCAAATACAGTCACTGTTTTCCTTTCCATGACTTCGTCAATACGCTCTTCATTCTCACTAACATCAGCCTCTCCCAACTTCTCCCAAACTCCTATATCCACTTACTTTATTTTATAGCATTCTACTACGAACAGAAAATCACCCCTCCTCTGATTTCTTCTTTTCCAACTTCAGCCTAACCAAAACCAAAGAACCAGGCTTTCGATGCCTGAAAAAAATCCCTGGACGTCGAGTATGGATGCAGACCCCAACCACCAACAGAAGATGGAATCCAGGCTGGTTCTATATCTACAATATAGACATAATCCATGTGCCTTCTTGGGGAGAACCTTGAAATTAAATCTAGGATACAAAAAGTCGTCTGCCGAACGCAAGAAAGAATTCCACGACTTCTGCCGACCAACCCTTGGAGTCTGGATCTCCTTACTAACGAACAATGGTTGTTTAACCATGGTTGTAAGTATACGAACCCTCATTAAACATTATGTATTTCATCATACTTGTCTATTATCCCTCATACTAAACCTGACTTCTATTTTTTGTAGTAGTACTGATTAGACCTCAAGCTCAAGCTCCCATACCTCCACCAGCAAGCCCTGATGCCCTCTTCATCTAGGAGGATTATGTTATCAATGAACCTACTTTTCCCACCAAGGAAGAACTACCCATTCCTATTCAACACATCCGATCAATCCCCTTCCAAGAAAACATAAATCAAAATTTCGCCGCCAACCCCAACGACGACTTCATCGAACCCCTCTAACGTACCAAACACACCAAGAAAATAACCACAAAACTTAACACAACCACCCCTGCCGATACCAGCGCTGAACCCTAAGACCAAAACACTGAACCTCCACTCCAAACATTAAAAACTCAACCACAAACCACCGAACCCCATTAACCAATCCCCGCATAAATAATAACTCAAAAGATGGACATTTCCCAAATAGAGAAACTCACCCTTATAAAGCAAAAACGAGGACGACTTGTGAAAGCCCATCTCAAAAATGCCCCCTAAAGCACAATTGTTCCTCAAGCAACCCCAACTACAACAATTCCACCCCCAACCGACCTCGACTGCTCAAACACCCAAACCAACACCAATAGATCCACCTTCATCCAAACTGATCCCAATCGAACAATCCGCCAGTCCCATATCCCATCAACCCAAGGGAACCACTGAAGCCCCTTCCACGAAGAAGCTACAATATCAATCCAACCTTCCAATAACCAAGAAAACGTCCTTATCCCAATTCCACCCAACAGAGCCAAAGCCTCAACTTCCACACCTTCTACTTACAACCCCTTTCGAGATGACCCAACAGAGCTGAAGCCTCAACTTTCACACCCTATGGCTTATATCTACCCGATATAGTTATTATCATATGGTTATCATTCTAGTTATTACATATTATTTGTGCTTCTTGTTAGTAAACACAATGAGATGAATCCAAATTTTCCCCAATCTGTGAATTGGGGAAGCGATATGTATTTTTAAAAAATTAAATATAATTATGCTTCAAAAAGATATAATGTTGCTACTAAAATAGAATGTAATGACCAGACAACACAAAAAACTTTATGGAACTTTAGAGAAAATCGATTTTAGTGAGAAGTTAAAGAGGATCCAGTTTTACAACATATATGTATATCTTAACTAGAAGTTTATTTTGCTGCCATTTTCATGAGGACTTGAAATATGATTCATAAATTGCGGGGAATTATTTTTTGTATATGAAAAATTGACTACAATTTGATCTACAAGGCTTGTATTCTACAAGTATATACTAAGCAGTAACTTAAAACCTAATTTAGAAGTATATGATGTATTAATATGTGATTAAATATCATTTATTATTTAATCAAGGTGCAAAAGAGGACCTATGTGGTTGAATGTTAATGTGACGGATTAAATAGAATGATAGACTGTAATGCCTACAATAAGGTAATTTAAAAAGAATTATTGTAAGATACGATGTTATGTGTTAGTAGGTAATAGATTGAATATGTGTATATATATATATGTGATCGAATAAAGAATTTAAAGTTAGAAAATAATGGAATGAGGAAAGGGTATGCAAATTGAGCTTAAGTTATAAAAGTTAATAGCGAGCTTAACGAATAGGCCTGGTGAGGCGAAGATATGAAAATGACAAGGTAAGGTAAGTATGTACGTGCAGTGAATAAAGAACCGTATGATCTAATCGATCTGTTAAGGATTAAAGGAATGATGTGTGAATGTTTAGAATTTTAAAGAATTGATATTAAATGATTGAATTAAGATAATCGTGATATGATGTGTAAAGACAAAAAGCTAATACTCTCAAATTTGAGTATAAGGAATGTAGATTTCATGTATGTTGAGAATTGACATTATATGTGTTGAGTGAATAAGAGAAATGACGTAAATTCGTAATGAAGGTACTACGAGTTATATGATTAAAGGAATGGATTTTAGTAATCCGAGTAAAGTTTGTTTTTTTTTCCGAGGAAAATATCTATGAACAAAATGAGCAATTCGACTATTTTGAGTTCGTAGGTAATTGAGAATACACTGTTATGCAATTGGTATTTGGTGTGATGTCCCAAGCACACAAAAATAAAATCTTACTTTGGAAAAATAAATATGTAGTAGTGTAAGTAAGAGTCGATCCCACAAAGAATATGATTATTTAATTTTATATTTTTGCAAACAAAAATTGGGGGGTTTTTGAATCAAAGAAATAATTTAAATAAAACTAACTAAAATAATTATACAAGTAATTTAATGAAATAAATGAGAAGAAAAAGCCTTAGTTTAAGTCAAAATCCACCATCAAGAATTTATAACTGATCACTGATGCAAGAATAACTCAATTCATATTTTAAATATTCAACGTGGAATAATTACTCCCATTCGAATAATTTTCCTATCTCTCCTTAATTTTAGTTAAGCAGAAACAAGCGATCTAAATAACCCTTACTACTAAATATTCTCAGACAAGCGCTAAAGATTTAACCTAGTAGCAGCATAAAGAAATAGAGAGATCGTTGAGCTAAACAACACAATCCAAGCGTCTGCATTTAATCTAGATGAATATTTTTCCTAAGATAAAATAATCTTTTGATAAGCAAAATAATTATTAATCTTAGTTATTTCGCAAATTAAAGTGACCAAACAATTACGGATTTGATATTTAATTTAGCAGTAGATTTCAACGAATAATAAACTAGTATGCATCCTTGCAATTAAACGAATTAATCATAAAATTAAACACAGAAAAATATTCAATACTCAAAATATAAATTGAACAATTAAAATAAATTAGATCTCATAGTGTATAAATCTTGATGGCTTCAATCACTTAAACCAAGAGAAATAATTTAGCTACTCATAATATTTGAAAGCATCAAAGAATAGAAGAGAAAATTTTTATTATTAGAAAAGTTGTATGTTACATTGTGTCTCAAGCCCCCTATTTATAGGCTCCAAAATCCTCCTAACCCTAGTAGGAAGTAAACTTTTCAAACCCTAATAGGATTTAAAATATAAATAAAAATAAAAGAAAACTAAAATAATTATTATCCTAACCTTAATTGGAATTAAAATCCATTTTGGAATCAAAAAGTAGCAAAAATTCGCGAATAATTTCGTTTCCAGAATTAATGCGCCAAATAAACGCGGCCTTCGCTACAGTACCATCGCCAGGTCAACACCAGCCCGCGCATTGCGCGGAGCCTTCCTTTGTTAAAACGACGTCGTTCCATTACCTCCACTAATCTGCTGCTTGGCCGCGCGTTGCGCGACCACTTTTCTTTTCCCCTAATCAAAATGACGTCGCTTTGATCCTTACAGCTGACTCCCCCGCGTAATGTGCGCGGGCCGAATTTTTCGAAAATTACAGAATTGCCACCGGGCTGCTTAATTACCAAAATGCCATCAGATCTTTGCAGAATTTACAAAATTGCCCCCATAGCTTATTTTTCCTACAAAAATAAATATAAATTAATTAAAATTAATATAAAAATAATAAAAACACATAATAATAAATAAAACCCTTAAAATACTAAAAATAAATAAAAACACATAAATAAAAAGAAATATAAAATTACTATAAAATTATCTAAATTAACATAAATTAACTAAAATCCTATAAAACCTATTAAAACCAATATAAGCTAAATAATTAAACATTTAAGCACACAATAAATATAAAAACTAAGTATTAGAGAATAAAAATATCATATAATTTAACCCTATCAAATACCCCCACACTTAGCTTTTTGCTCGTCCTTGGGCAAAACAAAAATTAAAACTATAAAATTAAAACTAATAACCAAACAACTTACTTGACTCGAACAACAAATCAATATGAATTCAATATTAGCCTCAACGATTTTTTAAATGATAACTCAAAGAAAATTTCAAAACCATGCAAAATCTAGAAGTTTAACATATTTATCAAATCTACTTTACTCAAGACCTTTTGTGTGTGTGTGAATCCAAATGTATCAAACTAATCAAAATTCAGATAAGTTTCGGTCATTGATTACCTTATAAAAGATATATAATAAAACTCAATAAATTTATTTTTCACATCACTCTTTATTAATATAGACAAATATAAATAAGAAGATCAAAAGGTTTCAAACAATTATATACACTAGGATTATTAATATGCATTTTTTTCAAATATTTTTTCATTTTTTTTTCTTTTAATGGGTGCATTTTATGCTCCATCTCACCAACGAGTGCGTTTTACGCTTCATCTCACTTTTTCATGTGTTTATGAGTGAGTGCGTTTTACGCTCCATCTTAACCCACCACAAGATTTTTTTTCCTTCAATAATAATCCTAGAAAAATTACTTAAATCATCTCTTCCAAATTATATTTTGCCTTATATTTTACTTCAAATAATGGTCAAATAAAATATAGAGTTCAAAAATAGCTTTCATAAGCATTTAACTATTTAAACTTCCCTTAATTAAAACTAGCTCAAACAAATGGATATGAGTGAATAAAAATTTAAAGGATCATACCAAAAAAAAAAAAAAAAAATTTAAAGGATCTCAAACAAAGTAAATATCAATAAAAAGTCAAAAAATCAAACTAAGCAAAAATTTATCATTTTTCCAAGAGTTATTAAAATAAAAATCAAAATTTTATCATTGGCTAAAAATTTAAAATTCAATTAACTCATTGCTCAAGTGACACATCCTAAATAAAATAAAAAAACTACCCCATTTTCGTAGGAAACACGGTTATACTTAGTATCTGCAACAAGCCTTTAAACCCCAAGGTTACCCCAAGTGGACGAGTTGTGTCTCGTGAGGGTTTGCAGTGAATTTACCCACAAAATTCAAAAATTTCTTTTTTTAAAAAAATAATTTCCTAAAATTTTCACAATATGACCTAAAAATAACAAAAATCCTAAATCCCTTCCCCCACACTTAAAATTTACATTGTCCCCAATGTAAAATAAAATGCAAAAAAAAAGGCATAAATAACTAAACTATAAATGCAAAAATAAAAAGAAAGAAAAGTATACTCCCCTTGGGTTGCCTCCCAAGCAGCGTCTTTGTTTATTGTCATTGGCTCAACAGCATGCTTAAATACTACGTTAATCCAATTTCATGAATTTTGAGTACCCCATCCATCACGTTATTCTTTATAGGTAGATTCAATCTCCCTTGCATTCGACATGATTGCTCAACTCCCTTTTCAAGTAATAAATATTGGAGATGACTATGAAAATTCTTTAAAGTTAGAATGGGATCCTGCAAAACAAAAGATAAAAATTTGTTATGAGTAACAGGTAATGGAATGGAAATAATTGCATTATTATCAAAAATCATTGGTAAAGAATTTAATGGAGTCTCATCCTCCTTCAAATCTTATTTCTGCTCAATTGCGTCTTCCTCCTCTAACTCCAAATTATTGATAATTGCAATCTCTAACTTTTCCTTGTTTATTTCTTCAACAACTTTCGTCATCTTAGGCATGTCATTATCAAAAATAACATCATTGTCTATATAAACACTGTCCGCTTCATTGATATTGTTTGCTTTCTCTTGCTTCGGTGATGGAGGGACTGTCTTTTCTGGATCTTCTATATCATTCTCACTTCTTAACACTTGTACACTTGTATTCTCCGTTGGATTATTCGCCGTTTGAGAAGGTACTTGCTCAGACTTTTGCTCTTCCAATTGATCGGTTGTGATTTGTCCCATTTGAGTACCCAAACGCTGAATAATCGCATTAGTTTCTTGAATACGTGCCTTCATGTCTTGTTGAAATTGCAAAGTATCCTGTTGAAATTGCAAATTATTAATTTCAATTAATTTAATCATATCCTCTAAAGACATATCAGAATTAAATGATTGGCCCTGTTGTTGTTGGGGGTATGAATGCATGTATTGTTGAGAACTTGGGAAATTCTGATTTGTGGGCGGATTCATTTGTGGATTCTCATAGCCAAAATTAGGATGATCCCTCCATCCCGAATTATACACGTTTGAATAGGGATCATATCTCCATTGGGGTTGACCAGAGAAACCATTTGCTACATTAACTTGCTCATAGGACTCCTCTTGAAGAAGTGGGCACATATTTGTTGAATGTCCTATTACTGGACAAATCCTACAAGCTTCAACTGTTTGCGCATTACCTGCAACCATTTGATAAACAAGAGAAGTTAGGATATCAATTTGTTGTTTAAGAGAAGAAATAGTTACCTCATTGAGATAATTATGCATGTATTCCATCATGAACCTGCACAACTAAATTAAATTATGAAAAACTAGAAAAATAAAATCTAAAAAAATTACTCAATTAAATACACATTTACAAAAGCACAAAATTAATGTAAAATCATTCCCCGGCAACGGCGCCAAAATTTGGTGTGATGTTGCAAACACCCAAAAATAAAATCTTACTTTGGAAAAATAAATATGTAGTAGTGTAAGTAAGAGTCGATCCCACAGAGAATGATTATTTAATTTTATGTTTTTGCAAACAAAAATTGGGGGTTTTTTGAATCAAAGAAATAATTTAAATAAAACTAACTAAAATAATTATACAAGTAATTTAATGAAATAAATGAGAAGAAAAAGCATTGGTTTAAGTCAAAATCCACCATCAAGAATTTACAACTGATCACTGATACAAGAATAACTCAATTCATATTTTAAATATTCAACGTGGAATAATTACTCTCATTCGAATAATTTTTCTATCTCTCCTTAATTTTAGTTAAGCAGAAACAAGCGATCTAAATAACCCTTACTACTAAATAATCTCATACAAGCGCTAAAGATTTAACCTAGTAGCAGCATAAAAAAATAGAGAGATCGTTGAACTAAACAACACAATCCAAGCATCTACATTTAATCTAGATGAATATTTTTCCTAAGATAAAATAATATTTTGATAAGCAAAATAATTATTAATCTTAGTTGCTTCGTAAATTAAAGTGACCAAATAATTACGAATTTGATATTTAATTTAGTAGTAGATTTCAACGAATAATAAACTAGTATGCATCCTAGCAATTAAACGAATTAATCAAAAAATTAAACACAGAAAAATATTCAATACTCAAAATATAAATTGAACAATTAAAATAAATTAGATCTCACAGTGTATAAATCTTGATGGCTTCAATCACTTAAACCAAGAAAAATAATTTAGCTACTCATAATTTTAGAGAGCATCAAAGAATAGAAGAGAGAATTTTTATTATTAGAAAAGTTGTATGTTACATTGTGTCTCAAGCCCCCTATTTATAGGCTCCAAAATCCTCCTAACCCTAGTAGGAAGTACACTTTCCAAACCCTAATAGAATTTAAAATACAAATAAAAATAAAAGAAAACTAAAATAATTATTATCCTAACCTTAATTGGAATTAAAATTCAATTTGGAATCAAAAAGTAGCAAAAATTCGCGAATAATTTCATTTCCAAAATTAATGCGCCAAACAAACGCGGCCTTCGCTACAGTACCATCGCCAGGTCAACGCCAGCCCGCGCATTGCTTGGAGCCCTCCTTTGTTAAAACGACGTCGTTCCATTACCTCCACTAATCTGCTGCTTGGCCGCGCATTGCGCGACCGCTTTTCTTTTCCCTTAATCAAAACGACGTCGCTTTGATCCTTGCAGCTGACACCCCCGCGCAATGCGCGCGGGCCGAATTTTTCGGAAACCACCGAGCTGCTTAATTACCAAAATGCCATCAGATCTTTGCAAAATTTACGAAATTGCCCTCGAAGCTTATTTTTCCTACAAAAATAAATATAAATTAATTAAAAATAATATAAGAATACTAAGAATAATAAAAACACATAATAATAAATAAAACCCCTAAAATACTAAAAATAAATAAAAACACATAAATAAAAAGAAATATAAAATTACCTAAATTAACATAAATTAACTAAAATCCTATAAAACCTATTAAAACCAATATAAGCTAAATAATTAAACATTTATGCACACAATAAATATAAAAACTAAGTATTAGGGAATAAAAATATCATATAATTTAACTCTATCAGTATTCATTATGGATAATTATTATTAATTAATAAAATTTAAATTTAAAGGTGCGACAAGTGATATGGGACAAGCCAATTATGGTGTATTTAGTGATGGAATAAAATTCAAGCATAATGAAATAAGTTTGGATCAAAATGGGCTTGAAATGGATTGAAAATAAGCAAATGAGATTTAATTGGGAAATAAATTGTCTAGGTTTTATGACAATTGACTAAAGTGCCATTGTCAAGTTATGAAATGTCTATGGTATCATTTTCATGAGAATTGTCCATTAAGCCCTTGAATATCCATGGGAAATGACTTAAATGTCCCTAACTAGGCATGAGTTAAATTAACCAAAGATGGTTAAGTGTTGGAGAATTCAATCAACACATATATGTATATGCCTTCAAGCATTGAGCCTAGTTCATTTCATTTTTACCAAGTTGCTCAAGTGAGAGCTTAAGAGAGAAAAAAGAAGAAGCTAGGGTTTGAAAAAAAAGAGCCATAAAGATTGCTTGCAAAGTGTTCAAGAGAGAAGGAAGTAACTATCAAAATAAAGAATACACCCTTAACAAGCTTTATAGTAAGGAAGATGAAGGCTCAAAGAAGGTATAAGAATGTTCAAGTTTTAAAAACTCAATTTTTATGTGTTTAAATGTAAGAACAAGTGTAGCCATGCATGCATCTAAGGATATACATGTTGATTATGTGAATTATGTGTTATATTTGTACCTTATGATGAAACCCTAAGTGTTAAGGTAGTAAAACAAGGGTGGTGCACTATTCATGCACATATTCAAGGCTAAAAAACTATGATTTAAGCATGATCATGTGTTATATGTTGTTAGACATGATGGAAACCAAGTTGAAAGTGTTGATCATGTTGGAGACATGAGAAATTTCATGTTAGATAGCATATACTAAAAAGCTTTAAAGGTTGAGAAACATGTCTTGTTTAAGAAAAAGGTAATATTAACCTATGATTTATGAAGGATTATGTGTTATATGTTGTTAAAAGTGATAAAAAAAACCTAACTAAAAAGGTTGATCATGTTTGATGCAAGTAAATTATTTTGCTAAATGGCAAGTTAGATGCCTAAATGGTTTAAAAGTATGAATTGTGATAGAAAGTTACAATATTAAGCTATACTTTGTGTATAGACTAAATTATAATTTGTAAAGTGCATTAGAAGGTGCATATAGAAGTTATGTGAATTCATAAAGTTGTTAAATGAGTATGTGATAATGTATATGATGTGTGGAGTCAAGAATTGAAGTATAGGTTAAAGAGTAAGGTTTTGAAAGTTGGCAAAAGCTCTACCAATGTATGATTTTTGGCCATTTTGGATAATTAATGATCAAATGAGGCGAAACAACTAAGTTTATGTAAATACATGTGTTGGAGTTGTTTTGAAAGTTATTTGGTGTCAATGGCAATAATTGTGAATTTTAAACGTTTTAAAACGTTCATCGACGCCTAAAATGAAAACTTTGGAAAAATAAAACCATTTGAAAAGTTTTAAATATTTTGAAGGCCCAAGAAAGTCAATTATATGTTATATGTGTTATGTGATATGTTAGAATCAAGTTTTACAAAAAATGGCAAAAAATAGCATGGATTTTTGAAAGAATTTTTTTTCAAAAAAACCAGTACTGCGTCGGGGCGCAGTTACTTGAACTAGAAACTGCACCGGGGCACAGTGCTCTGTAAAGAAGCTCACCGGGGCGAAATCAGGGGGCGGCCGAGGTGTAGTCTAGCCGAGAAGATCTTGCGATCAGCGAGATCTTCTAGGCTAAACATCTCGTCGGGGCGAGATGTACTGTTCCTGCCAAGAATTTTTTTATTTAAGTCTAAATCAAAATATTTTGATATAAAATGATAAAGACATGTATGATAAGCCACAAATTGATAAAAATGATCAATGTGGTAGAGATTAAAGTATAAACGAACAATGTGTTATGGGTTAAAGTTATGTAAAGATAAAAGATGGTTTATATGGCAAGGTTTAGCATACACATGTATGTAACCAATGCATGAACCAATATTATGGTTATGTAGGATCTAATCGGGGTAAGATAGTACCAGAAGAGGCAAACAGGGATAAAGATGTTAAGGTAATGGAACGGAAAATGGTATACTATATATACTACAATATACCTACAGCTATATAAAAGTATTATAATGCTTGTGTGCTAGGTCGGAGACAAGCTATGATGTATTATTAACCTAAATAGGGTATAATACATCAAAAGTGAAATGAATAGAGTTAAATGGTTAAGCGATTATGGTTTAAGTTTGATAATTTATATTAAGTTTTATGATCCTATACTGATATATATAGGTACAATAATGACAGATAAGGTTTGGACTAACGACCGGAGGCAAGAAAGGATAGAAAGGCCAAGTAAGGCGGTAAAGGTTAAGTGTAATATAAATGCGTATCAGGCAAGTTTTTTAGAATTAAGTGTACTAATTGTTCTTCATGAACTATGTGGCAGTTAAAATGTGCACTCCGTGTAACTATGTGTATTAATTGCTAAGTGGAATATGTGCCATTAAGTATAGCATGGTAAAGTAGAGGATCCATGACGCATAAATATAAATTGTAAGCATGAAAGGTGTTATCTGATTGACTTGTTGAGCCTATGTGCTCACTCTTGCTATGAACTAACATTTCAGTTAAAATTACGAGAATGCCGGAGGTTCCGGTGCGGCTTAAGGTAAAGATTGATGAAGGCATAGATAACCATGAAAGAAATTTGTTATGTGTATCTATGTAATGTGGGTATTCTGATAGTTAAATGTAAACCTACAGTGGTAATAAGGGTTATATGATTTGTAAATCTATAGAGATAAATGTGCATGTATGTATTATTCAAAGACAGGTTGTAACGATGTAAGTTTAATGTAATGCTATTAGTCGAGTTTCATATGTATTAAACTCGTATGTATGGTACAGATGTATGAAACAGGATTTTGTATGGTACATAGCTATGTGATTAAGAGCAGGTACAAAACAGGTATAATCAAGCAGGGCCATGTATGGTTAGATTAATGACAAAATTTAGTTATAGGATATGATGTGTTATATCATAATTATATATGGTTTTAAATTGTAATAGATCAGGTCACAATTGATAAATGGTTGACCTAATTTCTAATTAAGGGTAAAGTGAACGTTACGATCTTGAGGCAGGTATTGATAGTAAGTTTTAGAATGTGTATATATATATATATATATATATATATATATGGACTGCATTATGGTCAAAGGCTTAGCTTTAAAAATTACAGGGTAAGTTTTAATGCACGAGATCGCCGTTAATATGTTTTATGATTATAAAATATGATTTTAAGATTAATGGTTACGTTATCCAGACATAATTGGATTAAATAAGGAATGTTGGGATTTCGGTGCATTACACATAGAGAGAGAGAGAGAGAGAGAGAGAGAGAGAGAGAGAGAGAGAGAGAAGTAGCCATGGTAATTCACTTGCACAGTAAATGCACTACCCCTTGAGGATTATGGATATAGAAGAGATGGCCTTAGGGGCTCACTTTTGAAAACTCCTTACTGAAATTTAGCATTAATTGCATCAAAGTATATCCAACAGAATATGACAAGTGCCAAACCAAACCAAAAGTAAAAAATAAGAAAGATCCAAGAAACATTAAATTGGTAACAACAAGAACCTGATTCCAATACACATGAGAAAAAGAGCACACTATGTAACAGAGAGAGACTATTCACCTACAAAGATTCTAAGAAAGCTGAACCATAATCTAGTTTTTCATGCTACATACAGATTGAAGTGTTGGCCATTCTAAGCCTAGTTATGGAATAGGAGAACAACATATTCTCATGTTCTTGTTGTAAATTACTAAAGGAACTTAGGACAAGAAATAGAGTGCATAAGTCTCATAATACGAATACTACTAGATTTTCCAGGAACTAGAGTCTTGTATATATATGCATAAACATACAAATTTCACAGCTGACCAAGGAAATGGTATATAATCAACAACTTGTTTGATTTGTTAAAAAATAGATCATATTTCCATGAAAGTTCAGATTAACACTTTTGAAAGTAAATCCAAAGAAAGGAAACAAAAATAGCAGATAAGCACCATAAAAGTTCATTCTCTTTTTCCAGTTTCTAACTTCGCAATATGTTACATCTGTAAGTTTAATATTGCCTGGGAAATACAATTGGGAAATGGTGGAGGGGAATTAGCCTTACCTAAGGTTGGAAGTTGACAGAAGGCGGCGAGACTGAGGGCGGTAGCCTAGAAGGGGCGGCGGGTGGAGGGGCCGGAGAGAAGGAAAGAAAGGAAATTAAAGGAAGAGGAAATGGGTGAGGCCGTCCGTGATGGGTGCATCGTCGTCGGTGAAGGGGTGCGTGTGGGCTAGGTTATTGGCGATGGCGTCAATGCCGACGGCATAAATCCCGTTGAGAATAACATCATTAACGACGACACTGCCGTCGCCATTGAGGTCTATTGAGAATGGCTTTTTCCTCCTTTTTCCAAGACTGGTGGTCGACGGATGTCCGTCAATAATGATTGTACTACCATCGACAATGAGTCTGGTTTTGGAGCCAAAAATTGACGGTGGAGGGAAATATTAAAGGCGACGGTAATTATGTGAAAGGCGACGGGGGTACTGTCGATATTGACTCAATCTCAACGGGGCTAATCTCCACAGATGTGCTGTTGAGAATGAGTATTTATTTTAAGCCCTAATCATGATGAGATGTCACTGTATTTTCCCTCCTTTTCCCAAAATCTCAACCAACACCGCTCTCAGCCCACACGCACTCCTTCACCGTCGCACTCGACGGCCTCACCCATTTACTCTTCCTTTAATTTCCCTTCTTTCCTCTCTCCCGCCCCCTCTGCCCGCCGCCTCTTCCCGGCCACCGCCTGAGTCTCGCTGCCTTCTGTCAACTTCTAACCTCATGTAAGGCTAATTCCCCTCCACCATTTCCCGATTTGATTTCCTGACGAAATTGGTCTTCACGGCAAGGGAGTTTGAGCAACGAAATTGGGGATAAATTAGTCTTCACTTCAGCTCCTTAGCACTCCTAAAGCTGATTCAGGTAGACAACTTAACTATACATAGACCTTATGCTTTCTGGTGGCATATATGTGCTATTTATGCATAGAAAAAGTAAAGATAAAATTTCGTGCATAAAATTCTTTCCAAGTTTAATTTGATTTTTACTTTTATTTTTATTTTTTATGTCAATATATAACATTAGTGATGACATTGAAGCACACTTGCTAGGGTTTCTCTGTGTATATGAATTTCTTATTTGGGATTATGTTTTGTCAAACTACGTGTACTTCTTTTTGTAAAAATAATCCCCCCGTTCCAAAATTTTAGGGCACAATGATGTGCAAAATGTAAAAGAAATGCTATTATACGTTGTAATGAAGGAAGTATTCAAGTATAATGTTGTGGATAAGCTTAGTTGTCTTTGTTTCTAGTTTTCATTTTGCATTTCTTTTTCTTAAATTCAGAGCCTAAAGAACTAGTAGAATGTAACATGGAGAAGTTATCATGTACACATGAAAATCATAAGAGTAAAACACAACCAAGCCCTTTCAAAATAATTGTTATCTATAAGTTGATAGTAAGTTGACAGACAGCTTAGTCTTAACAATAGTTTAGTCCACCATAATTATTTCTTCAATAAAATCGCTACATTGGTAATTTTTGTACGGATCAAGTTAGCTGAACAATGGATTTTAAGAATGCTAGCAATCTTACAAACTTTACGCAATAATCCAAGTTACATAATAAGTACTAGCAATATTCACAATTACCATTTAGATAAATATGGATACAAGCTTTGGATATGAATTCATCATCTTTCATTGTGTATTTCCAAAATAAGTCTTCAAATAATACTTCAGCTTGATAAAAAAAATTCTGAAACAGAATAGCATTAAAATAATTGACTTGGAGCCAACTATTAGTAATCTTAGCCAACATCAAAAGCAATCAACAAGCTCATCAAACATTTATTAAGAAAAAGAAAAGGAATTAAATCACTACAAGAAAAGGGCCTATCAGCGACCGTACATAATAGCGACCAAAAATTTCCGTAGCTAATAAAGGTTATAGCGACCGAATACTGCGACCGATATTTTTACCCGTCGCCAATATTTTTAGCGACCGCGTAGGGTCGCTAATTCCGTCGCTGTCACGAAAAGTCACCACCTAAAAAAGTGCGGGAGTTTTGGTGCCAAAATCAGCGACCAAAAATCGGTCGCTAAATCAGTAGCTAATGTATTCGGTCGCTATGGGTTCTATTACGGTCGCAATTTCGGTCGCAATAAATGCCACGTTATTTATTATTCAGCTACCGCAGTGCGGTCGCTATAAAGAGGTCGCTGTTACGCCAAAATCAGCGACCGATAATCGGTCGCTAAGGCAGTCGCTATGGGCCCAGACAGGGACCAAGTCACTCGCAATGGTTATAAAGTAAATGGCTATGACTTTCATACGAAGCCATATGCCATCGGTAAAAAAACAACCAATACTGGAGTGTTTGTTCTAGGAGATTGTTACAATGAGGTTGGTCGTGCCTTTTATGGGGAGTTGGAGGACGTTATTGAGTTGTCGTACAAGGGTACCTACGGAGGTCAGATTAATCTGTTTAAGTGTCGTTGGTTTGATTCAGAAAAAGGCATACGTGTCGATCGACATGGAATTGTCGACATTGACCTCAACAAAAGGACATATATGAATGCACCATTTGTGTTGCCAACTCAAACACAACAAGTATATTACACTCCTACTCCTATTCGAAAAAGGGATAGACCGCCTACAGATTGACAAGTTGTCATTCATACTCCCGCACGCAATCGTGTCCAATCACTAGACGGAGAAGTCTACCAAGAGGAGACGTTACATAACCCTCCTATAATAAATGTCGATGACAACAATCAACTCAACAATTTAGAGGGTGGAGGTGATGATGATGAATTGGATCCCGATTTAGTACAGCAGTTAGATGACAGTAATACTGAGGAGGAAGAGTTTTTAAGTGACACCGACACTGAATCTGAAACATGCGATGGTTATGATTCTCCACATATTCGTGAAAATAATTCTGAATCTGACAGCGAGTTTCATTAAAATGCATGTTTAATATACATGTTTTATATACACTTGTCATTAATAATTGCACACATGTTTTATATATTGTTGGCCTGCCATAAACCATTGCACACATGTCATAATCATTTACATTTAATATGTTATTTTTTTAAATAGATGTCATCTTCAGCACCGCCTAGAAAGCGCGGTTTGGGTCGGGGTCCAAATCAGATCCCCAAGGCCCCAGATAATCTAGATGACCGCATTCCATTGCAGATTCGCCCTGATCCAGACAGCACGTAAGTTATTAATTAACCATATAGTAGTATAATAAAAAAGTATTATTGTTGTATATATATTAATATAAATTATTGTATATTTCAGCGATTTTACAGATATTAGGGTTGTTAAATATATTGCACAACTGTGCCTGCAAAACTGGCCTACCCCAGCTGTTACGTGGGCCAACACACCACTTGCCCACAAGGAGACATGTTGGCAGGAGTTTCAGGTATTTTTTCCTAAGTTACAGATATTCTATTCACCTAATGTTTACTATTATCAGATTATAATAGAACTATTTTAATGTTATTTTTGTATTTTAATTTCAGAAAAGATACAAATGGGACGAGGCACATAATAGTGTTATACAGACACTGTTCTGGCAAAAGTGTGCTGTTCGAACAAAAGATAATATAAAGAAGGAGCGGGAAAAGGCACTCCACAATGCTGGCATAGACCATCCTGACCATGCTGAGGAGTATATGCATGAGTATGCCCCGTGGTGGTGCTCACACGGTTTAAATTCTCCATATTAAACCGGTTGTATAATAAATAAATTAGAACAATTCTAATTCATTTATTACGAATTAACTCTTTAATTCAGAATAAATAATTATTCCACAATAAGGGTAAGCCCCCTTAGCGATTAGTCGACTTTCCAGATAATATAGATTTCAACATTTAATCGTAAAAGAACCTTTCAGCAAATAGTTATCGTACAATTCAATCCTTCTACCACACAATGTCCCAATCAAATATAAGACACGGAATTTCTGTCAAGTCTTATTTATTTGATTATATGCATTTCAATTCACAAATACACAACTCTAGTTAATGTAAATTAGAAACTCCTTTCTAATTCCATTCAACCCTGGCCAGGGATTTCTGAGTTGTCACTTATTGAATCGCATAGGACATTCTCTCCCTTTACTGGAAGTGGTAGATCCTTTGTTGACCATTCATCTATCTCCATGTGTACCTTATTATACCCAAGCACATCCTTTGATTTACCAATAGGTCTTAAGGAATATGTCAAAGTATAACTTAGTACACACAAGATACTAAGATGATCTCAAGTCTAAGGATCACTTGTACGACTATCACATAAGGAACTCCTATTGACAGACGAGTAAAACTCCATTAGGTGTTCCTTGAGCGAGTCACGTTCAGTGAACTTATTCTCTAATAAGCACCTACATACTTGCTTTAGTGTCTCTACACAAATGATTATGAGATCAATCATCATCTTCATAAGAGCAAGCATAGTATGTACCAATCTATCCGGATCTACTAATCCCCTTTTTAGTGATCCAACGATTAGGAACAATTTTAGTTTTGAGCTATCTTGAATTTAGATCTCATTAGCATGATCCTCATCATGGTTCTAAAAGCATTGCTCGAAAACTATGAGTTTATCCATTTGATTAATTCAAGTAATTAATCATGAATAAAGAAATGTCTTGATACTTTTATTAATAAATGAACAAGATTACAAAGTATATGCTTATCACATCAAATGTGATTGGCTTGAGGGCATACTACTTTCAATCTCCCACTTGCACTAAAGTCAATCGCCCTTTGGTATCCACATACCATTCTTGTGACAACCCAAAATTTCGAATATATTTTATAAGAATTTAATATATATATATATATATAATATATATATATATATATATATATATATATATATTTCTTATTATAAGATGAAAAGGGTCAAATGAATAAAATATATATTTAATTTGGAATATGTGATATCTATGGTGGATAAAATATGTATATATTTAAATGTGAAATATATACAATTATTTTAAAAAGGAAATTTAATGGTTAATTAAAACTATTAATTAATTAATTGGAATTAGTTATGAAATTGTATTATGTTATGGAAAATATGGTTATGTGTATTATATATACACCTATATTTGAAAAATTAGGAATTTATAGTTAAATACACTATTGAATTCATTGATTTGAATTAACCAAGGAAATGAAATATGAGAGCCAAGAAAAATTAATAAATCAATATTAACTAATTGGTATTGAGTTAAGATTATAATATAAATTAATATAATGTGTAAGCCTTGAATGGCAATGGAGTCTTTATGAATTAAATTTCATAAATGTGTAATTAATTCACTTAAATGAAATAGTGAATTAATAAATATATATTATATTGTGATAACCCGAATATTAGCAATATTTCTTTTAAATGAAATATTAAATGATTTAATAAAGGTTAGCTATTAAAACCTAGTTTGAGAAGCGAAAGGTGTATAGAAATGATTAAAATATTTTAATCTGATATGTGTTAGGAAGAACATATATGGTATATTACATATATTGAAAAGTAAGGCTTTTGATTTAAAGGCTCTAGAAAGAAATTGATATGTGGAATTAATTCGTGTCGAGATATGAGAGTAATAAATACATATGAGTGTATATTTAGTTACCAATGTATATGGAACGAAAAGGAAGGACACGTAATTTAAGGTAGTAATTTCATGAATATATATTGAGTTATAAATTAAATGAAAATGAAGAGAAGAACCATGCAAATTATTTTGGCAAATTACATAAGTTACGATTTGTGAGGTGTTAATTAATAGACTTAATTAATATAATTATGTTATGATAGGCCTTGATTGTTATGTAAAGAGTTTTAACTAATTAAGAAATTAATTTAATTAACTATGTCATGGAATAAAGATTCAATAATTATTTCATAGCCCAAATTAGTAATTTGGGAAGGTAAAGGTTTGTGACATTTTATTTATGAAAGACCCAAATGAATTTAAGATTTAAACCCAAGCCAATTTATTGGGCATTTCAGGTAGCAATATTAAAGGTCCAGAGTTATTTATTCACTCCTAGAAGCACAACTTCAGCAGACTTTTAATTTTTTTTAGCACATTTCGGTGGCTTGATTAATTGAAGGGAAGTTATTTTAACTCAAATTAAGTCAACCCAAGGCATGGGAACATTAAAGCTTAAGTTTTGGTTAGCCTTGGTATCAATTATGTGCTTCCTGTCGGCAGCCTTCTTGTCTTCTTTCCAGCCCAAAACAAAGTATCTCCCTTGTTATGTAGGAATGGTCTACTATGACACTCATTTTGGGACAAAAAGGGCCAGGGGACAAGGAGCTGTATTCTGCAGAAAGAAGTCACGTGAGACAAGATGAAAGTGACTAAGAAGCACCCATAGCAGCTGGAAGAGCAGTCTACAGACTCCTTTAGGGGTCACCTAAGGGATAGATAGTTTAGTATGACTTGTAGGGGTTGGAAGTAGGGGATATACTAGCTTGTGCATGCGGCTGGGAAAAGGAGAAGAACTGATATTGTACACCAACCATTCAGCTCTCACTAATTCATTTACTAGAGGAGAGCAAGATCAACAAAACAAAAAAAACAAACAAACAAAGAAATCATAGTGAAGAGGAAGAAAAGTTTCGGGTGCCGGGAAAGAGAAGAAGATTAGAAGCCAGCTGCAGTTAGCATTCCATCCTAGTGACCATAAATCAAGTATTTCAATCAAAACCCAAAGGTATAGAAACATCATACTTAATTCTCAATGAAATTTAGGTTCATGGCTATGTTTATTGGTTTTTATTTTTACCTTGATGGCTTGTTGTGGGAGGATTGTTGTGAACCTTGTGGTGGATCATGATGGATCCAGGACGTATAAGGTGATGAATGGCTGGAGTTTATGCATTTATGTAGCTTACATGTGTAAATATTAGTAACATGATGATTCCAAAGTATGCACATGATGTGCTTGACAGAATGCCTGCAAGAATATATTTTTGCCAAGTGTGAATGTTAGTTTACAAACAAATGAAGGAACGAAAGATGTTTTCAAATTGAAAAAGAATAATGACATGTGATTTTTGAATCATTGGAACCCAAGCTTTGAAACATGAATTTCCAACAAAATAATGTATTTTGCGTTATGTGTTTGTGTTTTAAGTACATGATAATGATGGGCTCTAGTATAAATTTTAATCATACGTATAACACCGTGAGATGTGATAGAGCAGATCTGGGCAAGAAAAACCATGAAAACTCGCCGGAAAATCTGTCCAGTCGCCGGAGAAGATGACCGGAAAGTTGCCGCCGGCGAACTTTTCCGGCCGAGCCCGTTTCTCTATTTTAGAGGCGGAATCTGGAAAACGTTCCTTCTACAAAGTTGTAGATAATTAAATTTCGTGTGGAATGGACATAAGATTCATAATTTTCGGATAAACGGGCTAATTATTATGATTTTTGGAAGTTTCAGCACTTTAAAAATTATAAATAAATTATAGAAAACTTATTTTGTTCTGAAAATTATTTTTCAGTAATGTTGTGATATTATTTTAGAATTTCTGGAAACTTTTGGTGAATTTTGAAGAGCTTAGATATTTATTGTATTTTAAGACTATTTAAAGTTAATTTAAAAATAGTGGAAATTCATAGAAAATTCTATGAATGTTAGAAAATTATGAAACTTGGTGAAAAATCTTATAATAATATAAGATAAATATTGATGGTATTTGGAGGATATAAAAGTATGTTGTATTATTATTTCTATTTTAAAGCTATTAAATAATAGTTTTTATAAATAGAAATAATTATAGAAAACTATCGGACAATACGAAAAATATGAAAATTGGCATAACTTGAGTTCTTCAACTCCGATGATCACAAAATTTAAACTGGAACTTCGTGTTATCATTTGTGAGATTCTGTCCAAAGATGGTTATTTATTGCTGTATAGAATGAAAGTTATAATATTTACTAGAACTTATTATTTTAAAAGTGAATGGAAATAACTCTTTGTGTGTAACTCAGAAAAATATAAATTTTTTACTGGAGCTAGATGTTCATAACAGGAGTTTACTGTGAAAATTTCGTAATTTTTGGACCTAGGAATAATTTATGATAAATGTAGTCATTTCAGACTATTTTGGCCTATTTAAAAAAAAATAGTAAATGAAATTGAAAAATTCCAGAAAAAAAAAAAATATATGTTCATGAGGATATCATATACTGATGATTCACAGAAAAGAAAACATTTCTGAATGGTTGTGGTATTTCTCATATAAATGTTTGAGTTATGAATAAATGAGAATATTAAGTTAAATGAAGATTAAACATTATGTAAATATGATTTTATTGACAAATGGTCTTTTTATGATATGTTCAGATTTTATAAGAGTATGTGGGTCATTTGTAAATGTTATGTGTATATCATTTTACGTTTGTTAGAGATAAAAGAAATAATATTGAATAAACAATTAAATTAAATTGTTTATAAGTTTAATAAATGATTAAAATATTATTAAACGATTAATAATATTAGTAAGAGATTAAAATGTTATTAAATACTGAATAATATTATAAGATGATGATTAGTGATTAAAATATTATCAAAGAAAGATAATATTACTAATAAGTTAAGGAATTATCTAATGTTTGATTATGTGGCTAAATGTTAGATAATTTATTGTAAGAATAGTTGCATCATGAGTTAAGATATGATTTTCTGATGGAAAGATCAATCTTATAAATGATAGGTTTTTCATAAGACATTAAATTAGATTGTGTAGCAGTAATCGACGGACAAGGCAAGTTTTCCTAACTCAAACTCGAGTTATTATGTTTCAAGAATGCTAGTGGTTTAATTATTAAAAATTATTCCACATCTATGATTATTGTTATTCGCACTTAGTGCAAGTCTTATATGTTTATCAGGTATGAAGGTTGATCACCTTCATTACCAAAGTATCTGTTCATGGTCATTGTTGGCCACTCAATAATATTGATTCAGTTATACATGTATTGCACTTCAATTCATACTCTTTCACAATCATGATATATTGTTAAAAATTCGAAAGCTTATTCTTTCTTTCAATCATGATATATCTTTATTGTATTTAAACTTGCTGAGCAAAGTAGTTGCTCACTCTTGTTATATCATGATAACATTTCAGTTAAGTCCAAGTGCATCAGGAAGGACAAAGCCAAGAGGAAAGTTCAAGAGTAACTTGATATGCATTAACTATTATGTTATCCTAGAAAATGATTATGTGAACCTTTTGGGTTATTAAGGTATGTATTAAGTTAAGGTTGTAGACCTTGGGAAATGTGGTAGAATCATTTGAATAAACATCGTATGTTTATATTTATTTCGCGTTAATTGTATAGAGTGTAAGAAGATGGTATGTTGAGATCATTATACATATGATCTCAAGGTTGTAACAGGATTTTTAAAGGTTGCGATTACTGAGACAGGATTTTGATAAAGTTCTAAATAACTCTGTTAAAACAATTATTTTATGGTTGTAATTTATGTATGAGATAATAAAGGGTGTACTATTACTAGTTAAACTCAGGACTGAGTGTATTTTTGACGGACCAAGACCGGGGTTAAAGGAACCCGGGTTTTGGGGTCGTCACAATTCTTCTCTAAGTGGCGTACAAATTGCTTAGTAAATGCTTTAGTTAATGGATCTGTAATGCTTTTCTAAGAGTCTACCATCTTTATGGTGTCGTCTCCTTTTCAATGATTCATCTAATCATATAAAAGTGCCGCAACACATGTTTGGATTTCAGATGAGACCTAGGTTCCTTGGCGAATTAAACTCCTTTAATGTTAGGAACCATTATAAGTTCTGTAAGGAACTTGTTTAACCAAACAATCACTTTTGCAGCTTCACTTATAGTTATTTACTATGTCTTTGTCACTAAATCAACAACTCTTTGTTGTTTGGAACTTTTCCAACTCACTGCAGCACCGTTCATGGTAATCATATTACCTGAAACGGATATGTTGTTATCTTGGTTAGTCTGAACAAACTTGAGTTTGTTAAACCCTCTAGTTTTATATCAAACCCATCATTAGAAACTCTTTTCTAATATTCTTCTCCAAAATTGAACTGATATCTGCTTATTATACATAAGCAATATCAAGTCTAGTACATTTCAATGAATCAATGTACGTCCCTTGGGTTAAGCCGAGCATCCTTTATGATCTATCTCTATAGACCTTTATCCTGAATAGAATGTTAGGATGCTTCTCCCAAGTCCTTAATGGAGAAGTTTTAGACAACCACATCTTTACTGATTGTAGCATTGGTATGTCATTCCTTATCGGTAGTATATCAACATATAATACTAGGAATGTCATAGTGCTCCCACTAACCTTTGTACACACTTGGTTCATCCTTGCCTTTGATAAAATCAAACTCTTTTGATTGTCTCATCAAAAACGGATGTTCCATCTTCGAGAAACTTGCTTCAATTCATAATTGGATCGTTGTAACTTACATATTTGATTCGCTTCATCTATATGGAGACAAATCCTCTTGGTTGTATCATACATACATCCTTTTGTATAGTAAGCTGTAACTGCAAGTAAAATCCGAATGGATATATGCATTTTCACTAGTGAAAAATTTCATCTTAGTCAACTCATTGACCTTTTTTGAAATCTTTTTACCACTAGTCAAGTCTTATAGGTCTCCACCTAGCCATCTGCTTTAGTCTTTCTCCAAAGACCCATTTCGGATTTTATGGTCATCGACCATTTCTCTTGAGTATCTAATACTCATATCTCATTGTATATATCTGGATCATCATCCACTATGATGCGTACTTTATCATCATCATCTATAATGAATCCATACCATTCAGGTATCTTCGGTACTAAACCAGATTTACGACTTGGTTGTGGTACAATAGGTTTATATACTTGTACAGATTCCTTCATTTTATCTGTAGTGTTTTGTGGTTCTTGAACTTCTTCAAGATCTATTTTACTCCCACTAACCCTTTAAGGAAAAACTCATTTTCCTATAAGGCAACGTGTTTCAAACAAACACCTTTTAGTTAGTCGGATTATAGAAGTGATACCCTAAACTTTCTTTAGGATATCCCACAAGTTTACACTTATCAGATCTTGTCCCTAGCTTATCATGTCAAACCTTTTCACATAAGCTGAACAATTCAAATCTTAACATGCTTAAGACTTGGTTTCCTCCCTATCCATGACTCATATGAAGTCTTAGGGACGGAATTTGAAGGTATCTTATTTAGTAGATATGCGATCGTTTCTAGAGCATAACCCTAGAAGGATACTGGAAGATCAGTAATACTCATTATGGATCATCACCATGTCCTTTCTGTGAGAATACCATTTCGCTTAAGATGATCTAGAAACTTACTGCTTAAGTATTCCCTTCTCGATCTAATCGAAAAACTTTAATACTTTTGGCCTTTAGTTTCTATACTTCACTTTTGAATTCTTTGAACGTTTCAAATGATTTGGATTTGTATTTCATTAAATACATATATCGAAATCTAGAATCATTAGTGAAAGTAATGAATGAATACTCTCCTCTTCCATTTGTTGTCATAGGTCTCACACACGACTGTGTGTACCATCTCTAACAACTCTGCAACTTGCTCTCCATGTCCACTAAATGGAGATTTAGTCATATTGTTCATGATACAAGATTCACAAGTTGTATTTGATTCATAATCAAAAAGCTTTAAAAGCTTATCTTTATACAACTTGTTTAGTCTTGTTTCATTAACGTGACCGAGTTAACAGATTTGCATGAAGGTATGATTCATATCATCTTTTTGATTTTAGTTTGTTCAATTTGAAATAATTTTCATGTAAGTCAAGTATACAAAATCCATTAAGTAATCAATCAGTTCTAAATAAAACATTATCATTATAAACAGAACAACGATTGTTCATTATTATAATGTCAAAAAACCCTTCCTTGTCATCACATGAAACTGAAATAATGTTTCTAAGAACTGGAATATAGTAACAACTTACTAACTTAATAGGCTTGCCCGTAGGCAGTGCTAAATTATAAGTTCACATGGCTAATGCAGCAACCTTTACTTCATTTCCCAGCACATGATTACTTATCATTTATTTAGCTTTCTACTTCTGCTTAGTCTCTGCAACGACTTGCATATGTGAGACCACCATTCGGTATCTAATTTATTATGAACAAATCTATATCTGTAGCTGAAGTTTCACCAAAACTTCTTTTACTTAACTACTACAACTCTCTTGTAGTTGTTCTTCCAGTGTCCAAGCTTATCGCAATGAAAGCAAACTTCTTTGCCCTCGAGATCACTTTTATTTATGTCCTTTGTTTAGCCTTTCTTTTGCCTTCTACTCTTTCTGACTCCTCAGAAATACCTTTGGTCATCTTCCTCCGCTTAGAAGATTCATCTACAAGTAAGACTTGGTTTTTCTAGGAAGGAAAGTGACTCTTAACAATCTTCAACATATTTAAGCAAATCAGTTAAGCTGACTTCTAGCTTATTAATGTTTGACGTTCACAACATATTGTGAATTAGAGTCAGTGAGTGACTGCAAGATCGAATCTTGACTCAACTCTCCATCCTTGACAAAACATGTTTGTCCTAATTGATCATCTTTAGGACATGTGTCTTTTACTGTAGTGCCATTGGTTATTATAGATCGGAAGAGCTCCTTAGATATCTTATATCTAGTTGACCTACTTTGCTCACCATACAACTATTGAATGTGTAGCAATATAGTAGGTGCATCCATTTTCTCGTGTTGACGCTATAACTCGATACTTATGGATGCGAGCATGATGCATTGAGCCACCTTTGCATCATCTTGCCATTTCATAAAATAGCAATCTCTTCCTCAGAGGCTTAGTCTACAACGTTTGTAGGAATAGGCAAATTAAGGACATTTGCTAGCTTTTCAGCATTGAGAACTTTTCTCAAATTTGTTTAATCAATCCGAACAATTCGGTTCGATTAATTGTTAGCATACATTATGCTATGCAGTGTTAGTGAATTAAACATAACAATATTCTTTAAGTGAATTAATAACAACATTAACATGCATTCGTTTTATTAATTACCAAAATAAATTAGGTCTTTATTTAAAATGGTGTCTCCCACTATTTTCATCAAACTATATTACCCTCCTTATATAGTTCGGCAAATCTAGTTAAAGATTTGCTAGTGAGAAAAGGATCCTATCGACATAAGTACAGCCTTGTGTGTGCACAACAAACTATAGTGTATTCAATATGTAGACAACTCCTTGTCAATTACATCAACATGTAACTCCTTTGTATTTTGCCTCTTAGATTATTATGATCATGTGTGTGCACATCCAAATCAAAATTATCTAAGTTAAGTCAAACCTAGCACTTCCATATAAGTGAAGAGAAAAATACTGCCCTTGTGTGTGCACAACAAAACAGTAATGTTCAATTCTTTTATAAGCATCAAATGTGATAAAACAACATCTCAAATAATCAATACAAGCCTTGTGTGTGCACAACAAACGTATATTGACTATTTGATACTCTATCGTTTTATCATGCTAGAAGGCGACGTTCGATATTTTGATAAATATCTTTGAACGTTACAACTTAATATTATGAGTAGTAGAATAAATAAATTAGAACAATTCTAATTTTATTTAATTGAATTAAACTCCTTTAATTCATGAATTAAACATTTTAATTCATTTTATAAATAATATTTATTCTACATCATGAGGGGTTTATTAATATTAATTGTCTCATCTTGTTTAGCGCACATGCACATATATATATAAAATATGCGTCATATTAATTAACATGCGAAGCATGTTTGATAATATATAATATATATAAATAAGCATGCACATATAGAATACTATATTCTACTTGGATTGATTATGGACTTTTATTCTAGTTTGCTTTATTCGAGCCACCAAATAAACCAATTGGTCAAACCTAGGGTGCAAGAATAAATTAAATTAAATGTAACTATTACATTTAAATTCGGGCTCCATTACAAACGGGTCTTCATGCGCTCCTTGCTTTTTTGCTTCAATTCTTCAAAATAATTCTAACTAATCCTATTACAAATTATTTACGATAAATAGAAACCTTGATCAACAGCCAAGGGGAAGTACATAGGAGGGAGATGGAATTATACATAAGAAAAATTAGAAAGACGAGGTACGCAGACCCCATTTATTAAAACTCATTCATTCATGCATTTAATTTAAAATTAAATCCAATCACATTGGTCAATAGTCCATAATCAATCCCATTTATTATCATATATATCAACATATATATTAATAAATAATATTCATCTCATGAATCATTCCATATATATTAATAAATAATATTCATCTCATGAATCATTCCATATATGTATTGGTATCATTTAATGGGCAATTAGAGTTGCATGAAATCCAATTTCATATTTAAAATAAACCTTTTATTTTAATTATAAAATTATTTAAAATTAAACTATTTATTTTTATTATTTTAAAATTACCCAAAATAAACTCTTTTATTTTGAAATTTTAAAATCTGCATAATATTACCAAACTGTTTCGCTAATTAATATATATATACTTACCCGTGGCTTTATAATATGTATATACATATATTAACCAATTTGGTAATTGAATATATATACATAAGCATGAATTGCCGAAAACTATGGCTTGCTTTGATAATATAAAAGTGACTTTAATTTGGGACAAGCTTTGTACAAAAAACTGTGGCAAGCTTCGGTTTCCAGGCAATTCCTAAACCGGCGGCATGTAATATATATATATAATGTGTTTACCGAAAAACAGTTTGGGCATAATCAAAACAACAATTGCCTTTAACCGAAAACTGGGTGCTTTTACCAACCGTTACATTCATTATGGGACACGGTTTTAGCATAATAACATACAAATATGAAACCGAAAGCCACTTGTACTACCAAAACCGGAAGTGCGGATAACCCATGAATCCAATTCGGCTTTTGTTTTGTACACCGAAAATATTGATGCAAAATTGGATTGCCGTGAATTCAATTTCGGTAAAATAATTTTATTCAACAAATTATGCCCAAAAAATTATTCTAAACATATACCCATACATATATGAAACTAAATAATTAATAATTCGTATAAGTTTGGCTCTGATACCACTGTTGGTTTGCAAAAATTATGGCATACATATAATCAAATTATATAAGCGCAACGGAAGCAATAAAAATCAGATTTTAAAATTTTTTGTACAAACCAATAACCCAGATCTTTCTTATGCGACTATTATTAATTGAGGAAGGATAAAAGAATTTATACCTTTGTAGAACCAAGCTTCCACGGGTACAAGTTCATCTCCCTTTAATCCTTCACGTTCTTCTTCAAATTCACCGATTAGATTTCACGGATCAATGTTAGCTCCCCAAGTATTGAACCTCTAGAGGTGATCCACCAAGAGATCTATGAATTAAAGAAGTGGATTCTTGGTTTCTCCAAACCATGGGTGGCTAGCCCTAATTCTCTCTCTCTCTCTAACTCTTAGATCTAGAGAATTATGGAGTACTCTCTCTAATCTAATGAAAGAGTGTGTAACCTTGATATATGATAAGACTCCTCTTATTTATAGATCTAGTCAACCCTCCTAAACTATTTAGGATTAGGGTTTTAATTTAATTCCCAATTTAATTAGGAACTAAATTAATTAATTACAATTCCTAAACCATTTAGGAACTTAATTATTTAATAATGAGAGTACTTCTTATTAATTAATTACTAAACCATTTAGTAACTTAATTAATTATTATTATAATTATAATTTCAAAACTATTTAGGAACTTAATTATTTAATAATAATATTACTACTTATTAATTAATTCCTAAACCATTTAGGAACTAAATAATAATACTAGTAGTAATAATAATAATTGTAATAATAATAATAATAAGACTCCTCTTATTAATTTATAATTAGTATTTCTAAAATACTAAATTATAAATATTAAGCTATTTAATTTATTCTATCACCATAGTATAAATTAAATATACTTAATTTATTATTACGATTATGCCATCCACTTCTAAAATAAATATTACTCTTTTGCGGTGTGACCCTTTAGGTTCTCCATATTAAACCGGTTGTATAATAAATAAATTAGAACAATTCTAATTCATTTATTACGAATTAACTCTTTAATTCAGAATAAATAATTATTCCACAATAAGGGTAAGCCCCCTTAGCGATTAGTCGACTTTCCAGATAATATAGATTTCAACATTTAATCGTAAAAGAACCTTTCAGCAAATAGTTACCGTACAATTCAATCCTTCTACCACACAATGTCCTAATCAAATATAAGATACGGAATTTTTGTCAAGTCTTATTTATTTGATTATATGCATTTCAATTCACAAATACACAACTCTAGTTAATGTAAATTAGAAACTCCTTTCTAATTCCATTCAACCCTGGCCAGAGATTTCTGAGTTGTCACTTATTGAATCGCATAGGGCATTTTCTCCCTTTACTGGAAGTGGTAGATCCTTTGTTGACCATTCATCTATCTCCATGTGTACCTTATTATACCCAAGCACATCCTTTGATATACCAATAGGTCTTAAGGAATATGTCAAAGTATAACTTAGTACACACAAGATACTAAGATGATCTCAAGTCTAAGGATCACTTGTACGACTATCACATAAGGAACTCCTATTGACAGACGAGTAAAACTCCATTAGGTGTTCCTTGAGCGAGTCACGTTCAGTGAACTTATTCTCTAATAAGCACCTACATACTTGCTTTAGTGTCTCTACACAAATGATTATGAGATCAATCATCATCTTCATAAGAGCAAGCATAGTATGTACCAATCTATCCGGATCTACTAATCCCCTTTTTAGTGATCCAACGATTAGGAACAATTTTAGTTTTGAGCTATCTTGAATTTAGATCTCATTAGCATGATCCTCATCATGGTTCTAAAAACATTGCTCGAAAACTATGAGTTTATCCATTTGATTAATTCAAGTAATTAATCATGAATAAAGAAATGCCTTGATACTTTTATTAATAAATGAACAAGATTACAAAGTATATGCTTATCACAGCAAATGTGATTGGCTTGAGGGCATACTACTTTCAATATATGCGGTACAAGTAGATACTTTGACAATAGCTAAAAAAAAGGAAAAGGCGTGCTGAGAAAGTTCTTACATTACTTTTCTATTGTATTGAGGCTTCATCGATTATTCATGTCAACACATATCGCCGATTATATGAGATGGCACTCAACACAAGACATAGTTGAAGGTTAACTGATGCACCCGGCAAATGGGTTTGAGTGGAAAATTTTTGATAGAAAACACCCCCTATTTGCTAAAGAGGTTTGTAATGTTAAGCTTGGACTTACTACAGATGACTTTAATCTATTTAGTGAGCCTTACACCAAGCCATACTCAACCTGACCAGTGACCATTGTTATGTATAACCTCCCACCTTCGATGTGTGTAAAAGATTTCTACATGTTCATGACTTTGCTAATTCCGGGTGAAAAGAATACAAGAAAAGACTTGATGTCTACCTCACGCCCTTAGTTGATGAGTTAAAGATGTTGTGGGATAAAGGGGTTCAAACTTATTGATAGAGTTAAATTATACGATATTTTTATTCCTTAATACTTAGTTTTTATATTTATTGTGTGCTTAAATGTTTAATTATTTAGCTAATTTTGGTTTTAATAGGTTTTATAGGGTTTTAGTTAATTTGTGTTAATTTAGGTAAATTTTATAGTATGTTTATATTTCTTTTTATTTATGTGTTTTTATTTATTTTTAGTATTTTAGGTGTTTTATTAATTATTATGTGTTTTTATTATTTTTATTATTTTTATATTATTTTTATTTATTTTATATTTTATTTTGTAGGAAAAATAAGCTTGGGGGCAAAATCTATAAATTCTGTAAAAGTCTGATGGCATTTTGGTAAATAACTAGCAGAATGGCAGAACCGTAATTAAGCAATTGGTGGCAGAATCGTAATTTCGGTAGGATGGTTGTCCACGCAACGCGCGAGGGTATCAAGTCTCAGCAGGCACGTGTAATAGAAACAACGTCGTTCGGCAGCAAAAAGGCGCGCGCGCAATGCGCAGGAGGTGCACGGTGACATCAACAAGCGCGGAAGCGCGTTGACTTGGTTTGACTGCGCGTTAAGGCCTGTTTGTTTGACGCATTAATGATGGAAAACAGAATTATTTCGGAATTTTGCTACTTTTTGATTCCAATTTGGATTTTAATTCCAATTAGGGTTAGAATAATAATTATTTTAGTTATCTTTTATTTTTATTTGTATTTTAAATCCTATTAGGGTTTGGAAAGTTTAATTCCTACTAGGGCTAGGAGGATTTTGGAGCCTATAAATAGAGGGTTTGACACACAATGTAACATACAACTTTTCTAATAAGAAAAATTCTTTTTTCTATTCTTTGATGCTCTCTATAATTATGAGTAGCTAAATTATTTTTCTTGGTTTAAGTGATTGAAGCCATCAAGATTTATACACTGTGAGATCTAATTTATTTTAATTGTTCAATTTATATTTTGATTATTGAATATTCTTGTATGCTTACTTTTATGATTGATTTGTTTAATTGCTAGGAGCACTACTAGTTTATTATTCATATTAATCTACTGCTATTTGTGAAGCAACTAAGTTTAATAATTGTTTTGCAGATCAAAAGATTATTTTATCTTAGGAAGAATATTCATCTAAATTAAATGCAAACAAGTGGCTTGTGTGATTTAGTTCAACGATCTCTCTAATTCTTTATGCTGCTATTAAATTAAATCTTTGGCAAGTGCCGGAGGTTGTTTAGTAGTAAGGGTATTTAGACCAAGTGGCTCTACTTATCTAAAATTAAGGAACGAGGAGAAAAATTATTCCACCTGTGAGTAGTTCTTTCTACGGTGAATCTTCAAAATATTAATTGATTTATTTTTGCATCAGTGATCAGTTGTAAATTCTTGATGGTGGATTTTGACTTCAACCAAGGCTTTTTCTTCTCATTTATTTCATTAAATTACTTGCATAATTATTTTAGTTAATTTTATTTAAACTATTTCTTTGATTCAAAAACCCCCCAATTTTTGTTTGCGAAAACATAAAATTAAATAATAATTCTCTGTGGGATCGACTCTTACTTGCACTACTACATTACTATTTTTCCAAAGTAAGATTTTATTTTTCGGTGCTTGCAACATCACACCAAATTTTGGCGCCGTTGCCGAGGAATTGATTTATTTATTTTTGTGTTTATTTTATTTTATTTTAGTAATTTTTTGTAGTTATTTTTATTTTTATTTTTAGCTTAATTGATTGTTTATGACCATAACTCGTTCCACTAATCAAAGTGATTTAAGGTTTGATCCAGAAATCGAAAGAACTTTGCGCGGATTAAGGAAAGAAGGGCAAACAAATCTTGAAGCAAAAGACATCATGGCTGGAAATCGCACATTGAAGGAACTTGCGGCCCCAAATTTGAATCAACAACCTTTATGCATCACTTTTCCCAATTTAGATGTTAACACTTCTTTTGAGTTAAAGTCTGGTCTAATACATTTTTTGCCCACTTTTCATGGACTTACAGGTGAAGACCCGCATAAACACTTAAAAGAATTTCATGTGGTATGCACGAGTATGAAACCACCCAGAGTGACTGAAGAGCAGATCAAATTACGAGCTTTTCCATTCTCTTTGAAAGATTTGGCTAAAGATTGGCTCTACTATCTACCATCTGGAAGTATAACCACATGGAAAGAGGTGAAGAGATTATTCTTGGAAAAATATTTCCCAGCTTCAAGGGCGGCCAGCATACGAAAAGAAATTTGTGGTGTGAGGCAGAACCATGGAGAATCCCTGTATGAGTATTGGGAACATTTCAAGAAACTATGTGCAAGCTGCCCCCACCATCAAATCAGTGAGCAACTCCTTATCCAATACTTCTATGAAGGACTCATGTCTACGGATAGAAACATGATTGATGCTGCTAGTGGAGGCGCTTTGGTGGACAAAACGCCTGAAGCTGTAAGGAACTTAATTGCAAACATGGCGGCTAATTCTCAACAATTTGCCACTAGGCTTGATTTTTCATCCAAAACTGTCAATGAGGTAAATATTTCTTCCCTTGAGCAACGAATTGATAGTCTAACCTCTCTTGTTCGTCAAGTGGCTGTAGGTAATACACAACAAGTAAAAGCTTGTGGGATTTGTGCGGTAGTAGGACATCCAACAGATATGTGCCCCACTCTTCAAGAGGAGTCCTATGAACTAGTACATGCAGCAGGTGGTTTTCCTGGTCAACCACAAAGGAGATATGATCCCTACTCGAACACATACAATTCAGGTTGGAGAGATCATCCTAATTTCAGCTATGGAAATCACCAAGGGAATCAACCCACAAATCCAAACTTTACAAGCCACCAACAATACAAGCAGCCATATCCCAACAAACAACAGGGTCAATCATCTAATTCTAATATGTCTTTAGAGGATTTGGTTAAACAACTTACCACTAACACTTTGCAATTTCAGCAGGACACGAAGGCAAATATGCATAATTTGGAAATGCAAATGGGACAAATGGCGACTGCAATCAATCGATTGGAGGCTCAAGGTTCTGGAAAATTACCATCTCAAACGGTGGTGAATATAAAAGAGAACGCAAGCGCAATCACTTTGAGAAGTGGCACAGAGATACCAACTCCGGAAACGACAGAGTCTGCACCAACAGAGCAAGACAAAACAGAAGCAGACCACACGGACAAAGGCGACAGTAAAGCGGAGGACAATGTTCTAGGCGACAATGGTACACCTAAGCATAAATTTTAACCTCTCTCTAATTATAAACCGGTACCCCCTTTTCCTCTAGCTTTAACAGAAAAAAGGAAATATGAGAAAGATTCAGATTTATATGAAACTTTTCATCAATGCGAGGTAAAAATTCCATTATTAGATGTAATTAAACAAGTACCTCGCTTTGCTCGATTTCTAAAAGAGTTGTGTACACATAAGAGAAAACAAGCACTAAAAAGGTATGAAAAGGTAAAAGTAGGGAAGAATGTGTCTTCCGTAATTCAAAGAAAATTCCCTACTAAGTGCCAAGATCCAGGAATGTTCACTATCCCCTGCAAGATAAGTGACACTAGATTTGCACAAACCATGTTAGACTTAGGAGCATCTATTAATGTCATGCCATATTCTATATATGCTTCTCTGAAACTTGAACCTTTGAATAAAACTGGTACGGTGATTCAATTGCCTGACAGATCTAATGCATATCCTAAGGGTATAATAGAGGATGTTCTTGTGCAGGTAAATAATTTAATTTTTTCTACTGATTTTTATGTGCTTGATATGGAGAATGGTGATCAAAATGCTCCTATTTTGTTAGGAAGACCCTTCTTAATGACATCCAAAACTAAGATAGATGTTCATAGTGGTACACTTACAATGGAATTTTATGGCGAGGTTGTGCAGTTTAATATTTATGATGCCATGAAATATCCTAATGATGATAATCATGTTTACTCTATTAATGTGATTGACTCATTAGCACAGGAAATTTTTGAACTTGATGGAAAGGATGCAGTAGAAACGACAATCAGTCAAAATCTAGAGGAGGAAGATGAGTTCGCCTTGACCAATGAATTGAAGGATATTATTGCAACACTAAATGATTCTCAAAACACAGGTAACGTTCCTTATATTGATCTGCCGGTTCCTAACAAAAAATCTCTACCATCTGTTTTGCAGTCACCTACTCCAGACTTGAAGCTTCTTCCTGATCATCTCAAGTATGTTTTCCTTGGAGAAGAAAAGACATCGCCAGTGATCATCTCCAATAAACTAAGTACCTCACAAGAAGAACAACTTGTGCAAGTTCTAAAGAAGCATAAGAAGACCATTGGTTGGACAATCGCTGATATCAAGGGAATAAGTCCGTCGACATGCATGCATCGTATCTTACTTGAAAAAGGAGCGAAACCCACCCATCAACCACAAAGAAGACTACATCCACCCATGATAGATGTTGTGAAAAAAGAGATTCAAAAGCTTCTTGAAGTTGGCATGATTTACCCTATTTCGGATAGCAGTTGGGTTAGCCCAGTTCAAGTAGTTCTTAAAAAGACGGGCACAACTGTGGTCAAAAATCAGAATGATGAGTTAATTCCTACCCGTGTTCAAAATAGGTGGCGGGTTTATATAGATTATAGAAAATTAAATGCTATAACCCGAAAAGACCACTTCCCTTTACTTTTTATTGATCAAATGCTTGGACGATTAGCTGGTCATTCTTACTATTGTTTTCTTGATGGTTATTCAGGTTATTTCCAAATTGCAATTGCTCCGGAGGATCAAGAAAAGACGACGTTCACATGCCCATTTGGAACTTTTGCATATCATCGTATGCCGTTTGAACTTTGTAACACCCCCGCTACTTTCCAAAGGAGTATGGTTAGTATATTTTCTGATTATATTGAGCATATCATGGAAGTTTTTATGGACGATTTCACAGTCCATGGGGACTCTTTTGATAATTGTTTGCACAACCTTACACTTGTTCTTCAAAGATGCATAGACACTAACCTTGTACTAAATTCTGAAAAATGTCATTTCATGGTTAAACAAGGTATAGTTTTGGGTCATGTTGTTTCATCTAAGGGAATTGAAGTAGATAAAGCAAAAATTGATATTATTCAGTCTCTACCTTATCCCACTAGTGTGTGGGAAGTTCGTTCTTTTCTTAGACATGCAGGTTTTTACCGGAGATTCATAAAGGATTTTTCCAAGATAGCATCACCCCTATGCAAATTACTACAAAAGGATGCGGATTTCAATTTTGACAAGGAGTGTAAGACAGTGTTTGATAAGTTGAAAGAATTGTTGACCACTACTCCAGTTATTCAACCTCCAAATTGGGACATACCTTTCGAGATTATGTGCGACGCAAGTGATTATACAATAGGAGCTGTTTTGGGTCAAAAGTTGGGAAAGCATCTCATGCTATTTATTATGCTTCGAGGACTTTAAACGATGCCCAGAGAAATTATTCGACCACTGAAAAAGAACTCTTAGCTGTTGTTTTTGCTTTAGAAAAATTTCGATCTTATTTGCTTGGTACTAAAGTTATTGTTTATTTTGATCATGCAGCTCTTCGTTATTTAATGAACAAGAAAGAGGAAAAACCAAGGTTGATAAGATGGATACTTCTCTTAAGTGAATTCGATTTGGAGATCAAGGGCAAAAAAGGGACAGAAAATAGTGTTGCAGATCACTTAAGTCGTTTAGCGAATGTGCAAGATGAGCTTCCTCTACAAGAGACGTTTCCTGTTGAACAATTGTTCTCTGCATATAAAAAATCACCTTGGTATGCAAATATTGTCAATTATTTGGTTACTAACATTTTGCCTTCTAATTTGTCTAAAGCTCAAAGGGACAAAATCAAAAGTGAAGCAAAGTACTACGTCTGGGATGACCCCTACTTATGGAAACATTGTGCGGACCAAGTAATTAGAAGGTGCGTTCCTGAAACTGAAATTGATCATATTCTCACTTTTTGTCATTCGTATGCTTGTGGAGGTCACTTTGGATCTAAAAGGACCGCGAGAAAAGTGTTTGACTGTGGGTTTTATTGGTCATCTCTATTTCAAGATTCATATTTGTTCTGCAAGTCGTGTTGCAATTGTCAAAAGACAGGTAATATATCCCAACAAAATGCAATGTTGCAAACCCCCATACTATTTTGTGAAATCTTTGATGTTTTGGGTATTGACTTTATGGGACCGTTTCCTGTGTCGTTCGGTAATGTTTATATTTTACTTGCTATCGATTATGTTTTGAAATGGGTGGAAGCCAAGGCCACAAGGACTAACGATTCTAAAGTTATTGCAGATTTTTTCCGTACTAACATATTTTCCAAGTTTGGAGTTCCTAGAGCTCTAATAAGTGATAGAGACACTCATTTTTGCAATCAAACTGTGGAAGCTTTGTTGAAAAAATACCATGTCACTCATAAGGTGTCGACTACATACCATCCGCAAACTAATGGACAAGCAGAAGTGTCGAATAGAGAGATCAAGTCCATTCTCGAAAAGACAGTAAATCCGAGATTGGAGCTTGCGATTGGATGATGCTTTATGGGCGTATAGGACGGCTTATAAAATGCCTATTGGTATGTCACCGTACAAATTAGTATTTGGGAAACCATGTCACTTACATGTGGAGCTAGAACACAAAGCTTATTGGGCTATTAAGAGTTTCAATATGAAGATGAGTGATAGTGGAGAGCATAGGAAGTTGCAAATACAACAGTTGGAGGAAATTCACAATGATGCTTATGAAAGTGCAAGAATTTACAAGGAGAAAACAAAGATTTTTCATGACAAGATGATCTCTAGGAAAGAATTCAAGATTGGCGAACAAGTCCTTTTATACCAATCTCAACTTCGGTTGTTTCCAAGTAAGTTACGTTCTCGTTAGATTGGGCCTTTTGTTGTTACTAATGTTTTTCCTCATGGTGCAGTTGAAATTCAAAGTTTAGAAAATGCAAAAGTACTCAAAGTGAATGGCCATAGACTCAAGTATTTTCATGAGAATTTTCAAAAAGAAGATGCGGCTAATTTGGACCTTGAGGAGCCAATTTCTACCACTTGAAACGGGAAGCACGTTGTCGAGCCAATGACGATAAATAAATGCGCTGCTTGGGAGGCAACCCAAGCAATCAGATTTGCATTTCTTTTCCTTTTTCTTTTTATAGTTATTTGTGCCTACTTCTTTGCATTATAGTTTACATTGAGGACAATGTAAATTTTAAGTGTGGTGGAAGGGATTTAGGATTTTTGTTATTTTTAGGTCATATTGTGAAAATTTTATGGAATTTTACAAATATTTGACATTTTGAATTTTGTGGGTAAATTCACTGCAAACCCTCACGAGACAAAACTCGTCCACTTAGGGTAACCTTGGGGTTTAAAGGTTTGTTGCACATGCTAAGTATAACCGTGTTCTCTACGAAAATGGGGTAGTTTTTTATTTTATTTTTAGATGTGTCACTTGAGCAATGAGTTAGTTGAATTTTAATTTTTAGCCAATGATAAAAATTTTGGTTTTATTTAATAACTCTTGGAAAAAGGATAAATTTTTGCTTAGTTTGAATTTTTGACTTTTTATTGATTATTACTTTGCTTGAGATCCTTTAAATTTTTATGCCCTTATGTCCATTTGTTTGAACTAGTTTTAATTAAGAAAAAGTTTAAATGGTTAAATGCTTATGGAAGATATTTTTGAACTCTATATCTTATTTGATCATTATTTGAAGTGAAATATAAGGCAAAATATAATTTAGAAGAAATGATTTAGGTACTTTTCTAGGATTATTAAAAGAAAAAAAAAATTATGTGGTGGGATGAGATGGAGCGTAAAACGCACTCACTCATAAACACATAAATAGTGAGATGAAGCGTAAAACGCACTTGCTGGTGAGATGGAGCATAAAATGCACTCACTAAAGAAGAAGAAAAAAGAGGGAAAAAATGGGATGGAGCATAAAATGCATCCATTAAAAGAAAAAAATTGGAAAAATATTTGAAAATTGATATTAATAATCCTAGTGTGTTTCATTAATTAAAAGCTTTTTGATCTTCTTATTTATATTTGTCTGTATTAGCTGAAAGTGATAAAAAAAAAATAAGTATATTAAGTTTTGTTATATGTCTTTTATAAGGTAATTAATGACCAAAACTTATCTCAGTTTTGATTAGTTTGATACATTTGGATTCACACACACACAAAAGATCATGAGTAGAGTAAGATTAATAAATATATTAAAATTCTATATTTTGCATGGTTTTGAAATTTTCTTTGAATTATCATTTAAAAAATCTTTGAGGTTGATGTTGAAATTTATATTGATCTGTTGCTCGAGTAAGTTGTTTGGTTATTAGTTTTAATTTTATAGTTTTTGTTCTTGTTTTGCTTGAGGACAAACAAAAAGCTAAGTGTGGGGGTATTTGATAGAGTTAAATTATACGATATTTTTATTCCTTAATACTTAGTTTTTATATTTATTGTATGCTTAAATGTTTAATTATTTAGCTCATTTTGGTTTTAATAGGTTTTATAAGGTTTTAGTTAATTTGTGTTAATTTAGGTAAATTTTATAGTATGCTTATATTTCTTTTTATTTATGTGCTTTTATTTATTTTTAGTATTTTAGGTGTTTTATTAATTATTATGTGTTTTTATTATTTTTAGTATTTTTATATTATTTTTATTTATTTTTATTTATTTTATATTTTATTTCGTAGGAAAAATAAGCTTGGGGGCAAATCTGTAAATTCTGAAAAAAGTCTGATGGCATTTTGATAAATAATCAGCAGAATGGCAGAACCGTAATTAAGCAACCGGTGGCAGAATCGTAATTTCGGTAGGATGGTTGTCCGCGCAATGCGTGAGGGTATCAGGTCTCAGTAGGCACGCGTAATAGAAACAACGTCGTTCGGCAGCAAAAAGGCGTGCGCGCAATGCGTAGGAGGTGCACGGTGACGTCAGCAAGCGCGGAAGCACATTGACTTGGTTTGACTGCGCGTTAAGGCCTGTTTGTTTGACGCATTAATGCTGGAAAATGGAATTATTTCGGAATTTTGCTACTTTTTGATTCCCATTTGGATTTTAATTCCAATTAGGGTTAGGATAATAATTATTTTAGTTATCTTTTATTTTTATTTATATTTTAAATCCTATTAGGGTTTGGAAAGTTTAATTCCTACTAGGGTTAGGAGGATTTTGGAGCCTATAAATAGAGGGTTTGACACACAATGTAACATACATTTTTTGTAATAAGAAAAATTCTTCCTTCTATTCTTTGATGCTCTCTACAATTATAAGTAGCTAAATTATTTTTCTTGGTTTAAGTGATTAAAGCCATCAAGATTTATACACTGTGAGATCTAATTTATTTTAATTGTTCAATTTATATTTTGATTATTGAATATTCTTCTATGCTTAATTTTATGATTGATTTGTTTAATTGCTAGGAGCGCTACTAGTTTATTATTCATATTAATCTACTGCTATTTGTGAAGCAACTAAGTTTAATAATTGTTTTGCAGATCAAAAGATTATTTTATCTTAGGAAGAATATTCATCTAAATTAAATGCAAACAAGTGGTTTGTGTGGTTTAGTTCAATGATCTCTCTAATTCTTTATGCTGCTATTAAATTAAATCTTTAGCAAGTGCCGAAGGTTGTTTAGTAGTAAGGGTATTTAGACCAAGTGGCTCTACTTATCTAAAATTAAGGAGAGAGGAGAAAAATTATTCCACCTGCGAGTAGTTCTTTCTACGGTGAATCTTCAAAATATTAATTGATTTATTTTTGCATCAGTGATTAGTTGTAAATTCTTGATGGTGGATTTTGACTTAAACCAAGGCTTTTTCTTCTCATTTATTTCATTAAATTACTTGCATAATTATTTTAGTTAATTTTATTTAAACTATTTCTCTGATTCAAAAACCCCCCAATTTTTATTTGCGAAAACATAAAATTAAATAATCATTCTCTGTGGGATCGACTCTTACTTGCACTTCTACATTACTATTTTTCTAAAGTAAGATTTCATTTTTGGGTGCTTGCAACATCACACCACTTATGATGTATCTCTTAGACAAAACTTTGACATGAGAACAACTTTACTATGGACCATAAATGACTTCCCGGCATTGGAAATAATCAGTGGATGATTGACTCATGGGAGCTTGTCATGTATCGTGTGCATGGGGTCGGTTAAAGGTATGCAGTTATACCTGGCAAATGGGTCGGACCATCACTGGGTCGGGCCAAATTCGGGTTGGGCCAAAATGACCCAACATTTTTTGGCTAAAAACACGAGGCTTGTGGCCCAGGTTGGGTGGGGTTAGGTCAGCCCGTGAACCATATATATATTATTTAAACTACTAAAATTCCTATTGTTTCTAATAATAAAAACTCTACAAAAAAAAAATATCTGGTTGGTAGCTCAGCTTTTCTAGTTCTTATATTGAAACATGATAATCCTTCAAACCACAATACATCACTAGTTCCACAAGATCTGAACATATATCTTTAATAGAAATATCATGCTCAAGGAAAACTAAATTCAACAGTCACAACAGCAGTAGTGCTTTTGCATCACAAAAAAAAAATGTAAAACATTAGGACCTTTAAGTCAGTAGCAAATAAAACATATAAAATAAAGGTATCAAGAGAAAATTTACTTCAATGTATAAGCACCACCCACTTTGACCCTGATTCAATCTTTATATCCCCAAATATTCAATAAGAAACTGAAGGAAATTCAAAACAAGATGCTATGGTGAATGAACATCAAGTTCTTAGATCTAGCTAGATCTAAGTTTTAAAATATAATATTGGAGAGTTGGTCTAGAGAGAGGTGAGAGAGATAGGTAGGGATGGGAGAGAAAAAAGAAGTGATATGAGATGGGTTATATCATATATAGTGATACTACCATTCTTAGAATATTCGTAGGAGGTTGTTTGGTGATACTAGTATGCTACAATTCTCAAAAGGTGAAGGTTCACATAGGAAAAAGGTAACTAGGTAAGATTCAAATTTTGGGGGAAGAATCATGAGAGAGAAGGGAACTTCAAGTTTTAGATGTGATTGCTCACTGCTCACCAACTTCAGTAACATGTATAAAGTCTTTTGTTGAAGATGGATGATGTGGGTTAAAGGTTGAATTTAGAATAATAAGCCATTATAGCTCAGTTGGCTTTGTTCTTGTTTAATAAATGAGAGGTGTTTAGTTCAACTTTTAGCGGCAACAAGGTTTTTGTTTTAAAAAAAAAAACAACGGGCGGCCCAGGTCACCAACGGACTCGGCCACAATGGGTTGGGCTGGCCAAAATAGCCCAAGTTTTATTGGGCTGAAAATGATAACCCCATAGCCCAATATTTTAAGGACGGGCTGGCCTGGCACACGGGCCAATTTTACCAGGTCTATATGCGGCTGAAACATGGGAGAAAATTTACTTTCTTTGCAACTTCCAAACAGTTTTTGCCTATTAAACATCGTTATAGAAGGCTGACTAGACAATTCAATCGGAAATCAGAGAAACTTCATGTGTCTGGCCATCTTTCTGGGACAATAATGCTGAGTTGGATTTAGTCACTTGAATTTTTCACCTCCAAGGAATAATCAAATATTATAGCGAATTTATGTGTAATATCCCAGATATTATTAAAGCTTGTAATTATGATCTAAAAAGATTATAATAAGGGTTAAGATTTAAAACCTAGTTTTTGTGAATAGAATACCTAAGAAACGATTGTTCAGGTATACGTTGAGTTATGTCAAGGTTAAATACGATTTGAAACAACGATCTTATATGATTAAGGGTTAAATTAATAATCTAATTTATGTGTATAATTAATTAAATATTTTGACATAATTTAATTGTTAAGAACATAATGTGTGTTATGTATTTTTCCTATGTGTATGATTTTGTGTTTTGGTTCAAGTATCTAACCTTAACACTTATTAGAATATAAAAGTTATTTAATGGTTAAAATCTAAACCTAAGGGTTAAAACCTAAATTTTAAGAGTTATAACCTAAAAATCACTATTCACATATATGAAAAAAATACGAGTATAATACAAAAATTATACGTTAAAAATATGAAAAGTTAAAATATGAAAAATAAATTCAACGATTGTGGTTAGTTGGAATCAAACTAGAAGCTAACTAGTTTGATTAGGATTGAACTAGATGACTAACTAGTTTAGTTGAAAATGAATTAGATTAGTTGGTAATGAACTAAGTTATGTGATAATTTAGTTGGAATCAAACTAGAAAACAAACTAAGTTTGGTGTAACTAAGTTAAAGGAACTAAACTACGGCTAACTAAGTTAGGCTTGATTAGTTTGGTTACAAGTGTAGAGATTTTTAGGGCATATTAGCCATTATAGAATTATAGAATACTTATATATTATGTAAGTATGCATTTTGTCTAGCATCTGAAGAAGAAAAGTGAGACTTGGCTTCTTTGGTGTGGTGGCAAGCATAAGATGGAGAGTTATGGCTTGTTATGAGCTTAGGATTCTTAAGTGAGCCTACCAATCATCAATTAGGTCATTAAGTAAGGATTAATTATAAATAAGTAAGTTCCTTAAGCATGTAAATAAGATTAACAATAAACTAATCAAGATTAATTAGGGTTAAGTAAAGTTAGCATTTAATGAGTTAGTGATTCACCACGGTGACTTGCCAAAGTGATGATGAGTTAACCTAATCAATGAGTAGTAATGCAAGTGCTTCAAAAGGTAACGAAACTCTAATCGTTATAATGTTCATTTTATCTTCTTAGTGTTCTTGAGTAAAAATCATAATTTCTTATATAAGTAGGTTTATGATTTTGTAAATTAATGTTATAGAGTTGTAAAACAAGAAGTATTAGCAAGCTAAAACAAGTACGTATGAATCTAGTTTTTATTTTGTCCTTTGTTCTTCGTGTTCTTCAGTAAAAGTCATAAAATCTTACATACTTAGGTTTATGATTTTATTATTACATGTTATGGAGTCATAAAACATGATGACTTAGCTTATTAATGCTTGTGGCATTATGTTTTACCAATCGGATCATGAATATGTGAACCTAGTTTTTGTACTGTCCTTGTGAGCCATATTTTGATCCCTTGTGATTGGAATCGTGGTTTACAATCTAAAAACAAGTTGTAGAAGGAAAAATTCTCATGAGAATTGACTCAAGAATCACCCAAAAATATTAAGAAATGAAGAAGTTATGGTAGTTTTAGTAAAGGAGGGTCGAACAGCCTTATGAAACCTAGAATTAAGGTTTGTAATCTGTTTTGAAAGCCCCGGCATTCAAGACAAGCCTATGGCCAATGCCCTGGCTTTGGCCCAGATTTCAAAATGATAAATTTTGTCCAGTTAAGATTTTGTTCAGTCGAAACTCTTGTTTCGCTTGTCAAGTATTATAAAGTCTAACCAAAACACACTTAGAGACTTGAAATAAAAATAGACTAATATAAGAGAGTCTTGATTATGACTAATGGTTTTTTTAAAACTCATATACCTTGTAGGCCGTATGAATAAGCGCAAAACTTAGCGTAAACGATAAAGCAAATCAGGCAAGTTTTAACCATTGCTTAAATTGATTATGTGGCAGTTGTGTAGTGATTGTTCTATACAAAGATATGTGTTTTAAACTGTTAAATGATAAATATGATTTGTAATTTCATGTGGTTATAAGTGAATGTTAATTGAGTATGAAATGTTATGTTGTTAAGTCAAAGTATAATAAAGTATATGTTGAATCATAAACTGATTATTTGCTACTTGTTGAACTTGTTGAGCCTTCGTGCTCATTCTTATGAATAAACCTTTATTTGCAGTTAAAGAAAAATTATCAGAAGTATTAAAGAAATGAAGTTAGATTAGGAAATATTTATTGTTTTTTCTTATTTATATTAAGACTTAAGTCAAAAAATTATTGTAATGGAAATGAATTAAGTTGTAATAACTTTAAGATTATGAATAAAAGATTATTCTTTTGGAAAATGAATCTTGTTATGTATTTTACATTTATTGAAATTCTTGAAGAATATTAGTAGAGTTTAAAACACTTAAGATTAATGTATGTTGAAAATTTTGATTTGGTTAATCATTAAGATTGAGATGAGAACTTTGTTTATCAAACTGTTTGTTTGAATGAGGGTATTGATAATATGGACTGATCATGTTATTGTTGATACTTTGAATTTTAGATAAATAGTGTTTATAGATAAAGAAACATCAATATTCGTTAAGTAATGCTTAATCGGTAGAGTTAAGATTAAGTACATTATTACTAAAGAACTCCACATTTGAATAAGGGTATTGAATGATATTGGGAGTTCTGTAAGCACTGAGGTTACACTTAATGAGTGCCGGTAAGGTGTCACCTTTAACGGAATGCGTCCCTCGATTCCAAGAATAATCTTATCATTAATACTTTGAATTTTAGATAGGTAGGGATTATCAATATGAAAAAGATGAGTCATTAGTAAATAAAGTTATACATCTAAATAAGGGTATTGATAATACAGATCGATCCTATTATTACGGATACTATGAAGATGTACAGATTTTATGAAATGATGAAACATATATCTTAGAGTTGATAGATGTTATAGATGATAAAGTTTTTTTAATAAAACTCAGAAGGAAGCAAAGCTCGAATAATAAGGTGTTATCTTTAGTAATGGATGTAAGTCACCAATAGTGATCAAAGTTACGATCCAGGGAAGGAAGTATGGTAAATGTATGTAATAGACTAGTTAAACCAATAGAATTATTGATAGATTGTAAAGAAAGGAAGTACAAGTTAACTACAAGTCCCGGTGGCAAACTCTCAAATTTGGGGGCGTGACATTATGGGTATGGTAAGATTCACAACTGGACACATTGTTGTATGCTCTTTGAGCTGCCTTATTGGGTTACATTCTGCATCCGCCATTGTTTAGATCGATGCATACTGAAAAAAATGTATTTGATAATATTTTTTATACAGTGTTAGATGTCAGTGGTAGAACAAAGGACTTGATTTGGTATATATGAACATTAGGAAAGAATTATGGCTGTATGAAGAGTGTGGTAAGATGGTAATGCCCAAAGCTGAGTATACTTTGACTAAAGAACAGTTGATCTTGATATGTAACTGGATCAGTGGACTGAAGCTCCCAGATGTATATTCTTCAAATATAACAAGGTGTTGTAAAGTTGAAGAGCTTAAGTTTTGAGGTTTAAAAAGTCATGATTGTCATGTATTCATGCAGAAGCTGATCCTTGTGGCATTTATCGACTTGTTACCGAAACATGTGATTAAAGCACTGACAAAGCTTTCCAATTTCTTTAGAGATATATGCTTGACGGAGCTCTAACTCAAAGACATAGATAAAATGGAGAGGTAGATAATGGTAATACTGTGCAAGTTAAAAATGATCTTTCCTCTATCATTTTTTTATTTAATGGAGCATTTGCCTATTCACCTGTCATACGAAGCCAAGCTTGGTGGTCCCGTTTAATATAGATGGATGTGTCCATTTGAGAGGTAAAGACATTAATGTTTTTAATATGCTAAAATGTTTCTCACTATTTTGTAATTGATGTATACATTCATATATAACACATATAGGTATATACGTCGTTTAAAACAAAAGGTGAAGAATATAGCTCGTGTGGAGAGGGGTCTATAATTGAAAGCTATGTGATGGAGCACCTTGTTAATTTTTTCTCGTTATATTTTGAGCCTAATGTTTAGACGAGACATAATCGTTTACGTTGGAACATAGCTGTTACACGAGGAGAATGGAGAATTAACGTCCTTTACTCATCCGGTACAACCACTTGGCGAAAAAAAAGGTGATTCTTGACTGATGGTGAGTATACAGCTGCTCCATTGTATGCACTTGTAAACATGAATGAAGTAGTGCCATACATTAAGGAAGTTGCCATAAGTATATCGTTTATAACTGTTAAAAGTTCTAAACATATTATTGTTAAGTAAGTAGCCATAAATTTAAATTTATAACTGTACTGTAGTCAGTATGATTTTGAGATATGTAAAACGAATCAAAGTATATCAGATGAAAAATTACAAAATCGGAGAAATAGATAATTTTTGCAATGGTTTAAATATGCAGTACGTGACTTACGTTAATGTCTAAATGCATTTTTCCTCCCAGCTAAATCTTAAGACGCAATTAACTTTAGAGTATATTGTTAAATGTACATTAGGTGCTCACAAATAATAAAGATGAAATGCGGCTAAAACTTATAGCCGATGGCACTGAAAGATCTATAGATACTTATTCACGTTGCATCGTAAACAGTTACAGATTTAAATATGGCGAGGTTGGGAAAGTCGTGCCATCTAACGTTGGTGTAGTAGTTAAAGGTAGCTATTACGATAATCTTTGGGATAACTGATATGGGCGATTGCTAGAAGTAATAGTCCTAAAGTATTTGGGTCAAAAATAGTTAGTTTGCTTCAATTTTCATTAGTTTGGTGTTGAGAATGGAGTTAAAGTAGATAAAAACTCAAGACTGGTGACAGTAAATGTGAAGTCAAAATTAAATTCAGACGAGTCTTTTGTCTTAGCGCTTCAAGTAATGTAGGTGTACTACACCCAGAGTGTGAAAACTCCCACAAGCTCATGATATGTTGTTACAACAACCAAAGCTTATGGTTTTCAAGGAATAACTCATCATCCAGATGATGACCCTTCACAAGTAGAGTCAACTAATGTCACACCTGATGTTGTGACAGTTATTAGTTAGTCTAGTGAAGACGAGGATGATGTCGTGGCTGTCAAAAATGAAGATGTTAATGTTAAAGAGGAAGATATAAGTGAAGAAATTCTTGAGATTGAATACATTTAAGCTTGATAATTTGTGAATCTTTAAGTGTTTTATGTAATTTTATATGTGTTTTTATGTTATTGTATAATATGGTGTATTATATCATGTTTAAGTATTTTATGTATTCTATGTCGTTTTGTGTAATTTATTCGTAATTTATATGTTAAGTGTTTGTTTAGTTGTATGTGTTTTTGTATCACATTGTATAGGATGTGGTGTTGTATTGTTTTTATGTGTTTCTATTTCATTTTGTAGGAATTATAATAAGGGCTTGGTGGATCAAGGCTTGGAATTGCCCGGTTCGCATTTTCCGCGCTCCTTTTACGCAGCAGCCAATTAATGTCCAATTTTGGCCTTGATGCTTTCCGAATCTTCAATTTTGTAAAACATGAAAGTTTTAGGTCTACGAGTCTCCTTTCCAAAACATCTTGAATCACCTCAATCGGAGTTCGTATGAAGAAGATATGCCCAAAACACTGAAGGAGGCTGCAACAGTCCAAAAACCAAAATTAAGCCTAGCGCCGCAGCGGTGGTTTCCACCGCCGCAGCGGTCCTGGGGACTGCCAAATCAGTGTGTTTGAGCGCCGCGGCGGTCCAGGGCAGCGCCGCAGCGCCCGGACCCGACCAGTTCGCGATTTTAGCCTTTTTAAGTCATTTTTTGGAGCCCTAGTTAGATATCTATTCATTCTCTCTTAAAGAGAGGGAGGGAGGCGGCTTGGAAGCTTGTTGGGACCTCAAGAACAAGTACAAATCAAGGATTGAAGGGCTTGGGTTGGAGGATTAAGCTTGAAGATTGGATTCCAAATGGGTTTTCTCTCTCCTTTCTTTTCCTTTAATTTTGCTTTTTATGAATTGATGAATACATTGTTGGTGGGATTTAGTTTCCTTGTAATGAACTAAATTTCCATTCTAGGATTGTAATGGAACTCATTGTGTGGTTTTGATTGATTATATCTCTCTTGGATGATTGTTTGGCATTTGTGGTTGGTTTGTCATATTTAGTTATTCATGTAGTAATTGCTAGACATAGTAATTGATTTGGTACCCTATATGAAATTGATAGATGGAGTATAGTGGGATGGCCAAGGATATGATGACGTATGTATGTATTTGCTCTTAGGATTGAATGCATAATTTGTATAAAGGATAGACATATACCTTTGTGCCATGTGTAGCCAATGGGAGAATCTGTGCTTGAAATCCTCGCTATTGTTAATTCTCATAGACATATGGTGAATTGCTTTGCTTGGGTGTTCCTGTCTGAATCGACAGATTTAGATAGGATATGTTTATATGTTATCGAAAGAGACATATAAACGCTATAATGAATTCTCGGTTAGCTATTCACTGTGTCCATGTAATTCAAGAGATTTATATGATTGAGCTTACTTTGGGGAAAATTGCAATCCTAGCTTGTGTCCTATTGAATTTCAGTCGGTATTAGTTAGTTAATTGTTATTTACATTTCTTCATACCAAAAACCCAAAAAACCTCTTCGTCGAATTAGAACCAAGTTGATTTAATTTTAATACTTTGCTTATATTAGTCATAACTCCTCGTGGGATCGATACTTTACTTTCATTATATTACTTGTTGACCGTGTATACTTGCGCGTTGCATTCATTCAAACGAATTCGGAATCGCGTGCTTTTTATAGGTGCCGATTCCGCTCAACAAGTTTTTGGCGCCGTTGCCGGGGAGTTATTGAATAATATTTTGTAAATATTAATTTTTGTCTTCTTAGTTCTAATTTAGGCGATTTTTCTTTTGTTTATTGTTTTTATTTCATTTGCTTGATATGGATGCACTTATGGAACTAATGGCTGCACGAGTTGAGACTTTTACAGGTACGGTTGATCCTTTCGGTGGTCAACCTATTCAAAATGCTTACAATCAACAGGAGTCCAATTACTCCCCAAGCTATTATCATCGAGAATCGCATTATCATCCAGATTCTTCATGGGACAACAACAATCATGTCCAACCGTTTGATCCATGGATTTCAAACCAACCTGAAGTCTCATATGAGCCTCCACCACCGCAAGAGCAATATTCTAATGTGGAGAGTCTTCTTGCCGCATTGATAGAGAAAAATGAAAAGAGACAACAAGAAGAAGAATATTTGAGATTTGAGGAAAACCTTACCACAACCATTGAGCAAGACGAGATGGCAATGAACACACATATGCTCTCATCTCAACCTCCACCACAAGAAGAGGATGAATCTAAGTTGGAGGAGCTCTTTGTCAACTACATAGAAAAAATTGAGATGAGAATGAGCAATCGAGATTCATCAATTCAAATTCTTACTAAGCATGTGGAACAACTCACAAGCACTATCAATTGTAGCCCACAAGATGCTTTACCTTGCGTCGTAGAGTCTAACCTTGAAATAGTGGGTAAAGAGGAGTGTTGGGATGATTTACTAGAAGGTGGTGAGGAGTTCCACGTTGAAGTTGGTGATGATGAGATGTGTTCGCATCCGGGTATGGAAGATGATGTGGGAAAAGAAAAATTGGATGGTGATGATCAAGCAAGGGAGTCTACTGTTTTGATGCAAGGCTCGAGTGTGCCTCTTGTGCAGTTCTTGCATCCTATTAAAAATTTTGTGGAATGCTTCCGGATTGAATTCGCGGAAGAAGAGGAGGACCTGACGAAATTCAAGTTCGGAGGGCTTAAATCATACACACACGCCGACGAACGAAAGGAAATAACTAAAAGGCGGCATGATGTGACCATCTTCGCGCGTAATCCGGATTGAACAGGGAGTAGTCCGGTTGAGGACTATAACTCAAGCGCTGTTTGGGAGGCACCCCAAATGTTTAATTTAATTCATGTTATTACATTTTATATTTAGTCATTTTTGCTTTAGTTTGATGGGCTAAATACTTTTGATATAGTATATTAGTATAATTATATTTATATTTAAAAAAAATAAAAAAAAAATTAAATTAGCTTTATTACTAATTGCAGTTTCTATGTTTTTGAGTTAAAAGTGTGATTAGTTATCTAGTTTTTGATAAATCTATGTAAAACTTTCAGGTACTATCAAAGCAATGCCTCAATGTGGAATCAGTTGAACAGAAAATAAAATTCTGGCAGCAGCTTTGACCGCCGCAGCGGTGCCCTGCTACCACCGCAGCGGTCGTTCAAAAACTCAGAATTTTTTTTTATAAACCCTAGTCGGGGTTTATTTCCTAGCAGCATGAACGCAACCAGCTTGCTCGGCATTCCCTCTCAAAAGCCTTGCTTCCTTAAACTCTTCCAACCATCACTCCCATCTGATTCTTGCACCCAATTGCAATACCTTCCAATCCCAAGCCACATTGAGGATCCAAACCACCATTTATTCTCTCTTCTCAATTGTGTCATTTTATGTGGTTGTTTTGACTGTGGATTGGGGAAGTTGTCGTGGGCTTTGTGCAGTATTGATAAACCCTCAATTTGGGTGGCTAATTCATGTTTGGGAGAGGTCATGTCCAATTTGTGCAAATTTAGATCGCACGCCAGGTGTTTGACAAAATTCCTCAAAGAGAAAAATTTGGGTTGCCTATAGATTTCTTCAATCATCACTTGGGATATCTTCTTGGGAGTACAGTGCATCGAAATGGGACCAAAAAGAGCAAGGACGGATGAAAGTTCTCAAGCGGCACCAACTTATGATCGCTGGCATTTTGGCAACAATGAGGCCAACAAAGCTTTAATCTCGGAGCGACTTATGCTTTCTCCTGACTATCCTCCAGACTCTCCTGATGATGAGGTCCATGCCTGAGTCATGTTCAGGGAAGTTCCTCTATTTTGTATTTCCTTATCTTACATTGCGAACAATGTGGAGTTTAAGTTTGGGGGTAGTTGCATGCTTATTCTGCATTTATGTTTTTCTTGTTGTCTGGAATAGGATTGCATGATAGTAAATTTTCGTTGCATGATAGTTTAATTTGTTAATTAAGTATGCATGTTTGAAAAAAAAAAAAAAATTTAATTAAAAAATCAAAATATATATATATAAAATGCTAAAAAGATTTTTGTTAATTTTTGTATTTTGAATTTTGTGGGTATATTCTCTGCAAACCCTCACGAGACAAAACTCGTCCTCTTGGGCAACCTTGGGGTTTAACGGCTTGTTGCACGCGCTAAGTGCAACCGTGTTTCCTACGAAAATGGATTTATATGTGTTATTTTTGTTTTATTTTCGTCGGTTTATGTTGTTTTGTTTGTTTTATGTTCGTTTGTTTTTATTTTTGTTTTTATTTTTGTTTTTGTTTTATTTTCTTGTGTTTTTGTTTTTGAGTCGTTGTAGTTTAGGTTTGAGTCTCTTGAGCGTTGAGTTAATCTGAATTGAACCATAATCGAGGATCAGGCAAATGATTATTTGAGTTATAACTCATAGAAAATTGATTAGTGTCGCTTCGTCTGTGTGCTTGACTTACTGTTGATTTTTACATTACTTGCGATCCCTTTTTCTTTGAGCACATATCCATTTCTAATGAATTGATTATTTGCTTAGAGGCGGTGTATTTGACGGCATGGTTATTGAGATAATCTTTTACTTTAAAACTCGTATATGCATCACTCGAAACGATTTCTCATGTTTGATTTGTCTATAGCGTGAGATGGAGCGTAAAACGCACTCACATATTTATAAAAAATAAATAAATAAATAAAAAATAAAAACAAAGAGAAAAAAAAAACAAACAAAAGAAAGATGTTAATAAATATAATAAATTACTTGACTAGTCGAGTTTTGTGGCCTTTGTTGCTCGAGTTAATATGCTCTTAGGGGTGTCTTTACACCTAGTGCCCTAAAATCAACTGGTTTGGGAGTCATTAGCCAAACGCTCGTTAAATGGGTAACTCTGTATAGCCTAATGGAATGAGACATTGCACATGTCAAGATTAATTTTGTTTTGACTTATCTGCTGGGACTAGTATAGAGTGATGTATTATGCATGTTGTTTTAAGTTTTAGATTTCTTTGTTAAGGTAATTTGTCTACAAGAACCCCTCTGGGTGATGATTAGTTTGTTGTAAATGGTTCACACACACACGGGGGTCATTAGTATAGTATGCCTAATATGTGAGTTAAAATTCTAGACTTTGCAATATTTTAAAATTTTCTTGTAATTATAACTTGAAATAATCCATAAGGCCAAAGTTGGTTGTCTTATTAACTCTCTACTCAAGTTTATTGTTTTTGTTTGTATAGTTGGTATTGTTTTGCTTGAGGGCAAGCAAATGTTTAAGTTTGGGGGTATTTTGGTTATTTAATGTTATATGTATGCTTAGAGTACTCCTGACCTTCGTAATTTGTGATTCTTCAAGTAATTTTCTGTGATTTTTAACTAGTAGATTTTTTTTATTATTATTATTATTTTGATCTATTTATTTAGTTATTTTGCTTTATTTAGCGAGTCTTTGTTTTGCTTGAGGACAAACAAATGTTTAAGTTTGGGGGTATTTGATGAGTGAGTTTTATACCTACGAATTGAATACATTTAAGCTTGATAATTTGTGAATCTTTAAGTGTTTTATGTAATTTTATATGTGTTTTTATGTTATTGTATAATATGGTGTATTATATCATGTTTAAGTATTTTATGTATTCTATGTCGTTTTGTGTAATTTATTCGTAATTTATATGTTAAGTGTTTGTTTAGTTGTATGTGTTTTTGTATCACATTGTATAGGATGTGGTGTTGTATTGTTTTTATGTGTTTCTATTTCATTTTGTAGGAATTATAATAAGGGCTTGGTGGATCAAGGCTTGGAATTGCCCGGTTCGCATTTTCCGCGCTCCTTTTACGCAGCAGCCAATTAATGTCCAATTTTGGCCTTGATGCTTTCCGAATCTTCAATTTTGTAAAACATGAAAGTTTTAGGTCTACGAGTCTCCTTTCCAAAACATCTTGAATCACCTCAATCGGAGTTCGTATGAAGAAGATATGCCCAAAACACTGAAGGAGGCTGCAACAGTCCAAAAACCAAAATTAAGCCTAGCGCCGCAGCGGTGGTTTCCACCGCCGCAGCGGTCCTGGGGACTGCCAAATCAGTGTGTTTGAGCGCCGCGGCGGTCCAGGGCAGCGCCGCAGCGCCCGGACCCGACCAGTTCGCGATTTTAGCCTTTTTAAGTCATTTTTTGGAGCCCTAGTTAGATATCTTTTCATTCTCTCTTAAAGAGAGGGAGGGAGGCGGCTTGGAAGCTTGTTGGGACCTCAAGAACAAGTACAAATCAAGGATTGAAGGGCTTGGGTTGGAGGATTAAGCTTGAAGATTGGATTCCAAATGGGTTTTCTCTCTCCTTTCTTTTCCTTTAATTTTGCTTTTTATGAATTGATGAATACATTGTTGGTGGGATTTAGTTTCCTTGTAATGAACTAAATTTCCATTCTAGGATTGTAATGGAACCCATTGTGTGGTTTTGATTGATTATATCTCTCTTGGATGATTGTTTGGCATTTGTGGTTGGTTTGTCATATTTAGTTATTCATGTAGTAATTGCTAGACATAGTAATTGATTTGGTACCCTATATGAAATTGATAGATGGAGTATAGTGGGATGGCCAAGGATATGATGACGTATGTATGTATTTGCTCTTAGGATTGAATGCATAATTTGTATAAAGGATAGACATATACCTTTGTGCCATGTGTAGCCAATGGGAGAATCTGTGCTTGAAATCCTCGCTATTGTTAATTCTCATAGACATATGGTGAATTGCTTTGCTTGGGTGTTCCTGTCTGAATCGACAGATTTAGATAGGATATGTTTATATGTTATCGAAAGAGACATATAAACGCTATAATGAATTCTCGGTTAGCTATTCACTGTGTCCATGTAATTCAAGAGATTTATATGATTGAGCTTACTTTGGGGAAAATTGCAATCCTAGCTTGTGTCCTATTGAATTTCAGTCGGTATTAGTTAGTTAATTGTTATTTACATTTCTTCATACCAAAAACCCAAAAAACCTCTTCGTCGAATTAGAACCAAGTTGATTTAATTTTAATACTTTGCTTATATTAGTCATAACTCCTCGTGGGATCGATACTTTACTTTCATTATATTACTTGTTGACCGTGTATACTTGCGCGTTGCATTCATTCAAACGAATTCGGAATCGCGTGCTTTTTATAGGTGCCGATTCCGCTCAACAGATGGTGATGACATCGATAATAAGGAGCTACTGCTCGAGAATGACTGTTCTGATGTTGATAGCTTTGATGATATATATGATTAGGAGTATGTATTTAATATTATTTGACTTGTATCCGTATGTACTAGTTTGTCTTTACTAAATCCATATGTACTAGTTTGTAGTTGCATCCATATGTACTAGTTTAATTTGTAATTGCATCTATATGTATGTGCTAATTTGATGATATACTAGTTTATCTTTACTAAATATGCTTTATAATTTTGTGTTTATGTCAATACAGTGATAAAAATATGACACGTACTCCACATGGCGATCGTGGAAGTCGTGTTAGTCGTGGTGGACGTGGGGGTCATGGCGATGATGAGCGACCAGCAGGTTCAGGTACAATAACTTACATACTTATTAATTGTAAAGATATTTGTTTTTACTTCTGACTATTTTTTTATATTATTGTCAGGATTATTTTTTATATTGAGTTATTCACATGCTGCACTACATAGGTGACCACTCTAGGCCTGCGAAGGGACTAACACGTGGCTTGCAAGGGAATCCACCTTAGACGTCTCATATATGTCGTGTAGGGGCCCACATGTAATTTTAGATTATGATTTTACCATTCTACTTATTTGTTTTATATAAAATGATGCATGCATATGTAGTTGAGATTTTTACATGTATTCATTTCAATTGCAGTATCTTAGAGGCTACGCCTCAAAACACGTTACTTGGGATCGTCCGCAACCAATTTTCAAGAGCATGGATTAGATGGGCGGACATCGAGGACCGCACACAGCAGCTTATTATTGACAAGTTTTGTGAAAGATGTTACTTTATGTACATGTTCTTTTTTATCATTATTGTTGTGTAACCTTATGTTATTTACTAATACTGTAATGTGTTTTGTGCAGCGATACTATAGATTTGAGGATGATAAAGAATAGCAAGGCATTACAGTCCTCTGGGGATATTTAGAATCAAATTGGTATAAATGGGTGTACGACTGAAAGAAGAAAGCCCAAAGTAAGATGACAGACAAATAGACATTTAGAGATTTCCATCCTGATTTCATAAGGGCTGAGGTGTGGGATCGGATGTGCGACATTTGGGAGGGCGATGATTTTAAGAAGATGTCAGCATAACGTTCAGCAGCCCACTCGCAGAGTCGAATTTCGCATTGCATGTGGTCCTAGTCGTATGACCTTTACAGGGAGAGACTACAGACTAAACTTAAGCACCCACCTTCTTGCTTAGAGTTTTAGTGGCATGCCTACTAGAAGAAAGGTGATGGTGGTTTTTTCGCACCTGAGGCAGAAACAATAGCTATAAGTAATTTTCAATTTTATTTTGTTAGTATTTTAATTCATGCAATTAGTATTCTTATTCTTTCACATCTTCATGTTTTTATTTCAGACTAGATTTTCTGACCTTACTAAGGCTCAGGATACTTAGAGAGCTGATACTGAAGTAGATCCCTCCATGTGTAAAGATGAAGAGATTGATGAATGGCTACAGGCTATAGGAGGAAGGAAGAAGAATTGGATTTTGGGCATGCCGGGAACCCTAGCATACACTATAGTTCCTTCTACGAGAGTCAGACGTTGCCCTTCTACTGGATTAGATAGTACGAGTGGATCGGGAGCCGGCCCATCTTTATCAGACGATTTCTTTCAAAGGATTATCGATGGGTGCATGACGAATAGTCAAATCTGATCATGTGCACCATCACGTCAGCATGTCTATCACCTCGCTCAACAGATCGTACACGGTTCCATCGATCCAGCTTAACAAGACGAGTTATGGGGTCTAGTAACGCAACAAGCTGTTTGAATAGCAACATTGTACTTACAAACCTCTTTCCCCCACATATTCGACAGGTAAATAAAAATCTTAAAGTATGTCCTTGAATATATAATTTGTACTAATATATATTATATTGATTATCTAAATTGTTAAAAAGTTAAAAGAAAAATAATTGCCTAACTTATATTAAAAGAAACTTAGATAAACTTAGGAAAAGTAGACCAAAACTCATCCCGGGCATTCAAACGACGTGAAACCATAGGCGTAGCACCACTTACATATTTCAAACGTGTGACAACTTACGGGGCTTGATTCCGAGTTCTGATGGCTGAGTTACAACCTCGTTTGCCTAACTTATTTAAAAAAAAACATAGACAAATATAAGAAAAGTAGGCCAAAACTCGGCTCAGGCATCGAAATGACGTGAAACCATAGGTGTAACACCTCTTACATATTTCAAAAGTGTGACAACTTACGGGGCTCAATTCTAAATTCCAATGGCCTAGTTAGAACCTTGTTTACCTAACTTATTTTAAAAAAACTTAGACAAATATAGGAAAAGTAAACCAAAACTTGTCCCGGGCATCGAAATGATGTGAAACCATAGGCGTAGCAACTCTTACATATTTTAAATGTGTGACAACTTACGGGGCTCAATTCCAAGTTCCGATGGTCAAGTTAGAACCTCATTTGCCTAACTTATTTTTAAAAAACTTAGACAAATATAAGAAAAGTATACCAAAACTCTTCCCGGGCAACGAAATGACGCGAAATCGTAGGCGAAACACCTATTACATATTTCAAACGCATGACAACTTACGGGGCTCGATTTCGAGTTCTAATGGCCTAGTTAGAACCTTATTTACCTAACTTATTTTAAAATATTTAGACAAATATAGGAAAAGTAGAATAAAACTTGCCCAGGGCATTGAAATGACGCAAAACTGTAGGTGTAGTACTTCTTACATATTTCAAACACGTGACAACTTACGGGGCTCAATTTCAAGTTCTGGTGGCCGAGTTAGAACCTCAATTGTCTAACTTATTTTAAAAAAATTATACAAATCTAGGAAAAGTAGCACTTCTTAATTTTGTAGAAGTTCTTTTGCCTAACTACTATTTTAATTTTGTAGTTTCATGTTAATGAGTCTCGTGGCATGTGTGGAGCCAGCAGCAATGGAAAGGACCCTAGAGGAGATGGCGAGGACCGCCGAGCCGATGTTGATGATGGTGCTGAGGGTGGGACCAGCAGTGGCACGATGGACATTCACCTGTCTGCCGGTGGCGATGATGATGATGATGACATGAGGATATTGCACTTTGTAGATTTTTTACTTTGATGTATCTAACTACAACTAGGTTTTTGGGTTGTATAGACTAGGGTCTTGTAGCTAGATAATTTGATGGTTTATATTTACTTTTATGTACCTATTTAGTTGTTTGGTTATACAATGATTACATTTTATATTTAGTTACATTTTATGGTTTAGGTGATTACATTGTGAACGCATTTGATAGTTGATTATATATATTTGATGATTATTGATATGCGTTAGTCAAGAATTATTTGTTATTTTTGGTTTATAGCAAGTACAATTATGTATATGTAAAAAAAACAAAAGGTTTTGCAAATTTTAAATTTTTTAAAAAAATATATCATTGGTGACGAACAAATTGGCGACGCCATTGCCACTGGCAATGAGTCATCAATGACGGACTATTTTGTTGAAAATGCCTGGCTCAATTAAAAAAAAAAAGTCATTGTCGACGGACAATAGTCAGTGGCGATGGAGAGTTCGTCGATAAAGACTGTTTATTTTTATTATTATATTAGTCATTGCCAATGGACAGTTCGTTGCCAATCCCGTCGCCAGAACTATCATTAACGACAGACATTATTTTTTAAACTCAAAATTAAGATCATTAATCAAATATTATGAAACAATAAATCTTACGGTGAATAGTATTTTTTGGAGATATTATATATTTCATCATTCTGTTAATTAAAATTAAAAGAATTTATATTATTTTTGTATTTAAAAATATCTTAAGTTAATTATAAAAATCATTTTATATTTTGAAAAGGGCGAAAGAGTATTATCTATAAATTACTTACTTTGTATCAGGATAGTTTTGTATCATTAAATTTACAAGTTATCCTCGTAGTACAGAGTTCAAATGAAAAGGATTAAAAAAGTAAAGAAATAAAATAGAGACTCTTCTCCTAGCATCTTAATATGGGCCTTCAAATTGTGGGGACCTTTAGGAGGCTCCTTGTATTCGGGCTTAGGAGTACATTTAAAGATAGTAGCTTATATTATAATTTCAGCCCAATATTAAAAATATAATTTGTACTAAAGCCAGAATCATTCTCATAAGTGATTGGTTATGTTCTGTTCAGATCTGCTCAAGATTAAACTTTTGAACTCATTTTTCTCCTTACGGCCAAAATGGCAACTTAAGGTTCAAAATTTTCAATCGTCCATGTCTCATGTTGGTTAGAAAAAAGTTTGGTTCCACTGACCCGCGCTGATAAGCGAGTTAAGGGGTATTTGAGATCGCTTATAATCTGTTAAACTTGCTTATAATCAGTTTTAATAAAAAAAAAATGTTTGACATAAGTGAAAAAAATCTCCTAATTGAAAAAACTGATAAGACAATCCTTAAAGTAGAAAAAATTAAAAGTTTAATCACTTAATTGAAAAAATTGAGAGTTCAATTTCCAAAATAAAAAAAAACGTTAAAAGTTCAAAATATTAATCTATATTTAAGCCTTTTTTAAAACTACTTATAAATTTTTTTTTTATGGAAATAGGTATTGGTTGGAGTTTATGACGATTATTTGTCAAATTTAATAATCAAGAATAACCAAATATATTACTACTTTATTTCTATTTATAAAAATAATTAGAAGTACCAGTTTGGAGTCTATGATTACTTATCAAATCTAATAATATGGTTTGACCTAGTATATTATTAATTTATTTTATTTATTTTTGTAATTTCATTCGATCTATTACCCATATATACTTCTTTTAATCTTCATTTTAAGTAATATGTATTTGAAATAAGTGGTCAACAATTTAATTTTTATTTTTATTTTATTATATATACTATACACTTTTTTATTTTTCATTAGTTTAAGAGTTATTTTCTTACAAAACAAAAATTATTATTCCAAAATTGATTATAAATAAAAGTAATAATTAAAATCACATTTATTAACCGATCCCAACATTTCTTAGTTAGCAGCAAAAGAACTTTTGCCAGATGTTAAGAAGTTACATAAAATGAGGACAAGAAATATTTTCTAATGTCCTTTTATAACCCTTTACTATTAAAAATACTATTCTATGATCTTATATATTTTATCAAATCTTAAAATTTGTTCAAACTTATTTTGAACTAAAATTTGTTATTTGGCAGTAAGGGTTTGGAGGACGTCAGAAATGATGTGCTATATAATCATGAGGGATGAATACTGGTATGAGATCAACAGAGAAAATCAATCATTGACTTCTACGAAAAAAATAGTGGGTTAATCCGTAAAATAATAAAGAATCCACTAGCCAAACAAAAGCAAATGGAGAGGTCCCACTACAAACAGACCTAGAAGAGAAAGAGGCAGAGCGGGCGTTTGCGGTATTGCTATTTGCTAGTACTTCTAGTACTCCATTTCTTTTGAATTATAATATTATTATAATTTTTTAAAAATTAATTTAAAATATTTTTAAAGTTAAAATTAATATAATTTATTTAAAATTTTAAAATAATAAATTTTATAATTAATAGTGATTTTTAAGTAATTTATGATATTTATAATTATATTAAAATAATTTAAATTTAAAAATATTTAAAATTCATTTGTTAAAAATCAATATTAAGTTTATAATTTGAAACCGAAGGAATATTTGTTACTCCAGTTGATGATGTTTGGTAGCTTCTAATGGGGTAGATAAAAGTACGAATGGTTGCCCTACATAACCGCCTTCCTTTTTAAAGAGCTAAAAATGTTTTGAATAAGAAGATTAATATTGACTTTTTAAAAAGTAATTTAAGATATTTTTAAATTTAAAATTAAGATAATTTATTTAAATAATAAAAATAATAAATTTTATAATTAGTAGTATTTTTAAGATAATTTATTATATACACTACAAGAAAAGTGCCTATCAACGACCGTAAATAACAGCGATCAAAAATTTTCGTCGCTAATAGATGGTTATAGCGACCGAAAACTGCGACCGAAGATTTTTTCCGTCACCAATATTTTTAGCGACCGCTCAGGGTCGCTAATTCTGTCGCTGTTACGAAAAGTCACCACCAAAAAAGTGCGGGAGAATTGGCGCCAAAATCAGCGACCGAAAATCGGTCGCTAAAGCAGTAGCTGCTGTATTCGGTCACTATTGGTTCTATTGCGGTCGCTATTTCGGTCACAACAAATACCACGTAATTTAGTATTCAGCGACCGAATGGCGGTCGCTGTTACGTCTTTACCTAAACGCAGTCACCCCTGAACCAGTGCAGTCTGCTTTCTTTTTCTGTTGGAAGGAGAAACGGCGAAATGGCGAAAAATGGAGACTGAAATCTTCTAATTTGGGAGGCAAGCAGTAAGAAATCGTGAGAGAGAGAAGGTGCTCACCCCAAAACCCTGGTATGCATATTTATTTGATTATATTTTCGTTAATCTGATATGTATAATATTAATTCATTTTCTTTATTTTTTGGGTTGAATAAGTATAGTATGTAAATTCATTTTATAAATTTGTCCAGTTATAATTGTGGGAAATCGATGAACAGTTGTAGTAGGAGGAGGAGGAAACACCTATTTTTATGTGATTATTATGCCATTAGATTATTTGCCATCAGATTATTTGATTTAGTGTGTATGTGATTAATTGAATTTCGTTTCATTTGCCCAAGTGAATGAGAATAGACAATTATCTCCTGTTCATTAGCGTTTGTTTCATAGATTTATTTATTTGCATTAGAAAGATAGCCATTTGGATTCCGATGATCTCACGCTATATTTGAAAAGTTTTGTGTGTACTTATTATTTCCTTAAAATTATGTGTTGCATTGCATACTTTGTTAAATCCCACTTAATAATAATAGTAGTAATAATAATAATAATAATAATACTATTACTACTACTAATAATAAAAATACTAATAAAACGAATAATAATAATAATAATAATAATAATAATACTAATAATAATAATAAAAATAACAACAACAACAACAACAACAACAACAACAACAACAACAACAATAATAATAATAATAATAATAATAATAATAATAAAACTATTACTACTACGAATAATAAAAATAATACTAATACTAATAAAAATATTAATAATAATAATAATAATAATAATAATAATAATAAGAAGAAGAAGAAGAAGAAGAAGAAGAAGAAGAAGAAGAAGAAGAAGTTGTAATAACAATAATAATAATAATAATAACAATAATATCAATAATAATAATAATATTATTACTACTAAGACTAATAAAAATAATAACAGTAACAATAATAATAATAATAATAATAATAATAATAATAATAATAATAATAATAATAATAAGAAGAAGAAGAAGAAGAAGAAGAAGAAGAAGAAGAAGAAGAAGAAGAAGAAGAAGAAGAAGAAGAAGTTGTAATAACAATAATAATAATAATAACAATAATATCAATAATAATAATAATATTATTACTGCTAATATTAATAGTAGTAATAATAATAATAATAATAATAATAATAATAATAATAATAATAATAATAATAATAATAATAATAATAATAATAATAAAAATAAAAATAAATAAATAAACTAAGTAGATTTGCTTAGTTTACCCCATCTAAAATAAACTGAATACTACTAATAATAATAAAAATAATAACACTAATAATAATAATAATAATAATAATAATAATAATAATAATAATAATAATAATAATAAATAAATAAATAAATAAACTAAGTAGATTTGCTTAGTTTACCCCATCTAAAATAAACTGAATACTACTAATAATAATAAAAATAATAACACTAATACTAATAATAATAATAAAAAATAAATAAATAAATAAATAAACTAAGTAGCATTTGCTTAGTTTACCCCATCTAAAATAAACTGAATACTAGTGCATGTAACATTAGGAGCTTAGAAACCCGTTCGACATTCACTCATTAAGAGTGAATGTCGAATAGTCCCCAGTCTGGGACTATTCCTAGATGTTCCATCTCTCACTTAGGCCGGTGTCAATGACTTGAGTCCGTTTTTTTTTTTGTTTTGAGGATTTTTCGACTAGTATCTCGACATATTCTCTGAGTGCATACTTAGACTAAGTTTTTTTGGTCTATTTCGTGTACTTGGAGACCATGGCGAGGTGCTGCCGAAATTTTCTTGAAACAGAAGAAACGTGCTCAAGGTGTTGACACTAGTGAGGAGACGCATCTAGGAATGGGATAGAAGCCTGACCCTTGAAGATATGTAGGATTCATGCATATAGCACATACCTAAAGGCAACAACACAATTTAATTAATACAGTAAATCTTGTCAAAATAGGTACCCCATACTATAATGGATTTCTATTCAAACCGTAGCTGGATGAGGCGACAAAAGTCAAGTGGTCAGATAGGTGCTACAACTGAATTTAGAACTGGTTGCGAAGTGTTTCTGAATTATGCATATAGTCACAAAGAATGTGTCAATACTCAAAACAAGATAAGATGCCCTTGTTTGAAGTGTAAGAATGTTAATTATGCGGACAGAGATTTAGTCGCATATCATTTACTTGTTAAAGGGTTCATGAAAAATAACGAAGAATGTTGGTGGGCACATGGACAGAAAAGAGGGAGTGTCATCACACAGGGACAAAATCCAGGTAGCAGTACCTACCGTATGAATGACATGGTTCATGATATTGCAGGACCGGATTTTGATTGGGAACAAGATAGAGAGCAAGTTATGAATTCTGATGCCAAAGCGTTCTTTACTTTATTAGAGGAGGGTAGCGAACCATTATGGCCTGGATGCACCAAGCAAACTGCGTTGTCTGCAATGACGACGTTACTTAACATCAAGACTGATCACAACATGAGCCACGAGTGTTTTGAGTCGCTCTTAAAGGCCATTAAGAGTATGTTACCTGACGGTGAAAAATTGCCCGATAGCTATTACTTTTGCAAGAAAATGGTGAAGAAATTAGGTCTTGGATACCAAAAGATCGATGCATGTCCGAACGATTGCATGTTGTTTTATAAGGAAAACGAACAGAAGACAAAGTGCACGTTGTGCAGTCATGATCGGTTTAAGCCTAATAAAGAGGGTGAGACTCCGAAAAAGAAAAATATACCTTTTAAGATTTTACGGTATTTTCCAATTACACATCGGCTACAAAGATTGTACATGTCTTCAAGAGCAGCTGAACATATGACTTGGCATGTGAGATCTCCAGCTAAAGATGAAGAACTTAACCATCCAGCAGATGGGAAGGCTTGGAGAGATTTCAACTTAGCACATCCTGGGTTTGCATTAGAACCAAGGAATGTGAGACTTGGATTATCAACAGATGGTTTCAAACCTTTCGGTCACTCAGTTGTTCCTTACTCCTGCTGGCCTGTGATTGTGACTCCTTACAACTTGCCTCCTTGGATGTGTATGAAACAACCATACTTGTTTCTTTCACTCATGATTCCTGATCCCAAGAGTCCTGGAAAGAATCTAGATGTTTACTTGAGACCTCTGATGGACGAGTTGAAGATATTGTGGGCGGATGGAGTACAAACTTGGGATGTTTCGACGAAAATAAATTTCAATCTTCGTGCAGCGCTTATGTGGACTATCAGTGATTTTCCTGCTTATGGCATGTTATCTGGATGGAGTACACATGGGAAGATGTCTTGTCCATATTGTATGGAGCATACAAAGTCTTTCACTCTACCACATGGTCGAAAACCCTGCTGGTTTGACTGTCATCGTCATTTTTTGCCAATAGATCACCCTTTCCGAAGAAATAGAGACAATTTCAGAAAAGGAAAAGTAGAGAATGATATGCCTGTAGCACGATTGTCTGGGACAGAGGTACATGACCGTGTGATGAGATTGCCAATAATCCCATTTGGTAAGAGTGCTAGCTCAGAAATAATCAATGGGTTTGGTGAGTCTCACAATTGGGTTAGGAGAAGCATATTTTGGGAATTACCTTATTGGTCTACAAACTTGATTCGTCATAATCTAGACGTCATGCATATTGAGAAGAATGTGTTCGACAATATATTTAACACCGTGATGGGTGTAAAGGGCAAGACGAAAGATAATGATAAGGCACGGTTGAATATGAAAGATATTTGTAAGCGTCCTGGTTTAGAGCTTTATCAATCACCTAATGGAAAGATAGTCAAACCTCATGCAAAGTACACCTTATCCAAAAAGCAGGTAGAAGATGTATGTGCATGGATTAAGTCTCTGAAACTACCAGATGGATATGCGTCAAACATTGCAAGGTGTGTTACAGGTGGAAAAATACAAGGGATGAAGAGTCATGACTGCCACGTATTCATGGAGAGACTCATGCCTATAGCATTTCGGGACTTGCTTGATAAAACAGTTTGGGATGCTTTGACTGAGCTTAGTCATTTTTTCAAAGACATATGCTCAAAAACGTTAAATGCAAATGACATGGACGTACTTGAGAAGAACATCATTGAGATCACATGTAAACTTGAAAAAATATTCCCACTTGGGTTTTTTGACTCCATGGAGCATTTGCAAATTCATCTACCTTATGAAGCTCGTTGTGGTGGTCCAGTTCAATATAGATGGATGTATCCTTTCGAGAGGGTGATGGAAAACCTTAAGAGGAAGGTAAAAAATAGAGCTTACATCGAGGGTTCGATATGTGAGGCGTACAGTTTTGATGAGATATCTACATTTGTTTCAGACTATTTCCCCGACGAGGTCTTGACAAAGGTCAATCGAGTTCCAAGACATGATGATGGGGGCAACGTTGAACTTAATGGTCGACTTTCTGTATTTGGTCTACCTGGGCACGCTTATGGTAAAGGAAAACGCATATTCCTATCTGAGGCAGAATTACATGCGGCACATACTTACATTCTTCTCAATTGCGAGGAGATTGACAACTTTGTGAGGTATGCATGTAAAACTCATATTTAACTTAATCTCATATACTGTAATTTCATTATTTAACATTTGATAACGAGTTAATAATATGTATAATGTACATGTAGAACATACGATGCTGAGTTAATAACAAATCAGCACGACATCACTGATAAAGAAGTTGAACTGAGTCGTGATCAAAATTTTGCAAAGTGGTTGAAGGACAAAGTAAGTTATTTAACTTAATTAAGTATGACTTAATTAGTACGAATTCATTTTATTTAATTTATGAAACACTTATAACAATATATTTAACAATTGTAGGCTCTTAATGATGGTACAATTAATTCAAATGTACAAGTCTTAGCCATGGGCCCAGACAGGGACCAAGTCACTCGCAATGGTTATAAAGTAAATGGCTATGACTTTCATACGAAGTCATATGCCATCGGTAAAAGAACAACCAATACTGGAGTGTTTGTTCAAGGAGATTGTTACAATGAGGTTGGTCGTGCCTTTTATTGGGAGTTGGAGGACGTTATTGAGTTGTCGTACAAGGGTACCTATGGAGGTCAGATTAATCTGTTTAAGTGTCGTTGGTTTGATTCAGAAAAAGGCATACGTGTCGATCGACATGGAATTGTCGACATTGACCTCAACAAAAGGACATATATGAATGCACCATTTGTGTTGCCAACTCAAACACAACAAGTATATTACACTCCTACTCCTATTCGAAAAAGGGATAGACCGCCTACAGATTGGCAAGTTGTCATTCATACTCCCGCACGCAATCGTGTCCAATCACTAAACGGAGAAGTCTACCAAGAGGAGACGTTACATAACCCTCCTATAATAAATGTCGATGACAACAATCAACTCAACAATTTAGAGGGTGGAGGTGATGATGATGAATTGGATCCCGATTTAGTACAGCAGTTAGATGACAGTAATACTGAGGAGGAAGAGTTTTTAAGTGACACCGACACTGAATCTGAAACATGCGATGGTTATGATTCTCCACATATTCGTGAAAATAATTCTGAATCTGACAGCGAGTTTCATTAAAATGCATGTTTAATATACATGTTTTATATACACTTGTCATTAATAATTGCACACATGTTTTATATATTGTTGGCCTGCCATAAACCATTGCACACATGTCATAATCATTTACATTTAATATGTTATTTTTTTAAATAGATGTCATCTTCAGCACCGCCTAGAAAGCGCGGTTTGGGTCGGGGTCCAAATCAGATCCCCAAGGCCCCAGATAATCTAGATGACCGCATTCCATTGCAGATTCGCCCTGATCCAAACAGCACGTAAGTTATTAATTAACCATATAGTAGTATAATAAAAAAGTATTATTGTTGTATATATATTAATATAAATTATTGTATATTTCAGCGATTTTACAGATATTAGGGTTGTTAAATATATTGCACAACTGTGCATGCAAAACTGGCCTACCCCAGCTGTTACGTGGGCCAACACACCACTTGCCCACAAGGAGACATGTTGGCAGGAGTTTCAGGTATTTTTTCCTAAGTTACAGATATTCTATTCACCTAATGTTTACTATTATCAGATTATAATAGAACTATTTTAATGTTATTTTTGTATTTTAATTTCAGAAAAGATACAAATGGGACGAGGCACATAATAGTGTTATACAGACACTGTTCTGGCAAAAGTGTGATGTTCGAACAAAAGATAATATAAAGAAGGAGCGAGAAAAGGCACTCCACAATGCTGGCATAGACCATCCTGACCATGCTGAGGAGTATATGCATGAGTATGCCCCGTGGTGGTGCTCACACGATATCTGGGTTGAGATGTGCCAGCAGTGGCGGAGTGAGGAATGGGCAAGGAAATGTAGGACTGCTGCCAGGAACAGATCCGCTGGTGTACTTGAAGGAGAAAAGCCAAATGGTACATATAAAGGCGGTAGTATATCACAGGCGGAACATTTCGCTCAAAAGGTACGAAGTTTGTTATATAGTAGTTTATTTATGTTTACAATCATATATTTATTTTATTAGTATGCATTTGCATTATATAAACATATATTTATACACTTGTCATATTTGTAGTCTTGTGGATCCGAAAGCCAAACTGTAAATTGGTTGGATGTGTATGTGGCGACCCGTGATGGTCTGCCTGATGCTTTGCGGATACGGGTATGTTTTTATCTACGTTATATGTTTATAATTCTTTGATGTTATTATTAATGTTGATTATTTACTTGTAACTAATCAATGTATAACTTTATTACAGGACACTTACAGTCAATTAATGGACGAGCGGTATCCCCCTGGCAGTCCTCGTCCGTCAATTGATCAAGAATTGTGGGAAAGGGCGTCAATTGTAAAGAAGAATTTTGTCAAGGGCCAAGGACAGCGAAGACAGCCGATTATTAGTCCTTCTGGCAGCTCGGGTAGCCACTCTACGCAAGCATCATACAATCCGACGACACATAATGCTGCGAAGTGTGTTCGAGCCATATGTAGAGATCCTGCCCTCCTGCGTGAACTGCAAGATCATCTTAAGGCGCTGAGTCCCGAGTCCTTATCTAATGCAGTGGCGATAGCAGCAAGCCAGACAGACCGGGAGGAGGCTTCGCATGACGAGGTAATCTTATCAATTGCTACAATTAAATTAATCACTCAAAAGTACTATATATATATATATAAAGATGTTTCAAACATGTTTTTTTTTTTCAGGAACGTACGTAGCAGCCTTATATCTCGATGATGCATGAGCTACATATCTTTCCTGCATTCCCTTTTGTGCTCATTTTATGTTATATCACATGCACGATCGAAAAATATTATTGTAATTTTGGGATTTATTGTATATATATGTATTTAGATTAATGGATGTTGATTTTATGTCATTATTTGGAATGAATTTAGTATTTGCTTGGAGATCTAGATAAGATCTTATTGTGCTGTGTGTTGGGATTTTAATACAGGTTATAAAAACTGGGGAAATCAGAAAATCAGAAAAAAAAAAGATTTATTTATTTATTATTATCTGCGACCGAATTCAATCGCTAAAGGTCGGTCGCTAAAGTTACTTCCGTCGCTAAAAAAATCGATCGCTGATGACGGTCGCTGAAATGTGCCGGTCGCTATTATTCCTTCCGGTCGCTAAAAATCGGTCGCAATTTCCGTCGCAAAAAATTTCGGTCGCTAATATCGGTCACATGACGTGGTGCCACGTCAGTACAATGCTGATTAGGCTCTAGCGACCACATCGGTCGCTAATGTCGGTCGCTGTTTATCCGGTTGCTGTTATCGGTCGCTAATGTGCACTCTAGCGACCAGATTTTATGCGACCGCCTTTAGCGACCTATTTTGGTCGCTATGTTAATACTAGCGACCACAATCGGTCGCTAAATGTCGGTCACTAATAGCTGTTTTTCTTGTAGTGATACATAATTATATTAATATTTATATTAATATAAAATAAATAAATTAATGTCAATTTTGAGTTTGAAAAAGTTTAAAATTAACTTTTAAATGTTAATATTAATTTTTTAATTTTATCGGAACAGAGAGAGTTTTTGCTTAAATATTCTTAAAATTTGAATAAATATAAATATATTTTATTTTAGGACAAACAACTATATAAACATTGTAAATTAAGTTTTTAAAAAAAAATCGATACTACTAATTAATGTATTTGTTACTTTTAATTCCAAACTTAAAAAGAATTTGTATCAATTCTAAATTTTAAAATTTTACATAATGGCAACACTATTTTCCTATTTTATAGTACAAAATGGGATTTAAGTGGCTGGAATCCAAATTCTTGATATACCATTTTCTTAACATAAGTTTGATAATCCGTGCAAAACACGAGTAACTTATAAACAATTTATCTTGTGTATGTTTTTTTGCACAAAACGTTGCATACATACCATTTTCTACTAGTTTTTTTAGTGAATTGCCTTTTCTGATTGGCCCTTAGGGTGGAAAATATTTGTGAATCTTGTGCAATTGAAATGAAATAATCATTAACATTTTCAATACATATGAGTTATGTTGTCATTTGAAAAAAATTAATATTTACAGCTTGAAAAATTGATTAATAGATTGAAAAAAAAATACATACTTCTTCATCCAATAGGATAATATTGATCTTGACAATCTTGTTTGCTTTTATATTTACTCCATTCCAAATTCAAGTGACTCTCACTTTAACACTGAAATCATCTTTTCCAGAATACAGTTGATTCAAATAAATTTGTTGATTTATAGTGAACTTATGGGATTTTTGTGTAAAATTGAATCTACAGGTAGAATGCCATTTATAGTGAATTAGATGGAGTTAAATGAGATAGGTTCTATTAATCACATTCATGAATTATGAAATATCAAGAGTCATCTGAATTATATCAATCACTAATTGAATATATTGTATCGTTAATAGAAAATACGTATTAAATTTTTTTAAATTTTTGCTCTTTTTCCTAAAGAACCATTCATAATCATCTCAGCCAGTATATGTTCCAGATAAGTTCTAAACTTTTTGTATGTATTATTTAATTTTTATTCATTTAACATAAAGGTTATTTATATATCATGATAACCTCTTTCCTTGGTTATATATATATGCTTATATATCAATACCAAAGTGATATTCCTTCCGGATGTTATATACCCGTTTTTAATAGCCTTATATATCAATACCAAAGTGATATACCTTCCGTATGTTATATACCCGTTTTGAATAGCCATTATATCCAAACGTATACTCTCTCTCTCAAGATAAAAAATTTATTTAACTTTTTGTGCATATTAAAAAAAATAATAATAATAAAATTATCTGTATTTAAATTTTCATTTAATTATATACTTTTTTGTATGACTAGTAATACTCTATAAATATATATAAAGAATATAAATATGACAATTAATACTAAGAATATTATAGATAAAATATTATAAAAAATAAATTATTTAAGATAAATAGACATTTAACATAAAATTACTTAAAATAATAATAAATTTTTTTTAAGACAAAGAGAGTAACATCCTCGTTTTTAGTAGCCATTATATCTAAGCGTATTTTATTACTTGCATGTAGTGATGCACAAATGGCCTGCGGCCTGCGGCCCGGCCTGGTCAAAGTCCGGCCTGGTCAAGGCCTGGCCTGGCTCGGCCTGGCCTGAAGGCCACGAACAGGCCACATTTTTTTGGCTCAGATCCGGCCTGGCCTGAGGCCTGGCCCGGCCTGGGGCTTGGCCTGAGGCCTGGCCTGGCCCAGCCTGGCCTGAGGCCTGGCCTGGCCCGGCCTGGCCTGAGGCCTGGCCTGGCCCGGCCTGGCCTGAGGCCTGGCCTGGCCCGGCCCGACCTGGCCTGGTCTTGGGTCTGGCCTGGCCTGGTTCACCAAAAGCTTGGTTTGGTCTGCAGATTTTCTTTATTCGCTACTTCAATTCTCCCACTGCAGACGAAAACTTCATCTTTGTAACAACTCATTCAATAAATAAAATAAAATGGACGTATTTTAATACGTTCATTCATGCATGTTTGTTTATATATAAATAAAGAAATCCATGAAAACACATTGACTAGTGTAATATATAAGGATTTTTCTTACCTAGCTAGCAACCTACACTTCTTACAGATCTTTCATTGCATCTTTATTTTAATAGATACTTAGCGTAACAACTAGAAAGTCATTTGCAAAATAATAATAAAAAAGATAATTTTCATTATTATAATTTGAAAGCTGTAACTTGTAATACATTACTTTTAATTAATACATCAATTAAGTTTAAAATTTTAATTAATATTTTAATAATATTTAAAATTACTAAAAAATTGTTTGAATGAATCGAATCGGATCGGACTGGCCTGGCTTGACCCAAAGCCTGGCCTGGCCCAAGGCCTGGCCTGGTCTCGACTGGACCAAGGCCTGACCTGGCCTGGACCAAGGTCTGGCCTGGCCCAAGGCCTGGCCTGCAGGCCTCAACAGACCCTTTTTTTTAGCGTTAGGCCCGGCCCGTCCCGGCCTGCAGGCCAAAAGTCAAAAGACAAAGGCCCGGCCTGGCCTGGTCAACGATCAAGGCCTGACAGACCCAAGCCGGGCCAGGTCAGACCGGCCTGTTGTGCATGCCTACTTGCATGGCCCCAATGTAATAGCCCTTATATCCAGAAATATTCTATCTATCAAATTTTAAAAAACTCTCAACCTTTTTCATTCAGCAAAGTAGGGTAGGAAAGTAAAAAAAAATCTTTTAAACTGCTAAGTCATTAAAGTTGAACTGTCAAATTAACTCGGGATCATTCAAAACGACTCTATGTTTGTTTTGTTATATTTTAGTATTGATGACTAAATTTAGTTTTTAAGTTATACATACCACTACGTCTCCATCCAACAATAAAGAGTCCTGTCCTATTTCTTCTATAAGTTTGTTTGAAAATGATAGTATTTTACCGGTGACCTTTTGCTTCTCTGCAAAGAAAGATATATAGAACATCAAAAAGAAGTCATGATAAGTCGAACCATTTTCAACCAAAGAAACAAAAAAAAGTTCCATTAATTACCCCTAAAGGCTAAATTTAAGGATTGTTTAATTTAGTATTGAATGCATGGCAATGTGATTGTGGTGTCAAACTGTGTCAAACTTGAAGAGATTATGTCATTTATATTATTATTAATAAAAATAAGAGGCTTTTTATGAGAAGAAAAAGTATCGACAAATGAACTTTTGAAATGGAATGGAAGGAGAGTGAATTCATTTGATTTTAGTAAATATGAATTATTTAAAATGTATTATTAATTATAAAATTTGGTGTTTTCATTATTTATATGGATTGTGCACCCCTTATAGTTCTAAAATTTCGCAAATTTATTTTAAAAATGGAGATAATTTTTTATAAAGAGATGCAGTAGTAAGAAAACGACAGTTAACAGGATTTGCAGTTAATTTGCAACATTCTTTTGGGAAAAGCTTACATGGATGTACACTATGGTAAAAGAACCCTAGCTATACTGCTATCCAAGATTTAACAGAGCAAAAGTAAATACAGCTATACCTCATGGGAGTTGTTTAAAATATGCATTCTTTTTGCTGTGATTTTGGGTAAAAATTGATTCATAAATATTCCAAAATAATATATGTATATAC